>OZ023260.1:2219881-2284881 GCA_964007305.1 Netelia melanura
GGGTCGCCCAAACACAACAACTGGGCGGGGCGAGCGGTCTGCGGACCGTATTTGCGCCACGATCGGTCCACGCGCCGTCTCCGAGCCCCGATCGGTTCACGCGCCGTCTCCAAGCCCCGATCGGTCCACGCGCCTGACGAACACTAGAGGTGACGCGAACAAAAGCGTTGTCGATTTTTCCACCAAAGGTAGTCATCATAAAAACCTGAGTGTTATTTTTATTACTCAAAATTTGTTCCATCAGGGACACTGTCAGAGCGATATTTCATTAAGGCCAGAAATCCCTTTAGAATTTTCAAAAAATCGATTTTTTTTACATATTTCGAAAGTATGATACCCAAAGAATATACTGACCAAAGGAAAACCCGAAATAATGAACATTTGCGGAGTTATCGCATATAGTGAAGAGCGGAGCGACAGCGTTCGGTCAGGTAGCGAGTCGGGCGCTCGGACCCTTAGAGGCGGAGCAACCTTTACATCACAATGCTCCCTTATTTACCTTTTTTTTTGACCAGGCAGATGTTTCGAAAGAAATTTACGGATAAAGTTGTTTTTTAACAACTTTATCCGTTAATCGGATAAAGTTGTTAAAAAACTCACGAAATATTATGGTTTGAACATTCAAAGAAATGTAAATAGTGTTGAAAATATGAAAAAAGAGATTATGGCTACTTTTTATCACATTTTTTCAACAAAAGAAAAGTTAAATCACGAATACTGCCCGACTGGACCCGAAAGCTGGTGTAAATGGCAAAAAGCAATCGCCTTAGGTAAAAATCCAAAATTGGAAGATCTTTCACCGTTACTTCCGGAAAGTATCCAAGAGCATCTCCTGCCAATTTATCAAGATCTGTCCAGAGATGATTTGCTAAAAAGGTGCTTAGGAGGCCACACCCAAAATGCAAATGAAAGCTTCAACTCGACGATCTGGCGATTGGCTCCAAAACATTTGCATTCCGGCTTAAAAATTCTTGAAATTTCGGCCCACATCGCTGCTGGTATATTCAATGATGACTTCTCTTCGATCTTGAGGATTATGAATGCGTTGGACATAGTTGTTGGCACCAACTGCAGAATTTTCGCCGAAACTTCGGATAAGGAGCGAATTGTACGGCAAAACAGACTGAGTCTTTCTCAGACGAAAGAAGCTCGTACTGCCCGGAAAAAACAGCTGGCGGAAGAAAATCAGCTTTTCCAGGAAGAAGAAGGTTTGCTGTACGCGCCTGGCATTGTTGATTAATCGGTAAGTCACTACAATTATTAGTTTTCACATGTTGAAACTTTAAACGCGATTATCTCGAAACAACATTTTCAAAAACTGCTCGTGTTGTAGCTCCAAAAGTTATCGACCGATTTCGATGAAATTTTGGGAGATCACACTCAGTAATATTATCGGAAGGATATACCTAAAGTTTGAAAAGTAGCGTATAAATAAATAATTTTTTAGGGGTCAAGTATGTCGAAAAAAGGTCAAAAATTAGAACTTTAGAATAAAAGGGCTCCCAAATTTTCAATTTTGCACTTTGTCATCATTTTTTAGGTATATCCTTCCCCTTAATATGTCAGTAAACGAATAACACTTGTTAAATCTTTTTCAGATCAACAGCAAAAGCGTGACAACTGCAGCACTTTTCGACGTCATGGAAAACAGGCGTCCGAAGACCCTTAATAATGCCGCCATTTTGTGAATTATCGCAACAAAAAAAATTGTTTCTCACCTTGAATGCTTAAATAAAATTATGTTAAAATTTGAAAATTATTGGATAATTTTTTCCCGTCTAAAAAAATTGTCCAAAAATACCTATTTTTCACGCTTCTAAAGGGATTTCTGGCCTTAAATGCCAATTATATCGTGATTTTCAAAAACCCCCGCGATCGTGCTCAAATTCAATCTCGCGCGCCAGGTATACCCGGAAACCCCGTGGTTTTCACGAGATGCCTATCACGATGTAACATCCAAACCAGATGGTTATTTGTTACTTGATTTGAAAAAATCAACACCTGATAACTGTAGATACCATACTTGTATTTTCCCCGGTCACACATTTTGTGTCCATACCGCGGAAAAAGTTAAAACGCAATTCCGGCGCATGTGAATTACCAATTCAGCGCGTATAATGGCGTCGAAAGTATTGTCGTGCCACGAAAAATTGATATCTATTGAGTGTGTTTCAACAACCCAACACAGCATATAGTACATCTGATACGCACAAAGAACAAACAACTGCTAGTCACACCGTTTGTCAGTATGTGGTGTACATTCTTATGGGTAGCTCAGCCCCAAAGACGTGTAGCGCAAAGGGGTTCAAAAGGTGTGATACATCAGGACGGTCCGCAGTTCATCAGATGTAATGGCGCGGAGTGGGTCCCCACTCTGCAAAAAACTGCGTGCTCTGCAAAAAACTACAATACTGCGTGCTCTTTAACACTTGAATACGGAGCAGCGTGAGACTCTCTTACGCAAAACAGATCCAAGCATTATCCGCTGTATTCGTGAGTGTGCACTGAAGGTTCTCTGTAGTAATGTACCACTGAAGACCGACCAGTGAAAAAGATTACGTCAATACGCACCGGTTCTCCGTCGTTTAGGTTCAAAAAAAGGCTGCTGGAAGAGTAAAAACGGTTTGTTGTTCAAAGTGGCGGATTTCTACCTCTGTTATTAGTACCAATACTAGGTACTGTTCTATCGAATTTAATTGGCGGCCGTGGATAATGGAGCACGCAACAAAAGTGGTACTGGTGCCGGACGAGCATCTAACGAGGCTGAGCACGCACTGTCATACATAGCCGTTTTTGAATACGGATGCGCCTCAAACACAGCCAGTGCGGGTTATTGACGCTGGTTCGATTAGACACGGAGATAAATGAAATTTTGCATTCCAATGCATACAAGGATGAGAGAGAAAGTGGACGGCATACTTGACTGTACTACAACGTTATCTCCACTTCATCGATACTGAGAGAACTCTGCAGTATCGCGACCTTATGCAGAATAAACACTATGTAGAGCCCGATTATGAAAGAAAAAAAGTAGAACACGAAACAGGTTACGGTATGAATGATGCCGTCATACTTGATAGTATACCAGCTAAATTTCGCGTGAAAGCGAAACTGATTCTTCGCCGCTTGCGTGGCGCTCCACGATCTAATTTTTCTTGGGATTCTGACGGTGTCGTGTCGGTCAGCGGGAAACCAATACAGGATTCAAATATCGTTGATCTCGAACGATGCTATGAGGGTTAGGAAAATACCTAATCCGGCTGGACGCAGTGTCTTTGCCAAAGTTCTGCGAACGATCAAGGCACCTCGAGAGTTTATCGGTAACGAGGAGTTGTGGGCGGAGTCTAGAGTTAACACGTCATAGCGTCAATAGCAGACTAATGATGGTAGTAGAAACAACGAGGGATCACCCGATACGGATCAGTTAGCGTTTTTCAGTGGCCCTGAGAGCGGATCACCAGTACGACAGACACAGGGAGATAAGCAGAGAGGCTGCGGATATCATAATAAGAAAAGACGTGTAACTTGGGATAACCTGAAATTATAATCATGAAAATCTTAGAAAACGTGTACTTTAACCCCGCCCATGAAGCATCGTTTTCAGGTACTACCAAATTGTTACGCCTGGCGCGACAGAAAAGAATCACCCGTGTGAAGGCTCTACTGTGGCTTGAGGCACAGGATAATTATACAAAACATAGACCCGTGCGACGTCATTATCCGCGCCGTTTTTATAATATCCGTAACATTGATGACTTCTGGGAGGCTGATCTCGTAGATCCTCGTGCAATTAAAGATTATAATGATGGTTATGCTTATTTCTTAGTCGTTATCGACGTTCTTAGTAAATTTGTGTGGGTGCAGCCTTTACGCGATAAGCCTCCTGTATCTGTAGCCAGCGCGTTTAATTTCATTTTATCTAAAAAAATAGTAACAATCGATCACCCATTTACCTACAGATGGATAGGGGTAAAGAATTTACCGGTGCTGCATTCCAGGCTCTCTTAACCTTCAAGCGGGCGCGCGGCATCGAATCGACCGCACCCGATACATTTGCGTACATTACATTGTAATTTCTTGTCCCATGTATTTTCCATTTCTTATAGCCTGTTTTTGGCTCACTACGCACGAACACCGCTATATTTCTCTCTTTCCCGCGCCTCTCAGGGTGCACAGACAGCATTTGTTTTAGTCGCTGCGTAGACGTTGAAAGAACTACGCGCGCCTGTCGCCGAAAAAGTTGCGGGCAACGGTCTGCGCGAAATATTTTTTTACAACTAATTTCGTAATTGTGTTTTCTTTTATATAAAAATGTCCCGTAGACCCCTAGCTAATAAGGAAATACTTCAACAAATACAAGAAGAAGATATAGAGAATGAATCAGAGCTCAGTGACCAAGGTTCAGAAGCTTCCGATCACCTTCTAGATACAGAGGAAACTCAATCCATTGAAGAATCAAGCAGCTCGAGTTCAGAAAAGGAGAATGTGCCTCTATCACATACAAAAAAAATTTTACGGGGCGTGATAAAGGAACAAAGTGGCAAACATCGAACAATAACAGAGTTAGACGCCAAGTACAAAATATTCTCACGGAAGATTCGGGCGTTCGTAGAAAAGGCGTAAGGGTGACAACGTTTGTAGAAGCCTGGAATTTATTCATAAGTGAAGACATTGTTGAAGAAATTGTTACACGTACTAATGAATTCATACAAAAAAAAGCGCCATCATATGAGAGACCCCGGGATTGCAAACCGACTGATGCTGTAGAAATCCGAGCACTATTCGGATTATTATATATCGCCGGGACCTTGCGGATGTCACATACGAATTTAGAGGATTTATATGCAACAGATGGCACAGGGGTGTCTATTTTTCCCACAATAATGTCACTGAAAAGAACAAAATTTCTCCTAAATTCATTGCGGTTTGATGATGCAACTACACGAGTATCTCGTCGTGCTCAGGACAAAGCTGCGCCAATAAGGGACATTTTGGAAAAGTTTACCCACAACTGCCTATCACCTTATTCCGTGGACCAGAACGTTGTTATGGACGAGATGATGGTAGGTTTTCGAGGGAAATGTCCTTTCCGACAGTATATGAAATCAAAACCTGATAAATACGGAATAAAACTTTACTCGCTAGTAGACACTACTACGTTTTATGTCCTCAATATTGAACTTTACGCTGGTAAGCAGCCATATGGCTCGTATCAGATAAGCAATGCTGCAGCAGACGTCGTGAAGAGGTTGACTACGCCAATTTCTGGCACAGGACGAAATTTGACCATCGAAAATTGGTACACCAGTGTTCCTTTGGTGGAAGATTTAGCCAAAAATCATAAGATTTCTGTTGTCGGCACTATGCATAAAAACAGAAGAGAAATACCTCCTTGTTTTATAGAAAAAGGCAGACCTGAATATTCAAGTCAATTTGGATTTTCTGACAGGGCTACACTGGGGTCGTACGTACCCAAAAAAACAGATCTGTGGTACTAATATCATCACTTCATTGTGCCGCTGAAATAGATGAAAGTACGAACGAAAAGCGCAAACCAAGCATCGTAACTTTTTATGATGAAACGAAAGGTCGTGTCGATGAAGTTGATAAAAAGGTGAAGATGTATTCGACGTCAAGAAAAAATAATAGATGGCCATTAACGCTATTCTTTCGCCTTCTGGATATTTCTGGAATAAATGCCATAGCGATCTTGAGGGCGAACAAAGTGGTCATAAAGAAAAGGCGAAAATACTTACGTGAATTAGGTATACAATTAATAAAAAAGTACGTACAAAGAAGAGCCACGATGGTGAACCTTCCAAGAAAACTTAAAAGAAACATAAGAGATCACTGAAATATGAGTGATGAAAACGCTGGTAATAGTGTGTGACAGGAGATGTCGATTATTGCCCTTACCGTCGGAGAACATTGCCCGGGGGCTCCTCGGGAATCTTAGAAAATAAGAATCGATTTTAAATCTAGGCGCTCAAATTCTGATAGGGGAAACTCCTAGACCAATTAGGATATCGAAAATGCGACACAGCGAGCCACGCGGTAACCGGCACGACTCGCTCGAACACTCTGCGCTGTGCCCTCGAAGAGCGAGGTTCGATTATAGTAAACGATTATATTCGGTCTTAATATATTTGGTGTGTACATAAAACCACTGTCCATCGATCATTGTCTAACAACGAAGAGTCGATCCCCGAGAAGCCCTGGTAGCATAATAAAAGGAACGAGAAACAAAATAAAATCGAAACTGTAAGTAGAGAATTATTTTGTCCTGTCTGTGATATCTTCCCTTTTTCTCTCTCTATTCATTGGGTCTTCCAATTCAATCTCACTCCCTGAGAATGGCTTTACCGTTGTTGTTTGTCGTAAAAACAACTGGCGCCCAAATACTTTGTGAATAACGTCAATCTATTATTTTGTAACTCCTCATTCTTATCGATTCTTGAGCCCCGGCAGCTCTGACCCAAGCCGCGCCGGGTGAAGGCTTCAGCACAGTACTATATAAATTATATATAAAAAAAAAAAAAAAAAAAAAAAAGAAGCCTGTCTCAATTGGCGCCCAACGTGGGCCCGAGTTGGATATTTTTGTGAAAAAAATTTCTCGTTAAAATTAAATATGTAAAATGAGAAAGAAGTAAATTATAAATCGATTGAATATATTGAACAATTTTCTGTACGTCAGAAAGATCGAGAATGTCGTGCGTAGCCGAAGATTATACGCCAGTGAACAGTCGAGTGTTTACATATGGTGAGAAGGTCGAGTTGTTTACACTTCACTACAAAGACCAAGCTTAGGTACTCTGTCTATACTGCTTCTTCTGTTCTCTCGCTTTCTTTCTTTCTGACTATGTTTCTCATCTATATATACTAAGAAAGTATAATATAAATGTGTAACGGAGATTTCTTCGAATAAATGTAAATTATCGACCACTTCGACAGATTGAAGGGACGAAAATATTCTCGGGGAAATGTTGGTATTATTGAAATAATGTTGTGCGATATTTTACGTGTATGAAATCGTCCGTCTGTTATCGACTCATATACCGTGATTTACTAAATTGATAATAACTTTGCTGCATCGAATAAAAGTGATCGTATGATTGTCCGTCTGTTGTCAATCTACGTAAATAATTTATTGAAAGTCTACAAAACAGATTGTCTATTGTCAATTTTCGCAAATAACTTATTTATTGATTTAACGTAGGGTTATCCGTCTGTTGTCGGTCTGCGTAAATTATTTATTTGTTTGTGGTATAAAATTGCGGGAACATATAAAATCGTTTGGCAAGTCGACTAAGTGAATGAATACCCCAATGTTTTTCTCTCCGTCTCGTCGACAACTGAGAAGTAATTCGCGACAAACAATACAAAATTCGGGAGATATGGCGATACCAGGAGGTGCGGGTGCCAATGTAGTGGGGAACATAGTAATCGAATCGCGACCGCCAACACCAGCGGGAAGGGGCAGAGGACGAGGCTCCTCAACAACCCCCGGGTTGCCCTTAAGTCACCCAGGGAGTAATTTAAGTAACGCAATATGCGCAGAAGTTGCCGCGAATAACGAAAATAACGTCGAAACAAGAGCTGAATCATTCGAAACGGAAATTGCAAATTTTAAAGCAAGATTTGATGAGATGCAGCAAAGAATGGAAACTATTTTGCAAATACAAATCAGCCAGAGTCAAAATGGAAATGTGTTGGAGGGGAATAACCAACCATTAAGAAACACGGATAGGGCAAATCCGTCGGAAACCCCGGGGAATGGGGAAAATCGTGAAAATAATATTCTAACGGGAACGGGCGGAGCTTCATTTCCCGAGTTTAGCTCGCAAAGGGCAGCGACAAGTCAAAACTACCTAGCTGAGGGGGTTGAGACACCGTGGAGAGTAGGACAATGGCCACACGCAAGTGCATTTGCTCCGGTGAGGGGAAATCGGGGAGGAACGTCTGGACTCCGAGCCGATGAACCGACGAGTTTTCGCGACACGTTAATCGACAACGGATTGCGGTCGAACATTTTGACCAATCTTGTAAATAATCCGGAAGATAATTTGCAAGGTTTACACGAAATCGAGATTGTGTATAGGGCACCAAACGGTCAAAAGAGAGTTAGTGCGAAATTCGTGTCAAACGAAGAGTATCTAAGATTAATAGGGAATAATCAAAGTTCGAGTCGAGTTAACGACAATATTAATTTCCGAACTGAAGTTTTGAATTCGAATACTCAGAATCAGAATCGAGTATTTATGCCAACTAATTCACAACAGCTGCCACGATTAAGCCGACAAGACACGGCAACAATAAACGAACTGCGACCACAAACAACATCTTTGCCTTTTTTTGAAGCACAGCCGGAGCCAGTGACAAGACAGGGTAGTCTTTCATGGCAAGAGTATGAATCGAATCCGATAGGACAAACCCCTTACGCGTAGGGTAGAAGGGACAGGGAATTTAATCAACCATTAAATCAACCGTGGGATTTGTACACCGGCATTCGTGTGACGAAACTAGTCAGCGACTGGAAATTAAATTTCCCAAAAACTGAAAAACATCCAGATCAGTTTTTGCTAATATTATAGGAAAGACTCGACACAACGGGAATAAATAAAGACATATTCGTACCATGTTTATCCGCGATTTTCGAGGGACCACATAAGACGTGGTATTTAATAAACAAATCGCGATGGCAATCGTGGAGAGATTTCGCGTGCGCATTCAGACAAAATTGGGCTGTCAAAAAGGACGATATGGATCTCTATACCGAGGTAGGAGAATTAAAAGTTGAGAAGAACGAAACTCTCGCGGAATTTACCTACCGGGCTCGTTTTCTTTTCGAACGAATGGTGAATCCGCCACCATTCCAAAAACAAATCGATCAAATCGTCAAGAAGTTTAATCCGCGTATTATGCTCGAAATTCTCGGGTTGAGGATAAACAATTATGAAGAATTTCTTCACTTCGCCAACGTCAGAGGCGATGTTTACAAACAGTTTAACGAGTGGAAACGAGGCAAATTCGTGAAAAACCGAGTCGATTTGAATTGTATCAAGAATGAAATTGAAGACGAAGACAGAGACGAATACGAGCACGAAACATCCGACGAACTTGACGCGAATATGCAAACGGATTTAAATGCGATAAATTCCAAAACCCGTAACGCGAGACCATCGACTGTAAATAATACCAAACCTCTAGTCCGTCAACGCCTAGAACAAAATTTATCGCGATTTGAAAGCAAACATACACCCGTGGACAAGCGCTCCGCACCGACACATGACACGAATAAGAAACGTTTCGACAACTTAAGAGATTTTTCTAAGGCTTTCTGTTACAACTGTGGAGAAATAGGACATATCTCGCGCTTTTGTAAAGCCGCTCGACAGGAGATATGTTGCCGTTGTCAGAAGAGGGGACATGAAAATCAAAATTGCCCTATACTTCCGGGAAACGAGCAAGACCCACAGTAACGCCGCCTCTAGTTATTGAATCCAAGGGTAAGGGGGAAAGAAAAGAAGTTTGTCAACGCACAAGGAAAAACAACCCAGAGACCGCGAATGTATTAAAGATAAATGAAAGTAAAACGTTGAAACACCCACCGGAAAAACTCGAATTAAATCCATTAAATTCCATCGAGCCGTCTCACACGGATGAAAATTACGTAACCGTAGATATCGATAATGATTCGGGCGAAGAATGCGAATTATCGGAAAATGGAAACGAAATAACGTTAGATGAAGATCAGAACGAAAAATTAATTCATCTAAGCATGGTTTCAAATAAATATTCAATAGCAAACAATAACGTAGAAACTCTAAAAGAATGGAAGCTGGAGAATTTTCCAAGTCAACCGTCGCATCGATTAACGCCAAGACGAATATTAAGAAACGAAAAAGGAACAAAGGAACCGGTATACGTCACTAAAGTTCCTGTAACTATCGAAATCTGTGGCCAAAAATTAAGTGGAATTATCGATTGTGGTAGCGAACGGAGTTATATAAGCTCTAGGGCTTTCGACCGCGTCGAAATATATAAAATGCAAAAAGTAAGACCAGATTCCACGTCAATTTCGGGCATCTGCTTAGGCGACAGTTCGATAATAAAAGGTGAGGGAGGAACATTTTTTATGATCGATATAGGCGACGTATACGGCCCTCAGTGGTTTAGTATTTTGCGAGGTGCATCGAACGACATAATTCTGGGCATGGATTTTTACATGAGTTTCAAAGTAAAGATAGACCCAGAAAATAATACGTGGACGTTAACGGGAAGCGAGTTTTCTTTTCCCTTATCACGTCGATGCATCCTCCCAACAGAATTAACAGCATTAACCACGAACGAAACAGAAACCCTAAAGAAATTTCTTGATACGGAATTCGCAAAATTCGACAGGGAATCGGTAGGCGTCACAAATCTAATAGAACACGAGATAGAATTAGACGACCCTATTCCACACAGGCAAAAACCGTACCGTAGAAGCGAAGTAATACGTAAATTCATCGATGAGGAAGTTGACCGATTACTCGAGAAGAGATATGTCGCTTGGAGCAATAGTGATTGGGCTAGTTCACCAGTAGTAGCACCCAAGGCTAACGGAGGCCTCAGATTTTGTATCGACTATAGAGCCGTAAATCTAAAAACGAAAAAGCCCGCGTACCCTTTACCACAAATGGGGTCAATATTGTCACAACTTCGTAACGCAAAATTAATATCGACACTGGACATGAGTGAAGCTTTTCACCAGATACCTATGTCCGAGGCTAGTAAAAAGATTACCGCGTTTGTTGTCGAGGGTAAAGGTTTACTTGAATGGCTCCGGATGCCATACGGATTAACGGGCGCACCATCGACCTTTCAACGATTGATGGATAAACTCAAACGACGTATCAAGGAAATAATTATTGAGCAAAAACTCCCAAATCACTGGATCGATAAAATATTTGTTTATTTAGATGACTGGATAATCGTTAGCGAAAATTTAGAAGAACATCTCACGCTGTTGTCCATTTTATTCGAGGTCTTGCGCGAGGCGAAATTGAAAATAAATAGAGAAATGAAAATAAATAAATAAATAGAGAAAATAAAAAGAGTAGTTTCGCATGCCGCGAAGTAAAATATCTCGGATACATTATCGATGAGTTCGGAATGAGACCGAATCCGGAAAAGATTCAGCCGATAATCGATTACCCCGTACCGCAAGATCGTACTCACTTGCGTCAATTCAACGGACTCGTAAATTGGTATCATCGACATTTAAAGAACATAGCAAAAATTCAGGGTCCATTGAATAAACTCACAAGTCCGAAAACACCGTGGAAATGGACCAAAATCGAACAAAACTCATTCGATGAGGTTAAGAAAGCGTTGATCGACGTCCCCAGGTTGTACACGCCGATACCGAGTGAGCCGTTTATTCTATACACGGACTCCAGCGACTTCGGGTTAGGCGCGATACTCGTTCAAAAAGACCCGAACTCAGATAAAGAAATATTAATCGAAGCATTGAGCCGACCTCTCAGGAGCGCCGAATTTCATTACACCACGACGGAAAAAGAATGCTTAGCTGTCGTGTGGGCTGTGGAAAAATTAAGGTGTTATTTAGAGGGTATGAAATTCAAAGTCGTAACCGATCATCAGGCGCTAAAATGGTTTTATAATCTAAAAAACCCAGTCGGTCGATTAGCCCCTTGGGCAATTTATTTGCTACAACACCATATAACTATCGAACACAAACGGGGAACATTAAACGAGGCGCCGGACGCCTTATCGCGTATGTTCGATATCGATGTAGACCTCTTAGGCTGGGAAGACGTAGTCGAGGAAACGATTAAAAACCGTATCAAATTAAATTCAATTTGTAACAACGAATGGTACGAAACTAAAAAAGATCTCGTCACGAAACACCCTGATAGGTTCCCGGAGTGGAAAATCGAAAACAATGAGCTCAAATATTATCGACCAGATTACGCCAAAGCTCTGATCGACGACGAACACCCCTGGAAAACAGTAATAAAACCGGATAATATTCAAGAAATACTCCGCGATAATCACGAGTCGCCTCAAGCGGGACACTTAGGTCGAGATAAAACCCTAGATCGAATCAGGCAAAATTGGTATTGGCCCGGGATGACCGAGGATGTTAAATCATTTGTAGACGAATGCGACATATGCGTCAGGATGAAACACGATCAGAAACCCAAGCACGGTCCTTTAACAACGAGACCGCTCCAAACCCCGTGGTTTCAAATTGCGATTGATACAGCTGACATGCCTCGGTCGAGGAAAGGGAACTCGTACATCGTAGTAGTTCAAGATTTAAATACTAAATATATCGAATTGTTTCCGACGCGGGATAAAACAGGAAAAACCATCATAAAATTACTCGACATCGTATTCGATCGGTGGGGTACACCTCACACTTTAATTTCAGATAACGGTAAAGAATACTGTAACAAAGACGTATCAAGTTTCTTACAGGCCAGAGGCGTAAGACAATTAACGACTCCTCTGGCTCACCCTCAATCGAACCCAGTCGAGCGAGTAAATCGGACTATAAAACCCATGGTCGCGGCTTTCATAAAAAATAATAAACAAAACGAGTGGGATCAGTACATATCAAAATTTCAGCTAGCATACAACACTGTGCCCCATGCCGGCACCCGAATCTCCCCGTTCTTTCTAAATCACGGCCGCGAAGCCATTGTCAGGCGAAAATTTACCGATAGTAACGAAAATTCTCCGAAAAACGAGGTCGGGGAAAACCAATGGACTGAACGTATGAGTAAAATCGACGAGTTTCGACATAAAATAGAAATATATCTTAAAAAACATGTCGACAGCAGACTTGCCAAGCGAAATAAAGATAACTTCTTCAGGTCGATAAAAAAGAAGGAACAGAAGTATTTTACCCGAACAAAAAATTAAGTAACAAGGCAGAGGGTTACAATGCCAAGCTGGCGCACCGATATCTAGGCCCAGCTAGGGTAGAAAGAATTCTTGGTCCAATGACTGTCGAACTGGTCGATAATAAAAATCAAAAGCTCGGAAAATATTACGTATCCGACTTGAAAATACCGCGACGAAGCTTGAGGAAAATTTGAAAATTACTTTACAGATCAAAACAACAATGTCATCATCAGCGGAGAACTCCGAAATCACGTCGAGATCGAGCGAGGAGCTGGACGAGCTCTTACAACAGAAGCTAGCGATTCAAACTCAACTGGAGGAAGTTAGCCGCAAAATCGAAGGTCTCGAGAGTGGAAATACGACGAAGAACTCGTCAGTGAATGACCTTACACTCGACACGAAAGAAGAGGAAGGAGAGGCGTCGAATGAGTTACACGATGCTTTACAATCGACAACACTAACAACGCCACACAATGAGCGCATCACCGAGCCTCCTTCGGCAGGGTCTTCTTTCTCGAAACTGTGCGCCCTAGCGGAGGGAGAAGATTTGAAGCTCACTCGCCTTCAACAAGGAGCTATTACATCGACCGGAGAAATCCCTAAAGCTAAGGAGACTTCGGACACCGCTACGGAGGTGAAAAAGATCCTTGAGCAGATCAAAAACCTCCCGCCACCAAAACTCCCGTCAATCTACACCATCCATACTCCAGAGGACATCGAGAAGGAAACTCGGTTGCGTCGACGTAACGAAAGCGTTAGCCACCCGAAGGAGAAATCGGCGGCCTTGTCAAGGGACAGACTCTCGACCGACAACCCAAGAGCACTGCTGGCACCGTCGGTAATGGTTCAACCACCCCCCGTGCGGACACTGCCGTCGTTTGACGAAGTTTTGGAGGAATTAAACATCATTCGATCAGAAGAAAAAGGGAGAGAAGATCGATTGTTCTACACCGACTGTCGAATCCTCACTCAAAAACAGTTGGGCAGATTAGTCATAAAAAGAGGACAAATCCTCAGTGAAAAAATGACCTCTCGAAAAGTCGACCGTGGAACACAAACTTACATCACGCAGGTGGGAAAGCAACACGTCATCGGTTGCATCAATTGTCGATCGGAGACTCACCACTTCTGGAAGTGTCAGCTTCCATACAGACCGGGATTTTGTCATATATGCGGAGCTGAGGGATTCGACGCTCAAGATTGCATATATCCCCGTGGAATTGAACACGAGAGGATGCTGGAGAGATGCGCGGGATGCTCCAGAGACTTGTCACTTTTCTGCCCGGAGTGTCCCGATTGTAACATTCGTTACCAACCCATAGTCGACTGGCTGAGGCTTAATTATGTCACGTGGCCTACTTGGATGGTCCCGGAAGATCATCGAGCACTACTCGGAGAGGGCGATTCGACTTTGAAAAAGAGGATCAAAATGAAATTCTCCGACCCCAACGATCCGCCAAACAAAATACGGGCCTTCCTCGTACGCGAGAACGCTTTGAGAACAGCGCCGGTAATCGCAAGTTCACGAATACCGACCCCTCGACAACTTTCGGAGGAAAAGCGCCAACTGGCTGTGGAAGCACTCTGCCGGCGACCGACCTATCGACACCTCGACGACGTAATGAAGGATCGTCCAGAACTTGACGACAACGTAGAGTACACGGTCCTCGTTCCATCTAAATATAAGAAACCCAACATGTAAACGATTAAGCGAGGTCTACTTTGTTTTTTGGAGACATTACTTCCGTTATGTATCGATCATCATTCGATTTATTTTTTCTTGTTTGTTTTTATGTGTTATTTTTTAAGGTTTTCAGTTTACTATGTTCAAATCGACTTTAAAATAACCATGTTCAATTAATCAAAATAAAAGGTAAAAGTCGAAATTAATTAAATTTAAAATATTGCGTTGCGTAAACCCAACCCGTCCACATCCTATGAGAGAGTAAAAGCGAAGATATCTAACTTGCATACCAATTCTTGTTTTTTTTGTCATTTATCATTTTCAGTAAAAGGAAATAACTTACAAGGTCACGCAAGGGATGGGATGAAATATAGGTAATTGTCCACCGACGTTAAGGTGAATGGGGGGATGTGACAGGAGATGTCGATTATTGCCCTTACCGTCGGAGAACATTGCCCGGGGGCTCCTCGGGAATCTTAGAAAATAAGAATCGATATTAAATCTAGGCGCTCAAATTCTGATAGGGGAAACTCCTAGACCAATTAGGATATCGAAAATGCGACACAGCGAGCCACGCGGTAACCGGCACGACTCGCTCGAACACTCTGCGCTGTGCCCTCGAAGAGCGAGGTTCGATTATAGTAAACGATTATATTCAGTCTTAATATATTTGGTGTGTACATAAAACCACTGTCCATCGATCATTGTCTAACAATGAAGAGTCGATCCCGAGAAGCCCTGGTAGCATAATAAAAGGAACGAGAAACAAAATAAAATCGAAACTGTAAGTAGAGAATTATTTTATCCTGTCTGTGATATCTTCCCTTTTTCTCTCTCTATTCATTGGGTCTTCTAATTCAATCTCACTCCCTGAGAATGGCTTTACCGTTGTTGTTTGTCGTAAAAACAACTGGCGCCCAAATACTTTGTGAATAACGTCAATCTATTATTTTGTAACTCCTCATTCTTATCGATTCTTGAGCCCCGGCAGCTCTGACCCAAGCCGCGCCGGGTGAAGGCTTCAGCACAGTACTATATAAATTATATATATAAAAAAAAAAAAAAAAAAAAAAAAAGCCTGTCTCAAGTGGTAATGAACCAAGCAGTAGTTCCAGCACGTGCAGAGGAAGCTGCAAAATATGCCCAGCGAAAAAAGGAGACAGTCTAAGACGCAATGCACATCTTATCTGAGAAATATTTGCAGGTCCCACACTACGTTTATTTGCAATGAATGTTATCTTGACGAGGGGACAGATTCCGAAGAAAACTAGACCTAAGTTGATGATAAAGACATTGATTATAATTATTTGATCTCATGGAGCGAACTGATGTTATTACTTTATTTTATTATAGGTTGTGACGAATTTCCGGAACCTTCCGCCATCGTCACCTTCGGTCGTCTCTCTCGCTGCCGCATCCGCAATGCCGGCAGGGCGCCAGTCGATTTTTTATCGCCGGTATCGACAACCGGCACAACCTGGGGGTCGGGAGGGAACAACCCGGCCCCTCCATGCACACGACTTACCTGCGTGGATCGGGTCACTTTTGTTTCGCCGGAGTGACAATCCGGTCCATCTGGATGCGCCAGCGAGATCGACAAACCGGAAACGCTCGGCCGCTCAGGTTGTCGATTATGGTAGAGAGGGTCGGGGTACGTCACTCCGAGATGGCACCAAAACATCGATAAATTTCCCGAGAGACTAAGTCTCGATCGGAAAACGAGAACAAGAATTCGGCGAACTCACTCACGAAAACTTCTGAGCACGAAATCGTCAGCAAAACCAATTAAAATAACCATCACGAGAGCTTAACTTTTAACCATCGGAATCGACAGATTAAATTTTATATCACGAGAATTAAGTATTTTACGAGAGCGAACGAGAAACGCGAATTTACTTCATCTATAGGAAGCCGGGTCGACACGGAACTCCCTATAGCGCGTACGCGAACTTACACCTCTCACCTCGGCGAGAGACGAACCACGACTCTAGATCGAGTGCCTAGAGGGAGAGAGCGCGACTTACACACGACGCGTAAGCGAGAGCGAGACACAACTAGAGCGTGTACGTAGAGAGAGAACTCAGCATACGCACGGCGCGTATGCGAGACAGAGACACCTCGCTCTCTCTACGATGCTTCGCGAGACACCTCTGGTCTCGAGCGCGACACGGTAACTACTGATTTTCGACCAATCATATTTCGATCAGTCGAAATGCGAAATCGATCATCGAGAACTACTGCCCTCTCGCTCGACGCAATACTTACCTCAACGAAATCGTAATTATCGACGTTACTCGAGATCTCGCGAGTACGCCGAGAATCGTATCCCCATGGTCATCGTGCATAGGGGAGCACTTACGTCGGCGGCGCGAGAGGTTCCCGCTCTCGCCCGCAATCTCAAAACCTCCGCTCCCCCTCATACACGATGCACCTAACAGCGGGGCGCCGGTATTGCAGCCGGACCTGCATCAATTCCTCGTGCGTACTCGCCGGCCGTTCTCTCCTGACGGGTAACTCGGTACGTCGAGCACTCTTCTCCTCGTCAGGATCGAACGCCGTGCCGTTTATCCCCAAAGGATCCCCTGGACAACACTGTCAACTAAACAAATCTATCTATTACGGCAGTTCAGAAAAATCCCAGAATCGGTAGCGCGTACGATCGTTGGGTTGTGCGGCAAGGTAACCCGATAACAACCTTGGGACCGTGACTTTTCCCTACGTCGGGAAAATCACGTCACAAGGTATATACATAAGTAAAATATTGTATTACCAAATTGCTTTCTTATCCAAAGAAAAATTGAGTTATGTTGTTTGGTTTGATATGTTTTTTTTTCGCTTAATTTTTTTCACCAAATTGTTTCCCAGCACAAAGATGATGTGCTCGATTATAAAAAATAAATGATTATTAATTATTGGTGTTGTGAATCCCTGAAATCTCCCAGAGGTCTTTAAGGTTACGCGCGATTTCTGCCGTTTTAAATTACCGCGCGCCCGCTTGAAGGTTAAAGAAAAAGAACATACATTTCCGTGTTGCGAGAGACCCTGATATAAAAGCAGCCATTGTCGAGAGATTCAATAGAACACTGAAGAGCATCGTATCGCCATACAATCACTCCGCGCATAGTGGTATGAAAATGGCTCCTGTCTCGGTGACACACGCTACAGCGGCTAAGGCTCGTAATAACCTGATACAGCGATACAAAAGAACCGAGAATTGTTCTCCCAAATACAACGTGGGTGACAGTGTGCGCATCAGTAGTGCAAAGGCAGCCTTCGTAACAGATTATGAGAGTGGTTGGAGCAGCAAATTATTTAAGATTGTGCGTGTATCGCACAGTATTTGTCCTATGACATACATACTGCGTGATCTCCACGACGAGGATATCGACGGTATATTTTATGAGGCTGAGTTATCGAGAGTATAAACGAAGGCATCTAAGCAACAGTCAGCAAAATGAAGGAGGAGTTTTACATGGTTTGACCTAGTAATAGTAGTATGAATTATTATCCTGACAATATGACAAGAAGGTATACCACGAGTTTACCCCAATGTATGTCTCTTCACGGTAGCTGCGCTGTTTCTCTAGCTGAAATACATATATGCACGACAATTTTGCATGTGCCATCCGAGGGTGAGCGGAACTTTATGAATGTCATAACGAACACAGCAGCACCCGGTAGCATGGCAAGCACCGACTTTAACCCTTAGACTGCACACTGGGGCATTATGACCCATACCTTTTTCTTTCACCGCTTATACCTGGAAATCTAACGGTTTTTTTCCCGAATATTCTACGGCTTAATGTTCCCCCACTCTTACTCTAAAGGTAACCAATAGTGGAGATTTTTAGTCCGCCTCAGTATGCCGAGGACAACCGTCTGAAAAAGTCGCTGGGTCACTTTGACCCAGGGTATGCAGTAGTAAGGTGTAAATCGAATTTTTTTTCTCAGTGAATTTGTGCGTTTTATCTCGACAGGTAAGTGTATTGTAACATAAAATGCTAATAGATTTTTTTTTTTTACGTTATAATAATAATTATATATATAATAATAATATAATTATAATATAATTTATATATATAATAATATATAACAATAATATATATAATAATAATATATAATAATAATAATAATAATAATATAATAATATAATAATCATATAATAATAATAATAACCGTTATATAATAATAATAATAACAACCGGATGTACTTGTGCACTGACTGCGGTGCAGCCCAGTAAAAATATTAATAAACTTATAAATATATAATAAACTAGTTTCTTCAATAATATTGTCATTTTTTTAACTTTCAATAAATAATTTTGCACAAAAATCGCTTTTTTTCTCATATTTTACTCCATCAAAAGTGCCTAATTTCAAACCTCGAGATAAATACACTTTTTGGAAGATTGGTCGACTCTATATTTTTTTTTCGTATGTACATACCCTCCTCTTGAAAAGCCCCGAAGGATTTTTTTTTTAAATAAAAATAAAAAACGATATGATTTTTTTCGTCAAAGTATGCATTTTTCAATGCATGATCCACTTTGAGCAAACGTTTCGGCATTAAATTTTTATTTTTTTGAAAAAAAAACCTGACATATAGAAAGTAGAGATAATGTACTGCAAAAAAGGTCTCCACAAAAAATTCCAAAAAATGCATATTTACAGAGATACAGCGACATGAAAAACGCTATGGGTCACTTTGACCCAGTGTGCAGTAATAGGTTGGCGGCAGAGGTGTGCAGTCGAAGGGTTAAGAAAGAGCGCGTCTGTGTACTGCCTGGTGTATACCTCAGCATGGACACATTACTCGAGGCTATTAACGAAATATCGTGTGTTGCAGACTATCTGAAATTTAAGCATTGTCGGAACGGGTATGTAGCCGTCACGCGCATCTGTGAATCGTCTAAGAATGTAGAACACTCATTCTACTTCTCTGACGTGTTGAACGAGATTTTAGGATTCACCGAGCCTAAGGATGTGGTAGTTCAGAACGTGTACACTGCTCAGAGACCTGCCAACCTAGCCCATGGGACCCCAAATATGATATACGTTTATACGGATATCTGCAAGCCCTATATGACAGGAGATGTGGGGGCCAGCGCCGAAAATAACCAGTCAAAATATATTTATAATTATAAATTTAAAAAATGTAATAAATAAATGAAAGATAAAAACAGCGCGCGACTATGCGGATACCCTCCATCCCTCCTCCACCACCCGCGCACCGCTCTCCCCACAACCGCGGCCGCTCGAGCTCTCGGCGAACTCGGCGACCGCGGAGTGGGGGAAAAGTAGTGGGGATAGTAGTGGGGGTCGCCATAGTTGCCGCTATACTACTCACGCGCGCTCGTTCCCGTTGGTACAATGTGTCGATATTGAAAAATTGAAAAGTACATACGATTACCCTGAATTGTGGATCCCTTGGCTCGTTGGTCGATAAAGAACGCAGCTAATTGCGTGTCAACTTGTGAACTCCAGAGCACACGAACATCGATATTTTGAACACACATTGCGGTTCTCGGATACAATTCCCGGACCGCGCCTGGCTGAGGATCGTTTGTACGATAAAAACTGCTTATACTTGTCTATAAGGCGAGCTTTGTGGACGCTCGTCGGGGGCCTCCCGGCAAAGCGCCGAACAATCGGCGTCATCTTAAATAATATTGCGGCCGCAGATATCAAACTGACTACCGGTGAAGGCCAGAGAAGGAAGGGGAAGCCAGATAAAAATCATCAACACGTAATATATCCACAATACGTGTTTGAGAGCGTCGGGTGACTTGCAGAGCAACAATCTTTAGAACGTGAATTGAAAATTTTTGCGATATTTCACATTTTTTTATCCGTTGTGCATAGTAAGCAACACCTCGCAGTCTCGTAACGCGAGAGAGGATGATATATCTCCCTTCCGCCCGGCAACCATGGTCGATCGTGTTTCTCTCAAGCCGTCAGCGATGCAGTTCTGATATTAAAACGCCTCTAGTTGGGACAAGGCACTGGCGGGAGAGAAGCCAGACCAAAACCTGGGGAGATGGATCCAAGAAGTATGCCCGGGGGCGGAGCGAAGCTGCCAAAGCCAGGCGGGACGCACAGGTATTGGGGACGAGCGGGAGGTGTCGCGTAGGGAGCGGCGAAAGAGGGAGTACAAGGCAATCCAACAGCTGTGGAGGAAGAATATGGCGAAGGCAGCAGGCAAGGTACTCGACGGGGACATGCAGAGCAAACAACACCCGGGTATAGTGGCCCAGGAGGCATACTGGAGACCCCTGTTCGAGCAGACCAATCTGCAGACGATGAACCAGCCAGACCCGCCGAGAGTGGTATACGAGGTTTGCAGGCCGGTAACGATAGAGGAGGTGACCAACAACCGACTGAACAGGAAGACAGCGGCAGGACCGGATGGGCTGAAAGCGTCGGTCTGGCTCTATGAGGTCACCGACCGAACGAAGGTGACAGTATTCCACATAATCCAGTTATCGGGATGGGTCCCAGCCGCGTGGAGGAATAGCCGAACCATCCTCACCCCGAAGGAGGCGGGATCGATGGATCCAACCAAATACCGCCCAATTTCAATAGCCTCGGTCATCCTACGGTACTACCATAGGATCCTATCCACCAGATTGCTGGATCTCCCGTTGCTCGACAAGAGACAACGAGCGTTCATTAAAGCAGACGGGCTGGCGGAGCATGTGTACGTTCTGGCCACGGTCGTAGCAGACGCAAGATCATTGCTAAAAGAAATACACCTGGCGGCCATCGACGTGAGGAAGGCCTTTGACACGGTTCCGCATGAGGCCATCGAGGCAGTAATGAAGAAGAAAGGATTACCGAAGGGATTGGGTGATTATATGATCTCAGTATACAAAATCTCCAGCACGACCCTAGAAAGAGATGGGAAACATCCCCCGTCATCCCCGATGGTCCCGAGGCAGCGGGTGCGACAGGGGCCTTCGCGGACGCCATGGCGATAGTAGCCAGCACGAAGGAGGGACTCAAAGGGATCCTTGACAGGGTGGAAGTAAGTCTAGCGGACCATGGGCTGGCGCCGAAGCCGGCCAAATGTAGAGCCATGTCGCTGTTGCGGTCAGGGAGGGAGAAAAAGATGAAGACAATGACGGAACCCACATTCCAGATAGCGGGAACGAGCATCGTCCAGATGGGAGTGGAGGACACGTAGGCTCATCTAGGGGTGGGCTTTGGGCACCGGGGACCGACGAAGCCCGAGATAGAAATTGAGGACCTCCTTAAGAGGGTGACCAAAGCGCCATTGAAGCCGCAGCAGAGGCTCACGATCCTACGAACCTTTATGATCCCGAAGTTCGCCCACAAACTAGTATTTGGGAAAGTGACGCACAGAATGCTAAGAAGGCTGAACGAACTCGTTAAGAGATACGTTAGGGCCTGGATGTTCCGGTCGCCTTTATCCACGTGAGAATACCGGAGGGGGGACTGGGGTTTATGGCCTTCGTGTCCAGCATTCCCGAGCTATTCGGAAGAAGGATAGGTAACCTTAGGAGGTCGGAATTCCTACCTGCAAGGCTAGTGTGGGAGCTCGACTGGGGGAAGTCCCGGACGAGCTGGGCTAGCCTGGCAAGAGTAAATAGCGGTGACTCCGCGTGCAGATTGTATCAGTCGGTGGACGGCCACGAGCTCCGCGAAGCCAGACAATCCCAGCTGTCGACGGCTGGGTCAACGACCCATCCGTAATCGTGCCGCCGAGGGAATACGTCCAAACGTAAGGACGAGAATTAATGCTCTCTCATCGAGAATGAGGACAACCAGGGGAGTAAGGAGAATGGCAGACCCGACAATGTGTAGAGCGGCCTGTGGGGAGGAGGAGACGACAGCCCACATTGTGCAGAGATGCATGCGAACGCACGGCGTGAGTGTCCTCCGGCACGATGCCGTTGTCAACAAGGTGACAGAGCTACTGGGAAGTCGGGGGTACACGGTTCAGCGGGTGAGGAGATATGCAACCAGGGAGGGAGTGAGGAAGCCGGGCATTATAGCAGCGAAGGAGGGGCGGGTCACCGGGTTGGATGCCCATATTGTGG
The DNA here is from genome assembly GCA_964007305.1 of Netelia melanura. Lineage (NCBI taxonomy): Eukaryota > Metazoa > Arthropoda > Insecta > Hymenoptera > Ichneumonidae > Netelia > Netelia melanura. The sequence continues at coordinate 2,242,541 of OZ023260.1, forward strand.
CGGGGGCCCCCCGCTGATAGAACTGCACCGTGCGAAGCGCAAGAAGTACTCGCAAAATACCGACCTGCTTCGGCTGGTGTCAAACCGGTTCGGGATAGCAGCTCAACGCATAGTCGTATCGACAATCACGATTATCTGGAGGGGAATTTGGTGTAGGGAGTCGGAGGAGGCCCTACGGGAGATGGGGGTCCCGGCGAAGTCCATGAGAGGTCTGACGACAAGGGTAATCCAGGGCTCCCACACGAATGTCAACAGATTCATCGGGATGACTACGATGGCAGGGGCACGCACGGGGGCTAAGGCGAACCGGAGTAAGTAGCACCGGAGTAACCGGCAGGGGCATGCGGACAGGAAAAAGGGCCTCGACCCCGGAAGCGGGGGGAGGTACGCCAGGAGCGAAAAGGAGACCGACAACACTGCGGAATGGGAACGAGCGCGTAAAGCGGACGAGGGGCCAGTTGGAGCAACTTATTCCAAGGACAGGAAGTGAGGGGTGAATCGGGAGGAGTAAGTACTGACAGGAAGTGGAACTCCAGGATCGACGTTGAGCGAGGAAACGGCAAACGAGACACCGAAGACGCACCCGCGCGTAGGAAAAGCGGAGCAGAAGGAGAGACGGGGATCAGAAAGGACCAGTGGAGATCCCGGAAGAGGGCCGACGCGCGTAGGAAGACGAGGAAAGCTCCTCCCGTTAGCCAGACCGAGGAATCCCGGCCAGTTTCCGGTGTCCACGTGGGCAAGGCCCGGGCATGAGAGTAAGCGCATGGGAGCAAGCTCCCTTTGAACACCATGGGAAGGGAAAGTGAAGGACTGAGGAGGGGTGGGGGGGGGGGGGGGGGGGGAGGAAAAGAAGGGAAAGGTACCCGGATGAACCGTATACTCGGACTACTCATGTCCCGAGGACTGCGCCTTCCACTGGCGACGGCGACACCGGAGGTGCCGGCCCACCCATGCTCGAGGCAAGGGCACAATGTTCCAAGCGAGATGTATGACGAGACCGCAACCGCGACAACGCCAACCGTAGGTGCGGACAACACCATCGGCAGCGGTGTGGTAGGTGCAGATTGAGTAGCCTCCAAGGTTATTGATCCGGCGAGCGTGGGACCGGAAGCGAGAACCATGTGTTCCATCGCCGTGTTCGATGTAAAGGAACACGTGAATCAATTCATCGAGAACGATTCCCTCCAGCTCGTGACGAGAGAGCCGGCGCATAATCGGCCAGCTGACCCGTATAACGCAATGGAAAAAATAGGTTCGAGCAGAAGTGGACGCCATCGCGTTTAGCGAAGCCGTCGAGACGAAACATTTCTCGGCGAAACGAGACGAGATCGAGACATTTCTCGGCGAAACGAGACGAGATCGAGACATTTCTCGGCGAAACGAGACGAGATCGAGACATTTCTCATTTTGTCTTACAAAATTCTCGTCTCGAGACCTCGAGACGAGACTTCTTTAATAATTGTCCAAATAAAATTTTATTTTTATTTTCCAAATGTTTTTTTTTTTACGGCATTTTCAGAACAAAATACAACACAAATATTCGACGTGTTTTTAAATGAGTTTTTAGAGTTTTAAACTTTAAATCGCGTTTTTAAAAGTGTGTGCATATTTTGATTTCTTTTTGATTTTTTGTTATAAACATCTGTCAATTTGAGACGATTACTTTGATATTCTGTAATTTTTAAAAATCACTTTTTTATATTTATGTGTTATCATTTTCTTATATCTATGTTAAATCGAACTGCATACGCTCGGCTATTCTAATTAATGCTCGACATTTCTAGTTCTCCTTTCTCACTTGTGATATTATCATTGTAGATCTGACTATAAAGCGGCGAACTCTCGTAAAAAATGAAGCGTTCCAATGTAATAGCGATTTCCAGTCACGGCAAAAGGAAAAACAAATGCCAAAACGCTTTCATCAGGTCCGATGAAAGAGAAGAAGATGATTTGACGGCCGGTGAACTTGAAACAAATTCTAGCGACGTCAGGCAGTCGGAAATCATGGTGACTCAAAATGTACCGCCCACTTCTTCGAATAAAGATAATTGTATTGTATAGACAATGGCCAAAGCATAGCAGAAATACACTGGATTTTTTTAAGTATGCTCGGTCGACAAAGAACAATACGGAAAGTGCTTGCTGTGTTTCATGTCCGGAATTGATTGTCGAAATAAAATGAAGGATTCGAATACTTCAGAGCTTCAAAGACACTTGCGAAATGCACATAGTGGGGATTCATCAGTGAAAAACCTTATCGATACCAGCACACCATCTGCTATTCGGAAAAAAAGATACAAGAACATTCGAGCAAAGAATTGTCGAATGGGTGGCGATAAAGTATTTACCGTTTTCGTTTTTCGATGACGATGCCACTCAAGACTTTTTCACTTTCCTTAATGGAAACTTCGCATATCCGAAACGGACCAGTTTGCGAGAAAAAGTCATGAACCACTTCGTGATCATGAGAGCAGCTGTTTTTAAAACATTGAAACAAATTGATTCAAAATTTTCTTTGACAGTTGATGCATGGACATCGATTGTTAATCGAGCATATTACGGCATAACGATGCATTATATCGATAATGACTGGAAATTGCAGTCTCTACCTCTGGATTTTATTGCATCGAATGGAGCTCATACAAGCAAGGATATGGCTAATCTCGTGCTCGATGTGTTAGAGGAGTTCGAGATCAAATAAAAAATTCAAGGCATCATTCTCGACAATGCAGCTGCAAACACATCGTTCATAGCCGAACTGTCTGATCTCTTATCTGGGGAAGGCATCGAATTCAACGCGAGTGATTCTCACTTCCGTTGTTTCGCTCACATCTTGAATTTCGGAGTACAACATACATTGAACGCTCTAAATACGGAATACTGAAATGTCGAGTTATCTACCGATATCGACAGCGCTGACGAAGAGACCGTATTATCTGTATGGGAGCAATCAAAAGAAAACAATGTCATTAATAAATTGTGAAAATTGCTTGTAAAACTTAAGAGGTCCGAGCAATGGATGAGTAAATTGACGCCGTCAATGAAAAAAAATAACGATAACGATATACGTATCAACTCGATGGAATCCGACTTATATAATGTTGCGAACAGCATTGTGAGTCTCAAGGCGACTCTTAACGTACTTACTCACAGCTACGGAGAATTTCGGGATATGATAATCAAACCCGAAGAATGGGAAATCATCGAGACTGTGTGCGCATATTTAAAATCATTTGATTATCTGTCGACGGTTCTCGGTGGTCAAACGTACATTACGTTGCCGTTGGTAATTGTGGGGTTCAATATGCTTCTTGACAAAATCGAGACGGTAACTCACCAACTTCATTAGAAGCCATCGCAAAGTGATGTCGACGAGAAATTTATGGAAGCATTTCAAGCTGGAAAAGATAAAATGATCAAACATTATAAAAAGACGAATTGGATATATGGAGTTGTTCTCATCCTCGATCCTCGGTACAAAGTTGAAACGTTTCAACTTACGTCTTGGGGTCGTGACATAGAAAAGTCATCAATTGCTAAAATCCAACAAATTTTCCAAGAACAATATTTCGCGAATTCCACCGTCGATATGATACCATCTCAGGGCAAAAGTTTATCGGATCAAGGAAGCCTTCGATTTATATGAGCTTTATGAGGCCTCAATACAGATTTTTCACGCAGAAGACTGTAGTGAACCACAAGGAGAATTCGATCGATATTGTAAACTCAAACGGACGAGTCGAAACGAGAATATTTTGGAGTGGTGGCGAAACAACTCGGTATAGTTTCCGAATTTAGCAAAAATGACGCGGGATTTCTTGAGCATCCCGGCGACAAGCGTTCCGGCTGAACGTTTGTTTTCGAAGGGTGGTTTGATCCTAAGGAAACATCGAAATAGGATGACTAATGAATCAGCGAGAAGTCTGATTTATATAAACGGATGGCTGACGTGCAGCCTGAAATCAGTAATTCAACAAAATCTTAACCCGTCCGAATAATAAAAGTGTATTTTAAAGCGTTTTCTTTCTATTCAAATTATTCGAGCCCAGCCCATACATGCAGCCCAAGACTCGACGAGATTATCGAGAATTTCGAAAGTCTCGAAATTTGAGACGAGAAATATTTCTCGAAATTGTTCCGAGACGAGAAATACGAAATTCTCGTCTCATCTCGCTCGACGGCATCACTAATCGCGTTGGCCCACACGATGTCAAACTCGCGAAGGTTGCGGTCGAAATAACGAAGGGCCAATTCGTCGCGGAGAGACTACAGAGGAGGTCGCACGGATGGCGCGGACATGACAAGGCCAGGATTAAGTGGGGCCCTGGTGGAGCAGGTCTGTACCATGATTGGGACAACAACGGAGAGCGAGGTAGACTAGGAGAGGCGGAGGAAACAGATCCGGAGGGAGAAGCGAACAGATTGGAGGAAAGGGATGAAGGGTCTCGATGTGAACAACGGAAGGATGCTCGAAGTAAGAAAGAACCGATGCGGGGAAAAAGCGAGAGTGTTGCAATGTGAATGAGTAGATGATAGGAGATATAGATGTAATCACAGTAGAATAGAAGTAGTATAAGCGCAGAGTAAATAGAGATAGTGGAGATCCTACCCAAAGCAAGCTGGACGATAGACTGGAAGCCAGCACGACACCGAGACCGTCGAGGTAACGGGAGGAGGAGTGGGAGGCAGGGACACAGAGAAGGGAGGGGGAACAGGAGTGGAAATATGTACGCCGACTGAGTATTCGCTCTGTGCAAGTCAGTGGTGGCGACATCTGGTAGCTGAAAAGCGTGAGAAGGTGGGATAGTGTAGCTGTCATTTGAGTTGAAAATTTAACGAAAAGTGCAATTGATTAAAATAGGAGTCTTTTTTGGAATAACTTTTGCATGTAGTGATAGCAGCGATTGTTCTACAATTTATGAAAAAAAAACAAGTAAGTAAAGTATCATTAAGATTTATATTTTGACAATTGTACGATGCATTGTGAGCTTATCTTCGTATGCAGTAAGCATATGAATATGTGTTTTTTATATGAAAAAAAAAAACTGAATGAAAGTATGAACAAGCGTTAGAAGTTCTATATTAAAAATGAGAATAATTAATTAATTGGATATAAAATATGATGTTGTGTCTATTATATACACGTACGAGATACAAAAAATTAATGAAAATATTCGCCTTATTTTGTTTTCAGTTAAAAGTAGGCATTTTTTCGTCCTAAAAATGGACATGGTCATAAAAACTGGTTTTGGAAAAGTCACCCACGATATTTCATTCCAACCTGAGACGGTGCCAAAGGGCAAAGAGCTAGTCAAAGCGAATCACGTTTACACCGTTGAAGAGAGTAGTTAAACAAGGCCGGTTCTGGACCAACGCGTGTTAGTGCACACGTACACGTCACACGTACACACCCACACATACACACCGACTTCCAAGACCGGGGGGGGGGGGGGGCATCTCCAATATTCTACGACACCATGGGGTGAGGGGGGGGGGGGGCATGACGCATATTCTACAACACCATCGAGGTGCGGGGGGGGGGCATCACGAATATTCCACACCACCATCGAGGTGCGGGGGGGGGGGGGGGGGGCATCAGGCGTGAGGTATGAGTTACCCCATTTTTCTTAGCCCAATTGTTTATTTAAAGTGTCTGATAAATATTCTTTGATATCACCGACTAATATCCGATTTCAATACAGGCAATCGTATTATTTATTCGATGGCCGAGTGTCGGATAAATAACTTATTCCGCGAAGGATGTAATAAATTAGAGGGGGGTTGATGGGGTGTGTCACGCGATTGACCAACGGATAAATAATTTTTGAAGCGACGCGTTACACGATATATTTCGTTGGATAAATAACAATTCTTTGATACCACCGACCGGCGGATTTTTTCAGAGAAAATTCGGGCATACCGAGACGATTCTCACGATGAGTTCCATAAGCGATGTTTTATTTTTTCATCGATAGCTCCGGTGCAGCCGCTCGAACGTTTGGGTGAGTGAGGCATGCGAGCGCTCGATATCTTGCAATGTTCGACGTGTTAGAACGTGTCGCTGTGACGGTACAGGCAGAGCGGTATGGTATCGAGTGACACTTCACCAAAACGTTTTATCATAAACAATGACGATGGCCGAGAATTCCCCATCTCTCTCTCTCTTTTTCACAAACCTTAGAAAGAGAAAGAGAGCAGCAGCATTACCACATTATTTGATCGTCTCACATCCCGCGTAGAAATGATTTATTGTATTGGAAGAAGTGAACGGAGAAGAATCGAAAGAACATTGAGTGTGAGCGTTAATAATGGATATACGCGATCGCGATAGAATCGATTTTCTTTGTCAATATATTATTTTCAAAATACAAATGTGCGAGGTGCTACCAGTTTTAATTAAACTCAAGGTTTTCAATGACGATGATGTAAATTTGCCGATTTGGAGAGTAAGTATAAATAATATTCTTCTTTATTTCGAAAAATTGTCTTTGTTAAATATTATGATTGTTTTCAGAGGAGGATACATTGTAAATCCATAGCACAAGATATCGTACTAACGATAAAGACACGAGGACCATACGCATACGACAAATTTATACAAGCATTACGTCAAACGGGGCACAATGATGAAGCCACTCTTCTTGAAAATGCCAGACTTATAGATGATATCAAATCATTAAAATTATTAATACAATTGCTCCCAATCGCAATTAATTGGATTATGGAAATCATTAGCGATCAGAACAGGTTAGAAGCTGTTAAACTCGAATATGTCTCGCAAATTCAATCTATTTAGTTTTTGTAATGTTTTCGATCATGAATGTAATTTATCCGTTTTTTTAATGTTGACTCCAGGTTACTATGAAATAATCGCAAAGATTTTCATTCCATGGGGGTCGATGATAACACACACCCGAGCCCAAATCGCGCCTGCTATTACCTAACACGACGTTGGCTGCAACGGCTTTGGACCTCAACAGCACAATGGTGATTACTGAATTAGAAGAAATAATGGGGCAACTCAACTTCATTGACGACTGAACCATCTTAATTGATATTAACATGAACGCGAGATGCTGCATAATATTTTTTTCATTTGTATAAACCATTTTCTCATATAATTCATTTTTTATATATATACTTACATATTTTTTCTTATGTATTTTCATATGTACTCATTCCAAATATATTTTCTCTCGAATAAAAATAAAAACATGTTACAAATATCTATGGTCTTATACAATTTTTATTCAATATCATGTTTTTTTTTTAGTTGATATGACACTCAGTATAACATTCGTTATTACTTATAAAATTATTACATTTGAACAAATTCAATATGATTATATACAGTTCCATGCGCGCGCAAAGCCAATCCGTTTTCATGAGACGCACGAATCATCTCCTTGAACAGATCTTCATTTGCCAGAATCGGTTTGGTCATCCGGGCTGGTAGAAAAACCGTACAAGTTTTTTCCAAATCCATGACGACTCTGTCGCCGTACTTGGTTTTTGCAACTCGTATATCAGTTATTGGATACGCCTCCTGGGGTGACAATTCGGACAGCTTTTTGATTGGGAGAAAATCAGCCAACAGACCCACTTTGTTGATTTCGCGTAAATTCATGCTGACCTAAAAAATACATTTTTCCATAAAATGTTATCGTTAATACTCGAAATTATGAGAGCATATAACTCGAGAGGCAAAAATGCTTAATACGAACCTGCAGTTTTTTCACGATGATGCTTCAAAAGTTATTTCTCCAAATTTGTCTACCAGCGATTGAGTTCGCGATCGTGCGATAATTATCTTTTTCACTCGTCGAATATTTCGTAATAATTGTTTAATGCGGATTAACAATTCGCGTCTCGTCAACGATAATACCTTTGGATGCAATGACTTTTGACTGTGCCGCATGAAGATTGATGTAACGACTGATTGGAACAGTCGTGAGTGCGTCTCATTTATACCGAATTAAATCTTCCATCTCATTTTAGTGACTAATTCTTAATTATTATTATTTCACTATGGAAATGCGATGAGGGAATAAAGCTGTGACAAGTTGAGACGAGTCGAGACGTTTCCATTGTGGGGAACCTTCGAACATTATTTGAATCGTTTTCGTCGGTGTATAGGGTATTCAAAATATAGCAAACACACATGATATGTATTAAAATCTTTTATTTTCAAGGAAAAATACACTTAATTCTCGGGGAATTTTGGGCGAAGCCAATATTTTAGAGCTAGAACATTTTTGCTAGCGCAATTGAACTTTGATGAATACTTGTGGAATGAACAATTAGTGCGTACGGTTTTCTGCAGTTTCTGTAACGATGGACACTCGAGATTATCAAGATTGATTATGAGCCCGCGCCAACCATTCAAAAAATTCGTCAACCATTCTCTCTTCTCCGGACCCTTAACATAAATTACTCGTGCATCGCGCAAAATGTTTTGAAGAATTCCGTTTATGGCATTATAGGGTATGGCACCATAGTTCCATGGTAGACCGTGATAATTATTTGTTAACCAAGTATTTGTACATCTATATTTAACCGGCAAATCAATCCATACGCATGGTGGTTCGAAGAAAAGCGTTGACGGTGTTCGATTAGAATCCGTTAAAGAAATAACAGAAAATTCTTTCAACACAAATTCGTTCGAGGGTTTTTTGAAACCTTGCAAGTCAACCACGTACTCCATCTCGGATACAACTGATTCCAATAACCGTCGCGTCCGATTTATAACAAATATTCATTATGCCCCCACCCTCCCGTCCCCCCAAAAACTTATGAATATATAGTAAAAATAAAAACTATAAAAAGTAAAAAGAAGAATATATAACTCTACAAACCAACGCGTTCTTACACTATCTTTTTAACATTACCGCTGATGGGGTTATATTCAACAATACGGTCGTGTAAAATTAAACAATAAGCCGAGGTTTGAGCGGGAAAAGGATTTACAGATTCGAATTCGAGGCGAATATCGACGGGGCCTGATTTCAACGATTCGTTCTGCTTCGAACAATCGATGACAATTAGCGGCGCGTATTTCAAAAAGTCACCTTTGTTTATGAGTGGTTCGGGCTCCTTCTCGTAATAAGAAGACTGGAAATTTGCATACATTTCATAGAGCAAAGCATACTGATTGCGACTAATGTCGAGATTCAAGTTCCCATACGGATAACTCTGTGAATTTAAAAAGAGTTTAACATCTCGAACATGACAATGATCAAAATGACTCGCATTCTTAAGAGCATTATTTTTTCGCGCTGTTTGAAAACCGACGATTACGTATCGAGGTTTTTCGAGTTGAGTAGAAGTTTTTACTACCCAAACGTGTTTCGAGGAAGCCGGCAATAGAGGGTACTCGTACAGTTCCCACGTGCGAAAACTTATTGGGATGGGTGTATCTTTAGCTATGTAATTTAGCAGCTGAATTTTTCGTTCATCGGAGACCTTGATATACGGTATCATCCATTCAATTTTCGATAAAATAATCTTAAATTCTTCCGGGGCAGCAGCCCCTTCCGGTCGAGTCCGTATGACTGCGTTCGTGTCGGTGTTTGCTCTCGTCAATATCAGCTCGTGCTTGGCATTGATGATAATTTTGCGATAGTCCTCGGCAAAACCCAATAACATACTCAGCGGTATCGAGATATCAAAGTATCCAGAAGCGTCAGTTATTTGTAGCTCTTCTTCTTCCCTGGGTACCCAACCAGCGTTTTCCATTATCGATGTTTAACTAGGATTCTGAGACACATAATTTTTCATGACGCTCGTAAGCCCAACATTTTTACATCGGTCAATCTCGACGGCGTTCAGCTCGTAGCGTATGTCTTCGAATAAGTGACAGATGGCATTGGTGACCAACGTTGTGCTCGTGGTTGGAGTTTGTCCATCGGCTCGCGTCAATCTACCGCTAACGTGCAGGGAGCTCTTGCTTGGCAACAGACACAAATCCTGATGCTGTACAGCGATACGAATTTCATCGCTGTTATTGAAAGTCGCCGAGGCGAATGGCTGATGGCCGTGTATCTCGTAATGCGCAATAGCATCATCAAACATCACGGGTTTTTGTATTTTTAAGATTTCCGCCATGGTATAAAGCAAGTAATTGTGATGCAACAAGAACTTATTTTTGTTATTTTTTTTGAAGTTTCAGACCCAGACTCTTGAGATATCGAATGTTCTGAGGTGTTAGCTCCTTGCGAGGTGCTCGACGAATGTTTCGTTCGAGGCATGGTCGTTGAAATTTATACCCTTGCCCGCTCTTTGATCCGAAAACAATTCCCATTTTTTAGGATTTTATGTGTAGTCGGATCGTCGTTAACTCGCCGCGGAAATTCACCAACTCACCGTCTTGATCGACAATTTTCAACTGTAGATTGTGTATCGATTTAACGGTAACTGGGAGATAGGCGATGTGCGAGGGTATTTCGATAATTTTATACCCCGGCGGTACAGAGGGAAAAAATTCGTGAATCGTGTGAACTCGTTGCCCGTTGATGTATGCTCCTGAGGTTATGTTACACTCGACTCGTAGAGAATTTATCTTGAGAATAGTAACCGGTAAATCGGATTTATGTGTAATATTAGCGGGAAGGATGCGTGGTGTAAAACCCAACAGACGCCCAATAGAATCACTCGGTTCGAAATTTATTTCACGACTGCTTTTAATTTCACTGCACAGAGTATTATTATTGGGCTTGAGAATGACGTCGATATTACTATCGGAGAGTACTTTTTGCAGATAGCTCTCAATATCCTCAATTTCGTAGCTCCCAGTCGGTATGGTGATAATCTCCGCGCCCACGTAAAATTTGTTATTTGTCTCGTCTATATTGGGAATCGAATTGAAGGTTAGCAGTTCAAGGAGGCCCAGAGTATAATGTTTGTGTGGTGACAATTCGATGGGGGGAAAATAATGAGCTTCGAGTATGGAAGATGTGCCTGACAATGTCAATGTAAAAGATTCATCCATCGCGTCTAGCACTCGACTGATACCGCGATTCGTATAACCAGCCATTTTATAACTCTCCGTTGAGGAACTTGAGACACAGATGTCCGCACACTACTGTATCATAGTCTTGATATTTTTGATAATTGTAATTTACAATGCTACCAACACCGAGGTATTTTATTAAATCGGGTGGTGGTTGAAGATCACCGAAACTGTCGAAGTACATTACTTTTTTGTTCTTTTTCGCGTATGCGACCCAATGTGTGCCTGGACCATCTTTATCATCAAGATTGACGATAGCTGATTCGTATTTTCGAGGCCCATCCTCGGGTAGCGCATTTCTCATGTAAACGCCACGAAAATGTGGAATTTTCATGACTCTAGCGAACTTTGATAAATCAGCGTCGGTGAGCGCTCGGTGTGGTAGCCTTAGTCGTTTTTTACATGAAGACCCATACTGCTTTTGTATGGCTTAAGATAAAGTCCCTTTCCCAACGCTATACTCTCCATCGTCTTGTTGTGACGTTTACTCTCTTCGAGAGCATGTTTCGCGGCCTCGGCATCATTCACAGCTTTAGCAATGCCAGCGGCGCCACCAGCGAGAGCTCCGGTAGCGCTCAACCCCGCGAAAATGGGTATAAGAAAGGGCAAAAAACCACCAATTTTTGGAGGTACAGGCAAAATGCGCGGCGATTGGATGTTTTTCTTGCCACCAGCATTTTTTACAGCTGCGTGTGCGCCAGTGAGAGCTGATTTCACTGCGTTCGTACCGGGAATCATCGATGTTTTTGCTGCTCGGATAATACTCTTTATCGAGACTTTTTTCACTCGAGGCTTCCTCTTCATCCTTCTCTTCCCCCCAGCACCCATACCGAACTTAGTTTTAGTCTTCATCAAATTCGCAACACCCCAAGCTGTAGCTTTTTCACTAAAATTGGCGTCTTTTGCAAAAACACGTCTCCAAGCTTTATCCGCGAGAACTCGATCCGCGGCGTGTCGAGCGTCGATGTTTTCACGATTTTTCGAATACGCGATATCGTGCTCTTTACAAGCAGCGTCGAGCGCGTTTATTCCCGAATCCCCTCGTTCGAGTCTCTTTTTCAATTTTGTGCCAGGACCACAATATTGATAACCAGGTACATGCAGTTCAATCGGAAGCTTATTGATGAGATTGTTGACGAGCCCTTCCCCGTGCACGATCATTACTCGATGAAGAATAGTCGTAGACTGAGAAATTTTATTTTTGAATAGCTTATTTATCAGTATTGTGCTTCCGCGGATTTTCAAAAATCGAATTTTATTTTATTCAGCAGCGTAGTCATTCCCCATAAAACGTACAAACTGATACTGAGATAATCGTTCACGATGCCCATCATATTTATAAAAGGGTTCGCCCGTGTCTCGAGACGTCAGTTATTCTCGAGATGAGGTTCCACAACCAATCGATCAAATTACCTACAAAAAATTTTGATGATCTCGTGCAAGATGAGGATAGGGGGGCAGGGAGGAGGCGTCATGGGGAATTGTTGCCATGTAGTGTACGCGCAGTATTTTGCGGTCCATCCAATTGCGGAAAGACTAACGCACTCCTTACCCTCATTACCCATCCGAATGGTTTGAGATTTGGGAATGTTTATGTGTATTCAAAATCTTTGAATCAACCAAAGTACACATTTCTCAAACGTCTGCTCGAATCTGTGAAAGGGGTGAAATATTTTCCTTTCGCTGATCACGAGCAAGTCATCAAACCCGAGGAGGCGGGATCGAATTCGATCATGATTTTCGATGATATTGCCTGTGAAAAACAGGACAACGTGAGAGCATTTTTCTGCATGGGGCGACACAGAGATGTGGACTGCTTTTACTTGTGTCAAACGTACGCACGTATTCCGAAACATCTCGTGCGCGATAATAGTAACCTATTGGTACTCTTTAAGCAGGATGAAATGAATTTGAAGCATGTATATGACGATCACGTAAATACCGACATGTCGTACACGCAATTCAAAAGTTTATGCTCAAAGTGCTGGAACAACGATAAGTATGGGTTCGTGGTGATAGACAAAGATAGAGAATTAAACAAGGGTCGTTACAGGAAGGGGTTCGATTGCTTTATAAATTTGTAGTTTTCAACATAATCATCAGTTACAGTGTAGCCTTAAAAGCGTCAATATGTATGGAGCGGAGCTAAACAAGGAGAAACATATTTTGCGTCAAATCGCGACTGCAAGCAATGCGATCCGTCGCAAGCATAGAATGTTGAAATTGGGAAAAATGACCTCTGAGAGAAAAATGGAAGAAGTTTTTAGACCGGTGGTAGCTCCACTGCAAAAACTAGTTGATCAGTCATCGTCACAATCGTCGGTAAAACAGGAATCAGCTATCAAGAAAGAGCCAAATGTCGAATCACCCAAGAAAAACGAGGATGAATATAGCGATAATGAGGATGATCGATTTGAACAAACGTTTGAAACAGCTCACGGGGATACCTCGGAACGGAATATTAGTATTGAAGACGATATTAATGTTGATTTGTCGCAAAATTACTTGAAAATGTTCGCCACGAAGGATAAGAAAGAATTGGACACATCGTATGGAGTGCGGAAATTACAGGGAGATCGTTTAATGATTGGGAATTCACCAATTACGTTCGAGCAAAATATTATTCGTGTCGGTGATAAGACTTATGATCAAAGTGAAGGTTTACTGGAGTTGATATTTAAAAAATCACCCGATGAATCTCTCGTAACGGCGAATGATATGGAAAATTATGGTAAAATCCTTAACTCGACGAACGCTTACAGAAAACATTACATCAGCGATCACGCAATTCGCGAGGATAAAAGCATGAAATTCAAAAGTATAATTGCACAAATTATCGCATCTCCGTTGAGAAAACCTGTGTCAAAGAGACACTCGGAACGATTGGGTAAAGGGTTGCCGCGATCCAAAATTGTTAGAAGAAACAGTAGTCTGGATTACGTTTATTGGGACGATCCCAACGAATTAGTCGATAGGTTAAGGCTCCTCCATGCATCCCAATCAGCCGGAAATTTTAGTCATGCGAACGAGATCGTTTCCATCATCGAGGAATTACGTGAAGCTGAAATCGTTTATTAATGCTGATTAACGAGTATGCGAGCGCAGTCTTCTCGCAACCGTCAAAATGAGCGTTGATGTGTTTGGTCATCATTTGAGAAAGAGTAGGAATGCTGATACCGATGGCAATCGAGCCCCTCGCGGAGAAGGATTTAAAATCACCGACGATGGTCAATACGACATGGTTAATCGAAGATTATGTAATTTAGGTGCTCCCACTGGGGAACACGATGCTGTATCCGTGAGAGTGATGCATGCTGCTATCGAGGAGGAATTTAGACTTATTTACAACGTTACATCCGCCATGCGAAATAGTATCGATGAATCTGAAACAATGCTTCAAGTCCTCGAATCGAAATTTCAAGAACACGAGAAACATCTGCGGGCGAATGAGGCATCAGTACAAGAACTTGTTGCGCGCGATTCAGAGCTTATTACTCGTTTGGACGAGCAGCTGAGATCACACTAAATTAATGCGACATACGCTATACAAAATCTGAAAACGCGAATCGAGACTCTCGAAAAATCGACTTTACGTAACTCGCAAATGTTGTCCGATCGTCTTGGATTAACTGTGACAGATCATGGAAAAGCAGACGATAGCCGATGAACTCCATAAACCAGCACGGAAAAATTATCCCAGGCGTCATGTTGATATACGTGGATTGGACGAGACGTGGCAAGCTGATCTCGTTGATATGTCGGCGTATGGGCGGTACAATAATGGTTACAAATACCTACTGACAATTATCGATATTTTTTCAAAGTATGCTTGGGTCGTACCAACGAAGACGAAAAGTGGTAAAGATGTGTCGAGTGCCATGGCATCGATTCTTAAACTCGGTCGAACGCCAAAAAAACTGCACGTTGATCGCGGTAAAGAATTTTATAACAGCGAATTTAAGACTATACTCCAGCGGTACGGAATCACCATATACTCCACATTCAGTGATATGAAAGCATCGATATGCGAACGTTTTAATCGCACTCTTAAGGATAAAATGTGGAAAGAATTTTCCCTACGTGGATCGTACAAGTGGATCGATATACTGAAAAATTTGATCACCAATTACAATAATTCTAAACATCGTACCATAAAGATGAGACCTCGCGACGTTACTACTCAAAATGAAAAAAAAATCTTGCTACATATTTATCGAAAATCAAAAGTCAATAGAACGCGAAACATAAAATAAAAAATTGGTGATAAAGTACGAATAAGCAAGTATAAGCACGTTTTCGAAAAAGGTTATACACCAAACTGGACAGCTGAAATATTCGTCATAAGCAAAGTCATACATACCGATCCTGTAACGTACAAGTTGCGAGATTATCAAGACCAACCGATCGAGGGCGGCTTCTACCAGGAAGAACTCGCTCCAGTCAAATATCCAAATACTTACCTTGTGGAAAAAGTTATTCGAAAACGTGGAAATAAATTACTTGTAAAATGGTTTTGATAGTTCGCATAATAGTTGGATAAACAAATCTGATTTATAATTTTTTTATTTGTATCATAAAATTTTTTATGAATAAAAATAATAAACGAATTTAAAAAATGGTTTTATAATTAATTTTCAAACATGATTAGTACAGTGAAAATATATAAAGTTTATTCACTTTTGACATTATGTCGATGAACTATTTGTTCGTAGTTACACATTTTCTTCACATTTATCCACCCTTTCCACTCCATACATGGACATATTTTCACGGTGGTATCACAATTGAGATATGTCATCGAGGCGATGGTTTCAGCGATTGGATAATACCATGGATGTCGTATTATTTTTTTGACCTTACTCTGCGTTGACGGACGTGGCGTAACGAATCCAAGCTCTCGTCTCGCGATCCATTTCTCAAGCTCACCACTTCTAATGCCATGAGTATGATCGGCTGCCCAGGCTTCTCGTGATCCACAGAATTTGGTGGAATTTCCATATTCCCAGTCCTCAGGTTGACAATGGGGGCAGGCACCCTCATAATCCTCAGCATCGAAGACGTGTATGAATTTGTGTCGATTTTTATTGTCGCACTTTCTAGCCCAAATTAGCCAAGTATTGGCGTAACAGTAAGGATGAGGTCGCGACATACTACCTCTCAAATACGGGTGAAGTGTCAAATTGAAATTGAACTGAATGCTGCAGCGCGTTTAAATATTCTTTTCTCTGCTGTAGTGGGAGATGTATCATATAAACAAAACTTCGTAGTGGTGTCGATGACAAGTTGCGAGATTATCAAGACCAACCGATCGAGGGCGGCTTCTACCAGGAAGAACTCGCTCCAGTCAAATATCCAAATACTTACCTTGTGGAAAAAGTTATTCGAAAACGTGGAAATAAAATGTTTGTAAAATGGTTAGGTTTTGACAGGTCGCACAATAGTTGGATAAATAAATCTGATTTGTAATTTTTGTTTATATCATAAGTTTTATTCAATAGAAATAAAAGAATTTTTTTAAAAGTAGGTTTATAATTTATTTCTCCACATAATTAATAAGATAATATAAGTTTTATTTATATACAATGATACATTTTATAAACTATTTACACATCTATAATACGTTTTATAATTGTATACCCCATGGAAGAGTATCAGTCGTATTTGGGCATATTATTCGCTTATCATCATTCCAACTTAGAGCTATTTTTTTCTGCCTCACAGTTTCGACATTATGATTTTTGCTGCGAATTAAATTTTGATTTCTCATTAAAATTTGATTGTCGAAGAGACATCGTTTATAATCGTCAAATGTTATCGTTTTCAGCGTAGCTCTCTTCACACCTTTCGCACGCATTTTGGTCGAGTTTTGCACTCTAAAACTATACATTTTGGCTCTTAATCCAACAAATTCTTGCATAATTTGGCCATTATTTTCATCCTTCATGAGACCCAAAACTTTCTTATTAACTAACGGCATACCATACACATTGTCTGCCGAATAATCGGATGTGTCAAACCTATGAATGTCATGTTTCATAATTTCGTATATATCGGGAGTCTCTATGTGATAGAGTAAACTGTCGGTATCAGTGTACATTAGTTTAGCTTGATCGTCAAAAGTTTGTTTTATATAATTGTAATGAAAGTCATAGATGTATGTTTTCGCCATATCGAGAATACAAAAACCAGTATATATAGGTTTGTTAAATTTTACTTGAGCACGTGTCAATTCGATAATGACAGTCTCCTCGTCGAGTATGGTGCAGCTATGAAACGTTGGTTTTGCTATGAGCGATCGAGCTCCATACCTGCCATCCCATTTAGTAATGAGTCGTACATCGCGATGGTTTCTTACATTTTCCATGGTTTTACCAAAAACCGCGTTATTCATGAGTTTGTAGAAATTTTTTTGAAAATCATTTGTGGATTTTTTTCGTAAGTTGTTGTTCAAATCAATGTATTTCTGCAGCCAGGGATGTTGTTGAAATTTAAGAGTTCTGTAAACTTTAACGAGTTTTAAGCCCAAATTCATGTATTGCTTCAAATTTTGATAGTGTATGATGCATCGATTTTTCGGATATAGCGTTGTCATTAATTTTGTTTGCTTACTGGCAGGCGGTACATAGGGTTCAGGCGCCAGAGGTAAGTCTTTGTGCAGTGCGTGTAATTCTTGCGGATACTCTAAATCAACTTCGAAAATATATCCTATGGCATTGTCATCGGGAATATCGCGTGGATCTATCGACTCTTCCTCTTCCCCCACCCACTCGAAAGACCCCGTAGGAAGGTATTGGCTCATTGCTGCACCATACAAATTATTTACATCGTAATACATAAGATATGTTTCAGGCTTGTTTGGATCGAATTCTGCTCCCATATAACGATTATTTGCTTTTGCATATCGATTCGAACACTGTGACAATCCGCCTCGAATACCTCTTTCTATAAACATTAGCATATCTACATCCGTCAAGAGCTCGAGCTTCACACCCGTAGATTTTAGCGCCGCATCAAAAGCCAATCCGGGAGCAGTGTAATAATGCAACGGATCAAGGTCATATGTCATTTTACATTTTAGTCGGAAATTTTCAAAAATGTCAGCTAAAAGAAGAACATCAGTTTTTAAATAAAGATCCGAATATTCTCCCAAAGTTTTCACATTAAAAACTTCCCACACCGTGCATGCGTGAGAATACTCGGCGTCCGATATGTCTTCACCCTTTAATTGTGAATAAAATTTTTGTTTCGTCGGTAATTCAGTCTCGTCAAGTCTTTCCCAACTGTCCACGTAATCATAAGGAAAAACTCCTTTTCTCGTTAATAAATCGAATTCTTGTACATAATCACAATGCTTCCTCGTGATTAGTTTTTCATCGTTACTAAGATACGACGCTAAGCTCTCGACACTCGACGGCATAAATCTGAATGAATCTACGAATCGATAATCTATGACAGTACCCTTGACACTCTTCGTGAATGATATGTAATTTTCCATATTTATCGGCAAAAGTTTGATCGACCCTTCAAATTGGTTGGCAAGCGCTTTAATTAAAAAGTGTGAGTCGTAGCCTGATAAATTATGAAACACGACGGGAACGGTATGTGAGTTTTTAAAATTTAAATTACACCCTTCATGCGCTGCACCTTGATATTTACCCGAAAAATGACAATGATCACGATGCTTGATATCTTCGGGAGCAAATGGTTTTTCACAAATATGACAATTTTTCGCAAAAAGGAAGTCCATTTTTTCATCGTGACTCATCGGATTCATTCGCTTGATCGATTTCAAGCTTGCGCTCAACGATGTAGCTGTTTCTTTTAATTCGTTGACAAACCATTCAATACAATCCTTGTTACGATAAATTTTTAATTTTGATAGAGAATCATTGAAACTACATTTTAAATAATATGCAATACTGTGTGGGATATGTTCCTGATAGGCATTCGTATTTGCATAGCCTTTCGGCGTGATTGGATTTAAGATGCATTCAAGATCTGCGTAAATTGTGAATGGAACGTCGATTTTATGTTTATAATTTTTGAATTTTAGAATTGAGTCCTCGCCGCTTGGCATAATGATTCTCGTCTTATTTAAAACTGCGCAATCAACGCTGTGTTTTTCAAGTCCACTTTTCGTATTAAAATGAGACAAACAACGATCACAGAGCCATGCACGGTGATCGTGTTTGGAAATCTGCGAGCTTACCAAACGTGAAAGATTTTTTATCCAAGCAAAATGATAAACTGTATTGACGTTTATTCCAAGCTCTTCATGACTATCTTCGGTATTTCCTTCATGCACGAGCAGGTGAATCGTAGGCCTATCGGGTTTTTTACGGCTAACGTGAATGGGTATTACTTCATTACGACGCTTTTTACCCTTATCGCGCTCAAGTCCATACACACTGATTGTCAAATTGTTAATTTTTTCAAATTTCGCAATATCTTTCAATCGCATAGGAAAGTCTATACCTTCATACTTTAATACTGTGCTGAAGTGAGGATATGAAGTCGGACGAGTTGCATGTGATGAGGTTGGATGAAGAGCTGCGGTGATGGCCCACAGGAAACAGTAGGGGTCGTCGTTTTGGATGTTGACGACTGCTTTCTTATTTTGAATATCACGTGGAAGTTCGATGAATGTTGACAATCCTCCGCGTAATGGTGCATGTTTGTTGATATTCACGGTCAAATTGATGATCTCAACCATTGACCAGCCCGAATCTTTTTCTTGAAAATCTTCGACTTTCGCAAGTAGTTTTTCTATTAGTTCCGTGTGCCACTGCTTAAAATTTATCGTTGGGTACATTTCATCGCTTCGTGTGTTGAAAAATTTAATCTCCTCGATGACGTCAGCATTTTTCGTAATTGAAAATTTGCATGCAAGAACACAATTCACTTTGACACTGTTGTCCTTTAACATAATGTTTTTCAATCTTCTGACGATCAAATTTTCTGAATCTACGAGAAAACGTTTCACATCTTTATGTCCGAGATTGATCACTATTCCGGTACGAATGCTTGATCCGAAAGCCGTTACGGAATCTTCCCACTGAACTCTATCACGTTGTCGCGAAACACCTGCACCAACTTTTTGTAAAGCTTTAATTTTCACATTTATGGTTTTGAGAATTCCGATTGTCGCGGAAATACGATTTTTCTCTCCCAGAGTTGTGGCCGTTTTCAATAGGTTGCTCAAAAGTCTAATATTTGTGTGCCCATTGTTTAACCATTGTTCACTATCGCGCACCGAGAACTTGTCTTTGAGCGATTCATACGCTCTCTCCATAATTCGAATCAACTTCTGACATTCTTTTGACTCCATTATATTATACGCAAAAAATTATACGTGAGATATTATTCAGGCTTGGGGATAGAACACACAATGATCTAAGCCCTTTGCTTGCATAGTTCTTTATAAGAGAGACAATCAAATAATGTGGCAATGCTGCCGCAATGCTGCTGTCTCTCTCTCGTCCTAAGGTTTGTGAAAGAGAAGGATGGCTAATTTTTGGGCCGTCGTCATTGTTTATCATAAAACGTCTTGGAGGAGTGTTAACCGATATCCTAGATATCGGATAAGGTTTGTGAAAAAGAGAGAGAGAGATGGGGAATTCTCGGCCATCGTCATTGTTTATGATAAAACGTTTTGGTGAAGTGTCACTCGATACCATACCGCTCTGCCTGTACCGTCACAGCGACACGTTCTAACACGTCGAACATTGCAAGATATCGAGCGCTCGCATGCCTCACTCACCCAAACGTTCGAGCGGCTGCACCGGAGCTATCGATGAAAAAATAAAACATCGCTTATGGAACTCATCGTGAGAATCGTCTCGGTATGCCCGAATTTTCTCTGAAAAAATCCGCCGGTCGGTGGTATCAAAGAATTGTTATTTATCCAACGAAATATATCGTGTAACGCGTCGCTTCAAAAATTATTTATCCGTTGGTCAATCGCGTGACACACCCCATCAACCCCCCTCTAATTTATTACATCCTTCGCGGAATAAGTTATTTATCCGACACTCGGCCATCGAATAAATAATACGATTGCCTGTATTGAAATCGGATATTAGTCGGTGATATCAAAGAATATTTATCAGACACTTTAAATAAACAATTGGGCTAAGAAAAATGGGGTAACTCATACCTCACGCCTGATGCCCCCCCCCCCCCCCCCGCACCTCGATGGTGGTGTGGAATATTCGTGATGCCCCCCCCCCCCCCCCCGCACCTCGATGGTGTTGTAGAATATGCGTCATGCCCCCCCCCTCACCCCATGGTGTCGTAGAATATTGGAGATGCCCCCCCGCCGGTCTTGGAAGTCGGTGTGTATCCCCCCCCCCCCATGGTGTCGTAGAATATTGGAGATGCCCCCCCCCCCCCCCGGTCTTGGAAGTCGGTGTGTATGTGTGGGTGTGTACGTGTGACGTGTACATGTGCACTAACACGCGTTGGTCCAGAACCGGCCTTGTTTAACTACTGAAGAGTGTCGCAAAAATGGGAAGAGCTATCTCATACAAGCTCAAATACTAAGTAAGGCAAACTTCTGTAATGTCTGAACCATATAGGACAAAGCTGAACGTAATTTGGAATGAATTTTTTTCATTGTAATTGTAAAAAATAGATCATTTTATATAATACACGTTTTTGCAGATTGAC
This sequence comes from Netelia melanura, assembly GCA_964007305.1. Lineage (NCBI taxonomy): Eukaryota > Metazoa > Arthropoda > Insecta > Hymenoptera > Ichneumonidae > Netelia > Netelia melanura. The sequence continues at coordinate 2,264,217 of OZ023260.1, forward strand.
ACTAGTCGCAAAATTACTAGTGTATCATGTAACTGTGTTTACAATCAAAGTGGAAAATGTAAACACGTCGCAGCTTTGATCCACTATATAAATAACGAGGCGAGTTTGTCCAAAACTGATTACGAGCAGCAGTGGGGGAAGCCAACGCCCCGACAATTTGCGAAAGAGAAATACTCTAAAGGAAAATATTTCTTTGAAATGATGCCGCCTAAAGAAAAACCGAAACGCCAACCATGTGACGTACACATTTCGGAATTGAATGGACCTTCGGCTCTGCGAACAATAATTCTCGAGACTAATAAGGATAAGAATAACCTGGCGATAAAAAATTTGATGGAATCAATGTTGACAGAAGTTACCGTTATTCTGCAGAAAGACGACTGTAAATTGTGTGTCAACTCTTTCTTCATTTCATCTAAGAGCATGCCGATACACACGAATGCTCAAGTCGTCAAAGAAGAACTTAAAGAGTTTTATACGAGGGTCATTGTTATGTCGAAAGAAGAAATTACAGAATTGTGCTGTGATACGCTAGAGCAATCAAAAAGCAAAAAATGGTTCGAAGCTAGAAGCTTAAGAGTGTCTGCAAGTAAGAATGCCCACAGTATCAAAAGTAGGATCAAGAAACCTGTGGAGTCACTAGTTGCAGAAATGATTTTCCCACAATTTGTCGATACAGCTTCTACTCGATACGGAAAGGATCACGAGTTAGATGCTGCAAAAGAGTACTATTGGATATATGATAATTATTTAGAGTAAGAAATATATTTACGTATACATAGATTAGGGTACAAAAACAAATCGACACACGAGCCCGTGCAAACATAAATATTGACCGGCGATTCGATAGTGGTCAAATACGTACAAAGAATCAAAGGGTTTATAATTTCTTTTCTAGCGTAGCGACTGTTCTTTTAGTTCATGCGACAAGTCGTCAGCCTCGTAGAGATCTTTGTCAAGAGTAGATGGGCCTTGCCTCGCGTTATTAATAAAGTTAAATAGTTAATTGAACATCTACCTGAGTTATAATTATTTCTCAACCCATTTCCAATAAGTACCAACAGATGTATGGTACCGAGGTTAAGAAAGTTGGACTTTTCGTAAGCGAAACACAGCCGTGGCTGTGTGCTAGTCTCGATGGGGTCGTTATTAAGGACGGTTCTGTTTATACAATCGTAGAGTTCAAGTGTCCCAGCAGTTGTGCAAAACAACCAATTGTTGACTACGAATTAAAAAAATGCAATGTCACTTACTTGCAATTTCGAGGTGATAAAGTCGAACTTAAAAAAAGTGCGCCGTATTATACACAGTGCCAAATTCAGTTGTATGTATCGGGATTAAGCGTTTGTCATTTATTCATACATTCACCAGTTGAAAATGGCAGTTTTTGGTTTCCAGTGCATCGCAACGAAAAATTCTTGAAAACAGTTATCCTCAAATGTGAGAATTTCTATTTCCAGCATTATTTGCCACAACTGTATACAAAAACAGTAAAACAAAAAGAAAAACAACCTCGTCAATTTACTGGAGTAAATGTTGCTAATCAAATATAATGTTATGTTAAATTTGTATCGAATTTAAACAAACCTGCACATTTCAATGTTTTACGTTGCGTTAATTATGTCATAATGAGAGAAACCAAAGAATGAAAACGATATAAAAAGCACAGGAAATATTTTATTTACAAATACATATTTATTTTAAAAATTAAACAAGTGTTATTTATTTTCATCTCTGTTTTTATCCGAAAATATAGGAGCCTGCAGATTCACTAAAACACAACACATATGTATTATATCATCAATACAATGGAATAAATTTTCAGGTATCTTGTTTAAAATCTGGTAAGTTCTTAGTCGCTGCATGATTCTTTCAACATGGATGCGAACCCTTGCGATGCTGTACGTTTCTTCAGTTTGTTCTTTCGTGAATTCCGATTTCTTTTCTAAAAATGGTGGCAACACAAGTACCACTTTTTTACCAGTTTGATCAATGGTTCGTCGAATTTCTGGAAACCCTTTATCAGCCAAAACAATGTCCCCATCTTCTAATAAATCTAGTAAACCAGATTCGACGGTTATTTGTGAATCACTTTTTCTTCCACCAGCCACTCTTGATTTAAAACTAATGAAACCTCCTGGAGTAATTCCAACAAGGAGTTTTGCAGTAAAACCTTTTTTGTAATGGGAATAAGTATATATCCGTTGATCGACACTGGAAGAAATTTCGATTCTGAATTCGGTACAGTCAATTATAACACGAGTGTTACTGTAATCAGGCTGAAAACATTCTGAAAAGGTTAACCCAGTTTTCATTTTGATAAAAAATATTAGAAGCCGATTTTCTTTGGAAATTTTACAATTATCTGCAGCGTCTATTCTTTTTAATAAAAATTGAAAATTCTCTTGTGTTACACCAGCCAGATCGAGGCACTGCTCATTATTTTTGATTGATGAAATGCCAGCAAAACTTCTCTCAGTAGTACTTTCGTCATTCTGAATATCAGGCTCAACTAACTGACTTACGTATACTTTTTGTGGCGTACCACATCCTTTGTCTTTAAATTGTTTTCTATTAGGTACGATTATGCGGCTTGGAATTATTATTTCCGTTTGGATCTCAACATCACTGCAAGAAGTTGTGTTGATGTATCTATTGCAGATAAAGGTGTTTTCTGGCTGAGTTAAATGGGGTGAAAAAATATCCACTTGCCACTCTTGATCGCAATTTTTTCTTTCGTGATGATCTTGATTTGTTCCGGCATTACTATCGTTATCCAGCTCCAGCTGCTCCATTACTTCTTCGACAACTCGTTCCGGTGCTTTTGTGGTTATTATTGGCTCTTGTTTATTTATTCGCCGCTTCATAAACCGCTCATGTCTGCAATAAAGATTAAATAATTACAAAAGTTACAAACAAAAATTGAAATTATTGGTATACTTGATTTGTATATAAAGTTGTATACCTCTTCGTTGCTCCAGTTTGATCCACTACTTTTGCCTTATATACAGGAGGAAATATGGTTGGAATGTAGCTCGGGCTTGATACTTCCTCCGATTTTTTATTTCCAATAAAATACGCACTGCAAATTAGATCCCACCGCTGTGGACACCATGGTGATCCATCTGGACTGGAAATCAATTCAATTTCTTTACTTTTTTAAATACTATGTATTTATATAATCACGTACATTTGTATAATTATGTGATCACGAATATCACATACAACGTGCTTGCTTTTCTGCGTCTGACGCTCGCTATAAAGTGAGGTTGTGTGACTTACTTTTTCCTCCTCGCAGCTGCGATCCATTTTTTTCTCTGCTCCACTTTATATTGTGATACTGGAAATTTATAGAATTTGCACTCCTTATTGCGAACACCATTGTTTGTACAATTCACAACACACCAAGAATGATGGCCCATCTTATTGAATAATTCAATGCTAATCGTATGTAATCGTGTGAAAAATGTCCCACTCTGTTTTTACTTTTCGCCACCAGCGTCGCTGAGGTAGATTTGCTTCCCCCCTCCAACAGCTTGCACAGAGCGAATAGCGTACGACGTAAACCCGGCGACCGGTACCAGTGAACACTTCTTGGAATCCCGAGAGAGAAAAAGAAAGAATAGAAGACGGGACAATGGGATCGCGGATGTAAACACCACAGTGCACGATGAAAACACTGCGAGGTATAGCGGTAAACACTTCTCGGAATCCAACACATGTATTTCCTAATCCCAAATAACATGTATCTAGTACGTGCCGCACATATAATAAAGATAGTACTGCGTAGCACGTACGTCACATAGACTAAGGTAGGCTTAGGCAGACGTTGTAATCGCTACATATATAGTTATATAGGAGGCACAACGCGACGCGTAGGCCCCTACCTTAAGACATGTATACTTAAAACCCTACTTATGGGGCTCATAGGCAATGAACTAATCAAATAGACAAATGCCTCGTCAATCTAATTAGTGACGCGCATGAATGGATTAACGAGATTCCCTCTGTCCCTATCTACTCCCCCCCCCCCCCCCTGTGGCTCGCTACCTTGTTGTGGTAAGGGGGCTTGCGAGTCCTGATGTTCCTCGAAGCTGTGCCGCCGGGAGTCTAACTCCTGGCAGGTCTAACCATGCTGGAGTGGTTCGAGGTGAAAGACCAGACTAATTGTAAGAGCGTAGTCAACGTCCCAACTCACGGTGTAAGGCATCGTGCCAAGGGTGAATGGCCGTGGGACACTAAACATGACGGTTTCTAACGATCCCTCTGGGGTACCTGCCGACATCCCAGAGTAATTAGGCTTGCCCGGGTAAGGCGGCTCTGCCCGTGTTGGCCCCTCTTTCCGACCTACTCGTGGGATCAAATATGGAGGATAAAATAATAAAAATAACAACAAAAGCTAAAGCGAAGTTTTCCCGAAATATCGATGTAACGGAAGCAAGCACTTTGATGGACCTTACTCCGTCTGAAGAGTTACGAAGTAGGGCGAGCCCATTCTTGTCTACCGAGACAGTCGCTATTGGTACGAAGAGAATACGAGAAGCGGAAGAACTTGAAATTGATAGTATCATTGATAGATCTGAAATAGACGAGGTAAGCATTGTAAGGGATTTCCTGGAAGAGTTCCTATTCAATGAAATGAATAAAGTTAATAAACTAGCCATTCGATTTATCTTGAGTAAATGGGCAATTCTGGAAGCAAATCTGCAGCACCAAATTGTGGAGAAAGAAAAAATAACAGCTGTTCATAACGACTGCTCAGGCATGCCGCGTACTTACACTGTGGTTACGGCAGCGGCGGATGCCGGCGGTGGGGGCCCATTGGCAACTCCGCGGCATCCACAAACGACACCGGTACGAAGAGACGTAGGAAAAGAAAAATTCAAAGTCATTCTCATAGAACCCTCCTCTGACGCGGATGCAGTGTCAAACGACGACATCAAATCGAAAGTGATAGAGGTTCTCAAGGAGAAAGCGGAGCAGTCTTAAGGTCCGCGGTATGCGACAACTTCGTACGAAAGGCATTGTCATGGAACTTGGCAGTAAGGCTGATGCCTGATATTATTCGTAGTGCGCATATGGAACTGGCTCAGGCTGGCCTGGTGACCTCGGTGCCCAAAAAGATGAACTCTAGTATAATTTGTGACGAATTAATTTTTCGATAACGTCGGGACAAACACCTTCCACAATCGTCACCTTCGTCCGTCGGTGCCGCGCTCGCGCGTCCGCAATTGCCGACTTGGGCGCCAGTCGAGTTTTGTTTCGCCGGTCTCGACAACCGGCGCAGAACCGGCGATCGCGGGGGGGATCTCGCCACGATCGCACCAACTGGGCATCGGCCAACACGCGACAACACTGACAACAATAACAACAACGACGGGAGACGGGAACGATCTCACCGAAGACGAGGACACGGCAAACAGGCCGATGACCGAAGGGGTTGCTTTTTGTTTCGTCGGAAGCAACGAAACCGGGCTGACCTGGACGCGTTGGCGGGCACACGACGGTGACGGAATTGCTCGGTCGCTCAGTCTGCTAGGTTTGGCAGAGAGGGTCGGGGTCGGCGGACAATGGATGCGAGAACGTCAATTCACGCGAGCCATCGGCTCAAGCGCGTTACCGAACGCGAGAATCGGAATCATAACTAAATCGTGATTTTATTATTATTCGAGAACGGCACGAGATCGTAAGTACTCTGAATTAGAGCGGTATTATCCTCCGGTAACAGCACGTGAACGCAACTTGGCGTCGGACAAGTAAATATCGAACGACTTACCGAATTGCCGAAGACCGTGGCTCACCTTCATCGCAGATCCCTCCGACGTAGGCCGAGACACGAAAACACGACAGCAGCGCGATCGCTGGCACGACACTCGAGAATCCATGGTACGAAATTTATATTATTCCGTCGCATAGTACGAGAACACAGGCATCGTCTTAGGAGACGAGTACGAACGTAAACAATGCACGCGAGTACTCGACGCGAGGACGCGACGTGCCCTCAGCGCGTACGAGCGAGAACGAGCTATTCGCACAGTACCGAGAGAGCGCGAGTTACGCGAAGCTCGGCCTCGACCTCAAGGCACTCGCGAATTTTCGTCGGCGAGAACTGTGAATTCGGTAACTCGTAATTCGAACGAGAAAACTCTCACGCGAACAATCACAGTACACGATGAGATCGGACCTCTCACTCTAGAGAAAGACGAGAGACCGAGAGACCACACTAGAGCTCGCGTACGGAGAGAGAGACCGACTCAACTCCGACGCGTAACGCGAGGGCGAGTGAGACACCGAGTGTCCGACACCGAGTGTATGCGAGGACTTGTTATTGTCTCGATCGCGACGCTTCGACGACTCGCGGTAGACTGATTGATTCCCAATCTTCGAAATCGCAAACACCCATCAATATGATGCCAAATTTTCATTGCCGGTAACTACTGCCCTCTCCCTTCGGTCGAGAGAGAGGCTAACTATAACGAGAGCGATACCTTGTGACCGTGATTTGCCGGGACTCAGAAAATCACGTCACAAATTATATACGATGTCGAAAAGGAACACTCTGCTGATGAGCTCAAGGGCGACCTTGTGCGGAAGAATCTGAAGGTAAACTCGGCGGAAGAGATCGACAAGGCCAATGCGAATATCGTTTTCAGACATTCCTTCCTTCCACCATAAAGAGAGTATACCTTCTGTTAACTGGATAATTCAGATGCCTGCAAAAAAATATAAAGACATAATGGACTCGAAACGTATATACATGGGATGGCGGACGTACCGCTTTAAGGAGTACGTAAATGTAACAAGGTGCTTCAAGTGTCTGGGCTATGGTCATATTGCTAAGTCTTGCAACGTTGAAAAGCAAAAATGTGAACACTGCGGTAGTAATGAGCACTTGCGTGACGCTTGTCCAAACAAAGAGTCTTCTAAATACATTAATTGCATACGTGCTAGGAGGAAGGACACCCTGCATAGTGTAAAGAGTGGCTCGTGCCTTGAATATCTAAGGCAGGTTGACCTTTATAAATCCAAAATACAATGGAACTGAGAATTGGGCAGATCAATATGCAAAGGCCAACTGCTGTGGCTATGGACCTAAGTAGAATAATTGTCGAAACAAGGCTTGATGTGCTCTGCGTTCAAGAACCTTATTGCTACAGGGACAAGATCTGCGGATTTGGCCATGCAGGATGGAGGATCCTTCGCCCACCCGTGGAAAAGCCGTGGGTGGCAGCGATTATTGTCCCGGATAATGTTGAAGTATTCCACAGACTCATAGGTGACTTTGAGCACATTATGTGTTTCAAGGTGTATAAAGGGAGAGAGCGATTCTATACTGTAAATCTGTATTGCCAGTTTTCGCTATCTATGGCGACCTCGCTCGAGGAGCTACGAGATGTTCTCATAGCCTTACGAGAATTCAAAGTGATTGTGTGCCTTGAGGCTAATGCCCGTTCAACAGTATGGTTTTCATCAGAAACCAACGATCGAGGACGACTCCTTGAAGAATGTACGGTAGAATATGATCTCACCATTTTAAATAGGAGAAGTGAGTTGTGTACCTTTTCCCACACAAGGGGTAACTCGAATATTGACGTTACTCTAGCAGGCAGAGGGATGCGCTGTCGAACGATTGAGTAGACTGTGACTAGCTTGTGCTCCACAAGTGATCACAATTTAATCCTTATAAAGGTGGCAACTGAGCTTCCACGTCCCACGCTGTCCATTGAGAAAGCATCTTTCAACACGGATCGAGCTGACTGGGCAAGGTTTGGAAGTGTTTTGCTCGACAAGCTTAATGGCGACGTCCTTGAAACGCTTAAGGAAAGGGAGGTGAACTCTGTAAACCGACACATAGTTCGAGTTGTAACAGACGCGTGTGAGCTGTCGATGCCCACAAGAAATCGTCAAAACATTACAGCTCCTTGGTGGTACGACGAGTTAGCCGTGCTTAGAGGAAAGGCTACATCCGCAAGGAGGCAAGTATCCCGAGCCCGGAGACTAAATCTAACAGACGACCTAGAATACTTGCTCCAACGGTATAGAACGCAAAGGAACACATATACAAAAGCCACCAGGGAACACAAGGAAAAAACATGGAAAGAGTTTCTACGTACCAGAGGGCATGAAAACCCGTGGAGAATCCTACATAAAATCGCCAGAGACAAAACTCGACAAAAGAATACTGTAGGAGCGCTAATCCTCGCGACGGGTGAGAGAACTCGTTCATGGAGAGTCTATCGAAGCTCTGCTGCATAAATTTGCACCACGGGACACCCAAGACACAGAAAACGAGATGCAGAAGGAAATTAGACTCAAAATCCGCAGGTACGTTAATCTTAACCTGGAACCTGAATTTGTCCGGGCCGAAGTAGCATGCGCACCATTAAGATTGAAAAACAAAACTGCTCCTGGGCGCGATGGATTGGGAGCGGAGATAATAAAAGCGGTCTGGACGTATAGAAAGGAAGCTCTGCTTTTGCTTTTCAACTGATAAGATCCGGGACGAGTGGAAAATTGCAGATCTGCGAATAATACCGAAGTCAGCGAATGCAAATCTAGAAGACATTGGGACATACAGACCAATTGCCCTTTTATCCGTTATCAGTGAAATATTTGAAAGGCTGGTGCTAAATAGAATTCAGCGCCAATATGATGAGGCTGGACTTGTTAACAACATACAGTTTGGCTTTAAGAGCGGGGCGTCTGCCGAGGATGCGCGTCTAAACTTTCAGGAAAGCATACACCCCAGATAGCATGCAATATACAGTACATATACATCAGAAGTGCTCTACGTGTAAAAAATGTCCGGTACATTTCATGTTTATACATAGCATATTAATTTTGAGCATATACATCCATGGATGGACATACTATATCTTATAAATAATCTCGAAATACAAATTCAAGTAAGAACATGCATGGGATATTGGTCTCGTATGCTGTATGAACATCTATTTTTCAATATGCATGATACATTCCATCTAAGAACATAACATACGTTTTAACGCCTGAACTCTTATATGAGCATTGGGAGCATATACGTCCCGTATACGTTATATAAATATACTTCTTTGGATGTACATAGTACATTCCGAAGACGTACATAAGTGGCTCCTCAACGCTCGACGAGATGAGGACATTCGCAGGAGATTCCCGGTTTGCATAATACTAATACCTCTTACTCGGATGCACATGGTACATCTCTGAAACATATGTAAGAAACCATGCGTATGGAGCATGATCTCACGTCATCAAATAAACATGCTTACAATATCGGCCGGGTATGTGATACGAACATTTGTTGCTGAATGTACGTGATTATGTCCAAGACATACACAAAAATACATTAAAGTTTATCAACTATGTCGGAATATGTGCAGGATATCGGCTATGGGCAGTATACGAACATTATTTTTGGATATATATATGATATGACACATGGTTATCTCAGAAACATAATATATCTCAGAAGTGTACAAAGTGGTATATACAAATTCGTCTATGACATAAATATATGTAGAATATAGTTTGTGTATATTATATGAACATGCTTTGTTGGATGAACGTAGAACAACCCCAAGATGTTCTCGAGGAGCACATGGAAGTTACTTTGTTGTATAAATATGCGTAGGATATGTCAACTTTCAGATGGCCCTTTTCAGAAGAACATCGTACATTCCAGCAATACGAAAGAATAAACATCATTGTTTATGTAATAGAAATTATTCAATAGAAATACAATGATAACTATTCGACGTCTGAATTACATATCATGCTACACAAAATTATTTTAAAAAAAGGTACTCCGGAAAATCGACTGTAAAAAGCAGCAAACCCGTTTGTTTAATGATCATAGATTCTAAATTAACAATACCTGAATTATCATGGCTAAATTAATAATTGCAAAAACTAATGAATGTTTACATACGTTATTTACAATCGTCTTGTTATAAAGAATAATACTGATAATACAGAGTATGGCATAAATTTGTGTAGTGAGCATTTTTTTTCCTTATAATTAAGGATGTATGAGGCGTACCGCATCAGCCAAAAATTGTATTCGATTAGAACTTCCGTACTTCATAATTTAATTAAAGTCCTAAAAAAAGTCTTAGCGACATTCGGCATAATATGAAATTAATTGCAAAATTATTAACAAATTGTTTAAACAAATAATTATTTAACAATTTCTTAGTCGGTTCTTTTTTTCTGACAGAAATAAAAGGTTCTGTTTTTGTAATCGCATACAAATTTTTTCAGAGTTTTCTTATGATTTTTAAATATTATGAAAAACACTCTGAAACATAAATAAAAAAATCCAAATTATGCATATGTTTTAGCACACAGATTGATCGTCAGATTTGAGAAGTTTCAAAGACACTAAGCAAAAAAATACATTTTATAAAAACATGGCTGTTGTAACGGTACTCGACTTTGCGAGACACCGCGAGCGCACGGGCAACACCAAACCCCTTCCGCGCGGTCTCAAATGTCTCCCCCACCTTCTCCCGACCATCTGGGAGGCTAATTAAGGATTGCTCCCAAATTATCGACAGTCTAAACTCGAGATTCGAAGAATCTAGACCACATCAAAATTACGAAGAGACATAGGAGACGGCGTAGTATCTCGACCGATCATCCTATCCAGGGACAGGGACAGTCGAATTCTCTCCGACGGGAGTTTCCCAAAAAAGGGCATCCATCGCCCGGCTCCTGCCCGAAGATCGAAATCACGGTTCGACCAATATCAACTTCGTCACCGGAACCCATACATCGACCTGGAGGAGAATTGTCCGCCGCTGGATTGGGTACGCCGTAGCCACGTCTCATGCAACGATTCGTCCAGATAAGAACATTAATTTCACGTAATAAAGACTCGAGACTGTTAAACCGTAACTCGCCGCTGTAAAGTTCAATTCAAGAACGGATTTTGAATATTGATTACGACTCGAGTGAAATGGGTGATTGTTGTCGGTATTTGTTAGTTAATTTATAACCATAATTGTTGATGTCGTTTTACGTGTGAGTGTGGTCGTGATTTATCATTTAATTGCTATTCCTAATTGTTAGTTTTGGATCTGTGCGATCGTGGTCAATCATTATGAAGAAATAAAACGGATTGTCTCATGGAATGTAAATATCAATGGTACCATCGAATCAGCTCTCATAATAGCCTTCATTATTCGAAATATTAACTGCGATCATAAAGACCGTTACACTGTGTATATGTATTTTTTTGAAATTTTGATATAGCTATATCAAAATTTCGAAACGGGAATTTCAAAAACATGAGAAAATTATGAAAAAGTTCGTATGCGTTTAAAAAAAACAACACATTTGATTTGTCTAAGATAAAAATGAACTAACTAAAAAATTGTTAAATAGGTATTTGTTTAAACAATTTGTTAATAATTTGTTGGCGATATTGTTGGTGGATGATTGTTGTTCATATTATGCCGAATGTCGCTAATTTCTTTTTTGTTCAGATTTTAATTGAATCACGAAATACGGAAAATTCCATTCAAATACAATATTTGGCTGGGCGGTGCGCCCCATACATATTTAATAATGAGAAAAGATGCTCGCTACACGAATGTCATGCTCTGCATTATCAGTATGTTTTATAATAAGACGATTGTAAATGACGTATGTAAGCGTTCGTCACGCTAGGAGGATAGATAACTTTCGTGTTTGCACACACGACACGCAGATTCAAATATTGGGAAATAAACTACATGGTACGGCCCATACATTCTTCAACCAATCAAAGTATATCGGTCCAACACGCGAGCGACAGCCGGGCGCAAAATGCACGGCAGCGTTAGAGTGGGTCTAAGTAGTGTGACCGATGTAGGGGCTCTTCGCCGATTGGCTCCGCCATATTGAGACCAACTTCCGCTATTTCCATATATATAGACATATATATACACGTTGCTTTATGGTATATCAATCAAATTTTTTACAAAATCTGCAGTTGTACTTTTACACTTATTAATGTAAAAATATGTTTTTCAATAAATTGACTCCTAAACAAAATGATACGTGATTATTTATTTATATCCTTTTCAATCTGTTAAAAATTAATTTATCACACGTGCGATTCTATAACTTATTATGCCACAATGTCGGCATAATTGGTCTCGCTGTGAGTATGCAACACTTTTCGTGTAAAAATACACCGATAACGATACCAGAACCGCATAACGAGTTACAGAATCACAGTCGAAAGTACATAAATGATCTTTAGCATTTACATATGCTTGGAATAAGCTTTTGAAAGCCGCGGATAATTTTATGTATTTGATCTGAACATGGCGGCTTCCGGCTTATCTGCCACACTCTTCCTAGACCCACTCTAGCCAGCATTAGCCCTTTGTGGGTAGCTTCGACAAGATACAGTGGTGCAGTGGTGTGTCGTGTATTTTTCGCATTGTGAAAATATTGTAACATAATCGCCTCGTATTATTTACAATTGTTCATCATTTTTCCTACAGGTAAGTTTGGTATGGTTATTATGTACAGATATATATAATTTTGTCCGATTTTCTCACTATGATTGAACAATTCATGGACTCATGTTAGATAACCTCCAAATTGCCACATGGCGAAAATCCCGCGTAAAAATTTCCAACTACATATTCGGCTAAATTTCTCTCCCTTTCCCCCTCGCTCAACAAATTCATTTCTTCAATTTTTATTTATATAGATTATCGAATTTTGTGAGTTTTTAAGAATAATATAGGAATACGTATTAATTCCCCGTACTGAATATCCGTTATGATCTTGCCCAGTTAAGATTTTTACTAGGGCTGTTAACCATAGTTACTTCACAATATTAGTAATGAATTCCAAATCTAACCATGTTATGTATCTTCTATTATCAAATGCTTATTTTGTTTTATTCAAACAATTACATTTCTCAATCACAGTTCAATAATGATATTGGTTATGAAAAAATGCCCCAAAAAAGCTATAATCTTAGTCTCATTTTATCTTCACCCTCAACTTTTTTTTAGTTGAGGTAGTTTTTCTGGAATAATGATATTGAATAATAGATCAATTGTGTTGCAGGAATAATCACTATCAAGATATGACATACGGAAATAAATATTGACGCATAAAAGACTGTAATCATGGACAGAGCAAATAAAAAAAGTAAGTTTTGCAGAAATCTTAAACAAAAATTAAATCAATCTTTATCATTGATTAATGCTCGTGCTACAATTAGTCCAGAAGAAACAGAGGAAAGGATACACAATACTTGTGATATACTTTCTACTGTAGTTCATATTTCGGCGTATAGTGATAATTTAAATATAGATACCGAATTTCAAACTGGCGTTTCGATTAGAAATGGTTGTATTGATACCACTGGTGATATACCTTCGTCACGTATTTCGTCACTGGACGATGAAGTATATATTGAAAGTAACAGGTCGATTATAAATTATCTCGATAAAAATGAAGCAAGCCAGCCAGATTTCCCCTCAAAATTGCAAAAATGGGCTATTGATGCCAATGTACCTATGTCAACTCTTGGTAAATTATTAGGTATCTTACGAGCAGAACCTGGGTACAACTATTTGCCGAAAGATCCTAGGTCCCTTTTGAAAACACCAACTACTACACTTGTGAAAAAACTCGGTTCGGGATCGTATTATTATTTTGGCATATTGGAAACATTGAACAGCCTATTTGTTAATCCGAACGTAAATGTAACAGCAAACTCAAAAATCTCAAAGTTAATATTGACGGCCTGCCATTGTTCAAAAGCACTTCCAGTTCATTTTGGCCCATATTATTTTCAGTTCTATCAGTTAAAGCCATTGAAAGTAGAGTTTTCATGGCAGCCTTATATTATGGTAAAGATAAGCCTGAAGCAAATGATTTCTTGAAGGATTTTGTAAATGAATGTATTGAATTGTCAACGAATGGAATATTACTGCATTCCCTTAGGCATGATTTTAAAGTGTCTATGTTAATTTGTGATACACCTGCAAAGTCACACATATTGAAAATCAAGGGGCATTCAGGATATTTTTCTTGCACCAAATGTGATCAAGAAGGCGACATGATCAACAATGTCATGTGTTTCATTGAAATTGAGAATTTTCAAAAAAGAACTGACTGTTCATTCAGAAATCAAGTACAGCCGGAACATCACCTTGGTACTACAATTTTATTGAGAATTCCCAAGTTTGATATGGTTCAAAGCGTTCCTGTTGACTATTCCCATGCTGTATTACTAGGTGGTGTAAAAAAAATGCTCGCTAATAAGCGTTTTGGGTGGATTTATGGCAAACCGCCATATAAACTTTGTGCACGAGATGTAACTAAAATATCTGAAAATCTTGAACATTTGAAAAAACATATTCCTTGTGAGTTTGCTCGAAAGACTCGATTGATCACTGAATGCAAGAGGTTTAAAATGACAGAATTTCGACTATTTCTGCTTTATACCGGTTCAGTAATTTTGAAAGGTATACTATCTCCTAAAATGTATAATAATTTCATCGTATTTAGTTTGGCTACCTCAATATTAATCAGTCCATATTATTCTCGCTTCGAAAATTATATTTCATATGCCGAAAATTTATTTAAATATTTTGTTTCAAATTCACAGAAATTGTATGGACCGGATTTTATATCACACAACATCCACAACTTTTTGCATTTAGGTGATTGCGTTCGATTATTCGGTCGGCTTGACAATTTTAGTTCTTTTAAATTTGAAAATTATCTACAGAGTTTAAAAAAAAAAGTTAGGAAATCTGCACAACCACTGGAACAAGTAATTCGTCGAGTAATCGAAGAGAAAAATACAGAAACTATTAAAAACTCTGATAATTCGGTACAGTACCTGATAGAACATAATAGAGGTCCTTTAATTCATAAATGTACTTCACCTCAATATCAAAAAATGAAAACTGATAAATATGTTATGAATATTTCCAAAGTGGCTGATAGATTTTTAAAATTGGAAGATGGGAAAATTGTGGAAGTAAAGAATATTTGTCATTACGGAAATACTATAGTATTATTGGGATATGAGTTTAAGAGAAATGGAGATTTGTATACAAAACCATGCCAATCAACGCTTTTCGACATAGCTTACATAAGAAAAATTAATACTCCACTACAAATGTGGAGTATTGATGCGATTAATAAGAAAATGGTGGTGCTTGTACATGAAGGTCATTATGTATCCTTTCCGATGTTACACGTATAATGTGTAATTTCATTTCATGTTTACTATATTTGATTATTTTTTTATTTTACTTTTCTTGATCTATGCTGCATATCCCTTATAAATTTTGAATCTTTGCGTGCACTTTCGATTTAATGACCGACTGATGACAGACACGACAATTGAGAGATGGCTGGTCGTCAAATTTGACGAAGAGAACACAGTTGAAGCTGTACCCGAATGCTGGTATAATCGAGAACCGATGGAATGCTACTGGCCACCTAAAAGCTTTAGTGGAAAAGAGCAGACTGATTACATCAAACATAGCAAACGGCCAGAGTTAAACTGGCAAAAGTATCCAGCTGCAATTTTGGGATCTTATGGTAAAGCTATGATCCGTAATATATGAGATATTTTCTATAAATTCACCCATTTTTTATCCCCTCAGATAAGATTGAAAAGTGGTCACACTTCAATACCAATTGAATGTAGTCCCTGTACATTTCAGAAAGTAGCTTATTTTTCAAAGGCAATTAGAGCGAAAATTTCGAACCTAAAAAAAACGAAAATCCCCTAATAAAAGTTGTAGTTTCGTGAAAGTTTGCTTGAGAAATTTTCCAACTAATTTTGTTAATTTAAGAAAGTTTATTTATCATCTAAAATTTGGGAGATTTTTTTTTTTTAATTAAAAACTGCCACTTTTATCCACCTGTAAAGTTCATGCCATCGTCGGACCGGTGTGTTGGTACTGTAAACAAATTTCCGGAATGCTTTGCTTCGTTCAAAGCAATCTGAAGAAGTAAAAAAAAAGTGGCTGAATTAATAGGGTATGGCTTCTATACAATGATACCCATAAGAGAATTGAGATACACATATGATGTAATGACGTAAGGACCGAATTAATGCTATGAATTAACCTATGTAACATTACACTTTAAAGAGAACTTACGCCAGAACTTCAGTTTGATCTATTGTACTGTCAATAATACCATATATTTGTTGTTAATTCATTAGATAGTCTTGCAGTTGCAAGAAGAAAAGCTGATAAAGCAAAGAGTACGTCAGACTTGTCGTCCACTTGTGACGAGTTTCCTCACAGTAATTACGCACGCCCCTCAAAGAAAAGAAAACGACCGCCGTTATCTGATGTTGAATCGCTGTCAGATACTTCTAGTATACGATCAGACGTCGATGATGATGCATATCCAGATGTTACCAAGCTTTTTTCAGAAAGAGGTAAGAATTTATACTCCAAAGATTTCCAAGAAATATCTTCAAAACGAGAATCGAAATGCAACTCCTAAGCGTGACTTTAAACAGAAGATTTTGAGGCAAATTTTTTGTAATAACCATACTTTTTAAACTAAGAGCAGCTACCCTTTTGCCATGTGACAAAATATTCCAAATATTCCAAAATTTCCATATTTTGTTTGAATAGTGTCGGGTTACTTGGAAACCCAGTGTAAAGAAACCCTTATCCAAAAAAGGCCCGTATACACTTTTCTTTCTTGAAGATTCCTACTCTCCGAACCGTTGAGCAGGAATTTAACGACAGCCCAATGTTATACATACATTCAGAACATTTTCTGAAGTTTCACTGCTAACATCAAATTTGTTTAGCATTTGCACTATTAATAACATTAATCTATTAATAATATTAATCTATATAACAATTCACTTTCGAACCCACAAGACTGCCAAAAAAAGGTGCAAACATTCTCGAAAGAAATCGAAGCCAGAAGATCTCGGTCATCGAATCAAATCGCTACAGGTTCGCAGAACAGTCGAAACTCCGTTCAACCACTGCCGAAAGGATCTAGAACTAAGCAAAATGGGTTGCCTGATTGGGAACAAATCAGGAGTCCGGAAAATTACCGAACAAGATTCCTATCATCACCAAAAGATACTAAGAGCGCCAAGAGGACTCGACAATCTCAAGAAAAATCTCTTAGTCCGCAAGACTACCGAAAAAGATTTCAATCATCACCAATAGCAAATAAATCTGGAGGTAATCGATTACTTGATTTAGAAAATCTGGGTACGAAAAACCAGAAACTGACAATCCAAACAACATCAGAAAAAGTTTAAGCTTCCTCAAGCAAGATACCTGGTGAGACAAAACTTCAGTTGATAATAAACTCCTTTGATAATGAAAATTTTATTTGTTTTTCAATTTTACAATTTCAGGCCCGACTATTTAAAGAAATCGATTCTATTCAGTTGAAGTTAAATGATCTTATGGACGACGTGGCTATCCTGCTCAAAAACAGACGATTAGAAACTGAGCGACAAATGATTCCAAATGACGTTCCCGAAATCATGCATGAATTTCCTTTAGATGAAAAGTCACTATACGCCGTCGAATCTTGGTTAAATTCTAAAGCGGAACACAAACAAATTTTGGTAAGATAGTGTTATTCATTGAACGTTACATTATACCCGTTATTCAACAAATGATGTAGAGTTGGCGAAATTTCTAATTGACTATAATTACGAAAATAAATTATAACTGTATTTGGCTTTAGAACTTTTCCTGAGTACAAATTACTAATGTATTTAATGTCAAATATTCCATTAGTTACGAATTGCAAGTATAACCAAAGATTTTTGTTACGCTTGCATGCAGAGCCCTTGTTTGCGGGTCACTAATAGGCTTCCAAATGCCGGATTCATAGATTATGCAAAAGTAGTTTGTAAAATCTCGCTGCATCGGTACGCAGAATTTTCACCGATGCATTAATAAGGTCTCTCACTACAGCACTATCATTTCGATTAGCTTAGTCCGTAAGCGATGCACATCAATCGTAGTAGTACTGTAGTAGCTTTCTCGAAAGAGTCAAATGCAACATAGTGATGAACTATCAATTATTCCATTGTTATTCATTGAATTACCCTCATATAGATAATATTGTTACAATTCTGAATAATTACTATCATCGATACCAATAATATACTAATTTCAGGCCCTAGAACTTAGTCACATCGGGGGGTCGACGGCTAAAGAAGTTACTCGACGCATAATGTACAGAGTCTTTACTAACGAAGTGGGGTCGCTTTATTCTTGGGAAGGAGCTAAGAAAAAGAAACCTTTTAAGAAATTAGCGATATCTTCCACGATATTGAGTACGTTCCGATTTCTTATTTGCCGACGTGATGTTTGTTTTTCGCGATCTCAGATATTTGATAGATACGAAAATTATTAAATTTTTACATACATGGTGATTTCAGATGCTGTTCGACTTTGTAAAAAAACAGTAGAATCAAATGAAGCGGAGGTCATTGGTCACATCAAAGCTTGGCTTGTGAGATGTAAAGATCGCCTCAAAAATACATCTATGAAAGTTAAGGACAATGAGGTTGCTGCAGTCCCAGAAAAAAAGAGTGATGAAGATAAAAGCAGTGCTGATAGCGGATCTCAAGATACACGTGAATATAATTACGAAGATGGCGCCTGCGATAAGAGTCAAGGAGAGAAAAATAAAGGGAAATCAAGAGAAGAAATAGAGCCGCAGGGTCAAACTAGAGGAAATCGAAAAGAAACACCAGTTGGGGAAGAAAATCGTGATCTAGAAAAAAGTAGAAAACCACACAACAGTGCCAAAGGAATATTTGGAATCAGCATGCGAAGCGAAGAAAGAGGCAGCGATGTTTTGAAAAATTACAGCGATGACGAAAGAGATATCTTAGCTACAGATAAATATGTAGAACAGGAATAGAATTAGAGCAGCAGCAAAATCAAATAGAATTGCCGGTTTTCTCGTAAGCTCTTAAAAGCCTGCCATCATTTTTATTTTAACTTAATCAGTTTATTTTCAATTTTGATTTTGATTACTTATCATTGGACAGTTAAAAACGTCCAAAAAGACCGTTATACGGTTCTTCTATAAAGATTCAAGCTAAGTTTGCAACCGAATTTTTATGTTATCGACCTGTTATTATACGACTCTTTTCTGCATACAACACTTATTCGTTTTTTTATTATTTATTTCGCGAATAAATAGCATAAAGTATAAAAAAAACTGATTATGCTATCGCAACGTTATTATGTTCTTTATGCAGTTAGTAATGAGTATGTATTAAAGTTATTTACAGGTTATCATATTGTTTTTAGAGCCCGGAGACCTGGGTTTTGTCTATAACAGTTGGAAAATGGGTCTTACAGATTTTATTTCCGCATAAGTTGAATATTCAATATGAAGTTTTTGTTTTTATGAGATTTTTGTAAGTTCATATTTTATTTCCGCATAAGTTGAATACGCCATATGAAGTTTTTGTTTTTATGAGATTTTTTGTAAGTTCATATGATATTACGTTTATAATTTTATGGAGAATCATACTTATGTATGTATTGAGTTTATATAAATAAACATTTCGAAAAATCAATGAAAAATGTATTCTGTGAGCTCACTTCGACATACATAATAGATATATTGCTTCGTACATTATGAATTGTAGGAAAATTAGTATTACGTAGAAGTAGTACATATTTGTATGTAATGAATGACCAGATGAAAGTCGTATATGTACACCCGTTCCGTAGTACATGCTGTATTTTATATATGTTTACAATATTTACCCACATACCGTGTGATACAAGCATACAATCCGGTGTGTATGCATTTCACCTACGCATCCGCATCACACGTATACCCTATATGTACGTACCGGATATCTCACATATGCACATATCTTGTATATGCATTTTCCGATGTGCCCTGCATGTGTGTACGACATTTGTCTATACAACGAACATGCAGTGTTTGTACGTATACGCTGCAGATGTGTGAAGCAATTTGTAGATGTAATGCGTATATGCCGAGTAGGTATATGGACATATACAGTACATATCGTACATTCGTGCATGAATGTAAAGTTGATGGATGTTATGTATATGCAGAGAACATACACGAATCGCATATACATGGGTGAATGTGGGAACACATGTGTAAGTCTGATTTGGGTATGCATATTCAGGGTGTATGTGCATTTGGTATAAACGAATATACGATACACATACATCGTACGTGATTGCGATGTTCATACGTATGTACTTTAGATATACAGAGTACATCTTTGTGGTAATTTTTTTATATACTTAGAACATCCATTATATATACGTTTCACATTAAAAATATATACATAGAATGTGCGAGGGTCCGATCCCGATATCAGTACGACATACATAGAATATGATTTTGCTATCTGGGCACAGAACTGAGGAAAAATATTCAATCGGGATCTTCGTAGATATCGAGGGCGCGTTTGACAACCTGTGGTGGCCTGCGGTTGAAGCTCATTTAATAGAGGCAAACTGTAGTGGCACGCTGTTAAAGATCATTACCAATTACTTTAAAAAGAGACAAATTGAAATATACAACAAATTTGAAAAGATGTCGCGAAGAGTTCAAACAGGATGCCCGCAGGGATCCGTTATCGGCGCCTACGTCTGGAACTGGTGTATGGGTGGCTTCCTGACAG
>OZ023260.1:2289881-2697599 GCA_964007305.1 Netelia melanura
GTTTAAATAACGTGGGACATTCATATTATCATTATAATTCCCCTTAGATCTCTGTAATGCGATAAGTTTCTCTTTTTCCAAATTTTTTGTGTACATCCATCCGTATTCGATCGCTGGGCACGCAGCTACTAAGGATCCAATTATTTGAGCTAGGTCTCGAATCTTTATTTTTGATCTTTCCTTGAGTTGCACGCACATTTTTGTAAGTTTTTCCGTTTTTTCCCGCGTGATTTCTAATTGAAATTTTTCTGAATTTATAATGAAACCGAGATATTTGCAAGAAGTGTTAGGTTCGCTTTGACACTTGTCTCTGTTTACTAAGAATCCTAGCGATTCTAGTAATTGAGTTGTCGCGACAAAATTTGTTCGACAAAGTTCCTTTGATCTTCCAAAAATTAAAAAATCATCTAAATATGCTGTGGACACATAACCTCGATTTCTCAGTGAACCAATAATTGGTTTTATTACCTTTGTGAAAACATAAGGACTCGAAGCAAGGCCAAATGGCATGCATGTAAATTGGAAGTATTTGCCTTTAAAAGAAAAACGTAAATATTTCCTGTGCTTCTTGTGTACTGGTATCAGAAAATATGCATCTTGCAGGTCGATACAACAGATAAAACAACCAGGAGAGAGCAGCTTGACTGCGGTCCTGATATCTTCAATTTTAAAATGACTTAATTCGACAAATTCGTTAAACTTCTTCAAATTTAATATGAAGCGCTTTTTTCCATTGGGTTTATCGACCAGAAAATATTTCGATAGAAATTGGTCGGTTTCTGGAATGCATGACTCAATAGCTCCTTTGCTCATTAATTCATTAATAGCAATCTCCATGTCCATGTCTTCTTTTTCTGATCGCCTTGGCTCGGTTGGTGTTACTATTTGATAAACCGACGATTTAAGAGGAATTTTATAACCTCTTATTGTTTGAAGAATGAACTTATCATCCGTGATTAATTTCCAATTTTTTATAAATTTGGAAAGTCTCCCTGCGATAAATCCCACCTCTAACGACGACTGCGGTAAGGTTGGTATGAGCTCTGCGCTCTCGGCGGACTCCGATTCCTCCGGGGGTACGTCGATGTCTTGTTCTGGAAAGTGCTTCTCGTCTGAAACGGTTGCCGTTGCGTGAACTTTCGAGGCCCACCCTGCGGAGTTGATTGAGATGCTCTCGCAGGTGGGCCACTTCGGTTTAAAGAAGTAACACTTCTAACCGAAGGTTTCTTGACATTCTCCTGCGGTTTCATATTTTGCCCCATTTTTTCGATGCTCTGACTCTCTTTTATCCTTTCGGATAACCTTTCTCCATAAAGAAATCTATCAGTCTTCGCCTTCTCCAGAATCTCTCTTGTTTGCTTTGGCAATCCCGGTGAGATGAAAGATTTTCTCGCCAAGGTGAGAGAATGGTAAAAATCTGTTAAAATTTTTCCCGTATCCGAAAAATGTTCGAATATTTTAATTTTTTCGGTTATTTCTTCTCTCTGTGTAATAAGCCGAGTAGTCCCGGCTCCTAAGGAGGCAATCGCAGATCCGAGTGTATTCTGCAGTGTGAAGAAGTGCTTATCACGCCTCACAGCCGATTCGTTCATCGTGGCGAGTACCTCTGGGTTTAGTTCGGGTGCCTCTAATTTGCAAGGCCCTTTCCGAGCGTATTTCGACATTACTTCCATTTTTTCTTCTTTCGGTAAACCTTCTGCTATCCATCCATTCCAACGAGTCACTAACTGTGAATGAATCGGAAATTCTTTCACGTGCTCTGCCGCAGGATCTTTTCCTAGGAGCTCTAGAATTTCCTCTTCTATTTCTGGCTCAGCCTCAATATTCTGTCCTACGGCTCCCTCGTTTGCTTCTGCCACGCCAGCTGGAGCTAAATTTTCGTCGTTGACCTCACCTGTAGAGAGAAAAATCGACAAAATTCGTCATATGCTGTTTGAGGTTAGGTTTCCTCCAGGTTCAATCCTTTCACATGCTTTACGCTGTAAAAGATGCTCGGCTCTTGTTTCGTCTCTTAGTACGAACTCCACCGGCCTGTTTTTATTCTGTGCCTGTTTATGTTTCAACGCACTTCTTCTTTTTTTTTTTTTTTTTTTTTTTTTTTTGTGTCCATGGGGCCCTTGTGTGCCTCGTGGTATTTCTTGGTTATGTTTCGCCTCGTGTGCGAACTCGGCCAAGCTTCGTAATCGACTATGTCTAACCTCTTGTGTTAGCTCAGTCGTCATAGATATCCTTTTCTTTATTTTTACTTACCTTGATTTTCATTTTCATCATTTATCGGTGTTCTTTCAGCAGGAATCTGCGATACGATGCTTCTAGGAGATTCGTCGCGCTGTCTTCTTTTTTCTAATTTTCTCAATTTTCTCAGTAGCCTCTCCTCCTCTTCGTCATAGCTTCGGGAATGCTTTCTTTTGGAAGATTTCCCCATTCTCCTGTTTGATTTTTCACGATAGATATTAATAAATTTCCTTTATTTATAACGCGTAATACAGAAAACCAGTGGCGTCCTTCGCACTAGAAAATACTATGAAGACTTCGATAGAGCGCGGGAGAGAGTAGACCCATGTTTTTGTTTTCCTCTCTCTAAATACTAGTGGCGACATCGTACGGAAGCTGCGTACTACAATGTAATCTCGAAGAACGAGGCGCGAAATATAATTAGCATGACGGACGCACTTTTATTGACTACTATAACTTTTTTTTTATCAAGTATTGACCTTAACTTTCACGGTTGATTTTATATCTCTCAACTGCTGCGCACTTTTATAACTCACGCTGAGCGTACTAGTATTAACAACATCTCCTTTTCATGTTATTTTAAGTACATTTTATTGTTTATATTGGGATAATGTCCATAGTCTGCGCGATATGCGACACTAGAACGACACGCGAAAAAAACACGCTTATTTGCTCGGGCGGTTGCGAAAGTCTATTTCACTTAGCCTGTGCCAACAAATTTCCAAACGCGAGCCGTGATCTCACAGTAAATTCTACTGATTAAGTTCATCCGAAGTGTGTTCAAATTATGTCTATCGTGCGCTCACCTGTCAACTCACCGGCTCCTTCGGCGTCTAACCCATCAACCCGAGCTTCTTTAGATGCCCCCGTGCAACAAATAAAATTGCTCGATTCGAAAATTGATTCAATAATCGACGAAAAATTCGAAAGTGTTGAAGAATGTCTAAAGAGCAATTTTGAAGAGTTCGGAAAAAACTCAACGAATTGTCCGAAGCACATGAGAAATTCTCTAATCGCCTCAGTAGCTTAGAAGAGGCAGTCAGCGCTACGACACGAGAAAACAGCGAACTTAAAACAGTCTTCTCGGACCGCATTAGCAGAGTAGAAGAGGCGATCACAGTATCGTCCGCAGAACTTCTTGAGTTCAAGGGCAACTTACAATTAGAGTCTTCGCACGCCTCAAACAATTTGCATCAACCTAGCTCAGTATCATCAGCTATCCCACTTTCATCTTCATCCACTGAGTTTGTCGTGAGCGGTGTTCCCTCGGATCTGGCAGTGAATAAAAAAGTGGTGATCGCGAAAGTCTTCGCCGCTCTGTCTGTCCCTCAGTTGATATCTGATGTTCTGGAGATTCGTGAGTCAGTCAGAAAGAACCATGCCAACAGCATGCTCGGTGCTGTAGGTGATCCTCTAAACACCAGTCTGCGCATAGGGACTTCGCGCTCTCAGACTATGATGACTACGTCACTATTTGTCAAAATTAAATCAATGGCTACTCGCGATTTTATAGTCGCGAAGAAGCGGGCTAAAAAGTCTCTCTCTGTACGTGAAGTCTTCTCGCTAGATCGTAAGGGAAACCTATTCGTCAACCCATGTATTCCCTCCGAGCTCTACAAACTACATCGGCAAGCAAAAGTCACAGCGCTTGAAATAGCCCAGTCGAATTAGCTCAAAAAAGGGGCAAACCCGGAAAAAATCTTAAGTAGCAATTTTCCTTCGGAATTCGTTGGGGGAGGGGGGGAGGGGTTACTGGTAGTCTAAATTTGGTTTTGCGTGGTATTCGATCCATTGCGTCTTCCGCTATCTTAATTTTAAGGGTTAATTTTTGTTTATTGAATAACTCGTTTATTTTCAGTTTTTACACGAAAAATAGTTATAACAAAAGTTGTTTGGAATTAAATTTCCTACAATTTTGGTTCTTATTAATTTTTTCCTAGGATCGATATTTTTACCCCAAAAGAGGGGACGATTTCAATTCGCACTTCTCGTCTGTGACCAATGCCTCCCCTCCGCGCTCTCGAGACGACTTCGAATTGCTGTTCTCACGACCTACTTCAGTATCCTCACCATGCCCAGGCATGTTTTTTTTTCCTTTCGGCCGACCACATTACAATCTCTTCACCGAACCTTCTTCTCCTCTCGATCAACCACCCTCACTACTGGTCCCGACGGAATTTCGGCATACTGTCTTTCTGCAGCTTTCTCGGCTAAAGCTCCTATACTGCTGCGTATTATCAATGCATGCATCGAATGGGGCTACTTTCCGAGACTATGGAAGCGGGCATACATTAGACCATTGTCCAAAATCCGCACTCCTCTTTCTCCAGCTGATACCCGACCTATTGCCAACCTCTGTGAGATCTCCAAACTCATGGAAAGAGTGCTCTATGGACAACTTTTGTCCTTTTTAGAAGAAAATAATCTTCTAAATCCACGGCAATCGGGCTGCAGGGCTAATTTCAGTTCACAGTCTGTTCTCCTCAGCTTTACTGACCATGTTCGACAAGCCATCGACCAGCGAATGATTACACTTCTTGTGATGTTCTACTTCTGTACAGCCTTCGATACTATCTCCCACTCATTTCTACTCGTAAAACTCAAACATATGGGCTTCTCTTCATCGGCTCTCTCCCTTCTCTTCCACTACTTATGCGGCAGGTCAGTCAGTTGTCGACGACGAGAAAGCAGAGTCAAATTGGCTACCAGTAGCTACCGGCGTTCCTCAAGGCTCGGTTCTGGGTCCTCTACTCTTTATTTTATTCATTAATGGCATCGGTAAATGCCTAAAGCATTGTCAATATTTTATTTTCGCAGACGACACCCAAATTTTTCGGAGTGTTAATCCGACCGAGTTAGATAGCGGGCTCGTAATGATTACCCAAGACGCGGAGGCCATCGCGCAGTATGCTTCCCAAAACGGTCTTCGGCTCAACCTTCAGAAGACTAAAATTATGCTGTTGGGCAGCAGCGCAATGGTTGCATCTGTTGACCTAGACAAATTTGATCCGGTACAAGTCGATGGCGTGCCTATCCCATTTGTCAGTGAGGCGCGAAATCTAGGTGTGGTGATAGATTCGAAATTATCTTGGTCAGGCCATATCTCTCTCATTTCCCAGAAAGTTCACCGCACACTTTACTCTCTCAAAGCTCAACAAATTCATTACCGACAAACTAGCGCATTAAACTCGTTACGGCCCTTGTTCTCCCACATTTCGACTATTGTAACCTAGTGTACAACAGCCTGTCAGAGGAGCTTAATACCAAGTTTAATATCCTTCAAAACAACGCTATAAGGTTTATCTTCGATCTTCGGCGCGATGAGCATGTCTCCCCATTTCGCCGTCGGCTGGGCTGGTTAACTGTGCGATCTAGGCGACAGTATTTTCTGGAAATTCTACTGTACAAAATCCTAAATCATCAAGCTCCCTCCTACTTGACATACCTTTTCTCTCGACCTGACCCCCAGCTAAGGCGTTCGGAGAGGCAGGTTCAATCGCCTTATGTGCTCGACATTCCGCAGCACCGCACCGAATCGTATGCGAAGTCATTTGTTATGTCTGGCTCTCGCTTCTCGAATTCACTTCCACTCACTGTAACCTCGGCTACGTCCGTCGGAGTATTCAAGCCTGCACTTCGGAACTTCCTATTACACAGAGACTTATGCACATAATCTGCTGCCCGACTATGACTATTACTAGCATTATTTACAATTATTATTTGCAATTACTATTAATTCTATTTTATGCTATCACTATTCTTATATACTATTACTATTATCCGTTATCGTATACTATTATTATCAATACTGTACTCATCACTACTTTTTGCATATATTAGAGATATTTCTATAATTTAGATTAAGAATGCTTTGTAAAATTGCATGTATTACATTGTCCCATAGCTTTGCTAGGGCATATTAAACCAAATCAATAAATCAATCGGTCGAGCGGCCGGTGGTGCGAAGCTACCATCCGTGGGATTATACCTGAAACGCCTCTAAGGCCGTATCCTTGCTAGTCAAAGGAGGCAACGATATCACTAGGAGTCTCGTGAGTCGAAAGGCTCATAACAATGTGAATCTACTAGGTAACAGGTCCACGGACCTGCCATCGCACGAGCTCCGTTTGCCTTATAGTCCATTGAAATGTTACAAAAATAAGGCCTAACCCTGCATTTATCAAAGTCAGCAATTTTTTTTTTTGATGCATAGGGGATGGTATAGGAAGCTTAAGTCCAAGTTTGTGGGGTTGTAACCCTTGAGGAAAACCCGCCATCTTGAAAAAGGGTTAAAACAGTTTTTGCGTTATAACAATGAAACTATCCACCGCGCAAGAAAATTATATTGTCGTTTTTTGTAGAAAATTAAATCCTCTACAAATTCACTCTCTTGACTTTTTGCCGTAAAATCTAAAATAGCATAGTTATTAACAATAAATGACAACAAATGGAAAAACATCGTTTTTTTGAGTCGCTGTAACTTTTTATTTTTTCATTTTTCAGAAAAATTTATTCTTAGAAATTTTTTGGCGCTCCTTGAGACGAACAAATTTCACCCCTTATTTTTTAAATTTCGTTTATTTTGAAGGATTTTACAGCCATTCAAAGGTAAAAATATGCCTCAGCACATCATATTTTGGGTTTAGGTTTAAAATCGTTGTATTGATATAACAGGAAAACTATCCACCGCGCAAGAAAATTATCACATCGTTTTTTGTAGGAAATGAAATTCTCTACGAATTTACTCTCTTGATTTTTTATCGTAAAATCCAAAATACCAAAGTTATTAACAAACATCGATAAAAAGTGAACGAGTAATTTCTTTTAAGTCGCTCTAACGTTTTGTTTTTACATTTTTCAGAAAAATATGTTTAGAGTTCAGATAGAGGATTTTTAGACGAACAAATTTCACCCCGCATTTTTTAAATTTCATTTATTTTTAAAGATTTTACAGCCATTCAAAGGTAAAAATATGCCTCAGCACATAATATTTTGGGTTTTGGTTTAAAATCGTTGCATTAATATAACAGAAAAACTATCCACCGCGCAAGAAAATTGTTCAGTTATTTTTTGTAGGAACTTAAATTCTCTACAAATTTACATCTTTGACTTTTTATCGTACAATCCAAAATATCAAAGTTATTAACAAACAACGACAAAAAATGAAGGAGTAATTTCCTTTATGTCGCTCTAACTTTTTTCTTTTCATTTTGCAGAAAAATATATGCAATGCATTTCGATAGAACACCTTCTGACGAATAAATTTCAATATAAATGTGTCAACTTTTGTTTATTTATAAACATTTTACAGTGCTGCAAAGGTAAGTGTCGGAGTACTCGAAAATAGACATAAAAATGAACGATTATGCGTCGTTTCTTTGCAAATGTCATTAATTGCGGCGGACAAATTTTATTTGTTGCTATTGCAATGTTCATAATAATTAGTTATGAACTCTTTTCCGCGCCACCTACGAGGAGTTCATAGCTAATTATTATGAATATTGCAAAGAAACGACGCATAATCGTTCATTTTTATGTATATTTTCGAGTACTCCGACACTTACCTTTGCAGCACTGTAAAATGTTTATAAATAAACAAAAGTTGACACATTTATATTGAAACTTATTCGTCAGAAGGTGTTCTATCGAAATGCATTGAACATATTTTTCTGTAAAAAGAAAAGAAAAAAAGTTAGAGCGACTTAAAGGAAATTACTCCTTCATTTTTTGTCGTTGTTTGTTTCTAACTTTGATATTTTTGATTTTACGACAAAAAGTTAATAGAGTAAATTTGTAGACAATTTAATGTCCTACAAAAAACAACTTAATAATTTTCTTGCACGGTGGATAGTTTTCCTGTTATATCAATACAACGATTTTAAACCCAAACCCAAAATATTGTGTGCTGAGGCATATTTTTACCTTTGAATGGCTGTAAAATCTTTGAAAATAAATGAAATTTAAAAAGTGAGGCGTGAAATGTGTTCGTCTAAAAATCTTCTATCAAAAAGCTCTAAACATATTTTTCTGAAAAATGCAAAAACAAAACGTTAGATCGACTTAAAAGAAATTACTCGTTCACTTTTTTGTCGTTGTTTGTTAATAACTTTGGTATTTTGAATTTTACGACAAAAAGTCAAGAGAGCAAATTTGTAGAGAATTCCATTTCCTACAAAAAACGACATAATAATTTTCTTGCGCGGTAGATAGTTTTCCTGTTATATCAATACAACGATTTTAAACCCAAACCCAAAATATGATGTGCCGACGCACATTTTTACATTTGAATGGCTGTAAATCTTTAAAAATGAACGAAATTAAAAAAATGAGGGATGAAATTTGTTCATCTCAAAGAGCGCCAAAAAATTTCTCTGAACATATTTTTCTGAAAAATGCAAAAACAAAAAGTTAGAGCGACTTAAAGGAAATTACTCCTTAATTTTTTGTCGTTGTTTATCAATAACTTTGGTATTTTTGATTTTACGACAAAAAATCAAGAGAGCAAATTTGTAGAGAATTTAATTTCCTACAAAAAACGACAAAATACTTTTCTTGCGCGGTGGATAGTTTCATAGTTATTTTGCAAAAACTATTTCACCCCTTTTTTCAAGATGGCGGATTTTCCTCAAGGGTTACAACCCCACAAACTTGGACTTAAGCTTTTCATACCTCCCCCTATGCACCAGAAAAAAAAAATTGCTGACTTTGATAAATGCAGGGTCAATGTAACATTTCAATGGACTATTATGGGGTCGCTTCGGGCCGGCTGCGGGATCTTACCGTACGTCGGCTTGGCCCCTAAAGATCGATCATGGGTTTTTTAAGTTCGATGTCGAGACTCGGAATAGTCTGTAGACGACTTAGGTACCTGGCGGGGTGTTATACTCGGTAGAGCAGTTTCCACGCTGCGATCTGTTAAGACTCAGCCCTTGGATTAGGGATTCGTCTTGCCGGCTTGACGAGACACCCAATTTTATATTATATATATATATTAGACTGTGCCATTTTTGGGCAACTTTTTTTTTCTTCCTACTAAAAGGCTTTAAACTTATAAAAAGGTAAAAAAAGAAGCCTGTATAAATTTTAGCTCAAAATATTAATATTTAGAGGTCGCTTAAACACATCTCTATTTCCCATTTAAATAACACAGGGAAAAAAAAAATTCTGTCGGAATTTTATAACACGGTCATGGCATATTCCACAAACAATCTGCCAGTAGATTCTTATGCAGAATTGAATGCTCTACAAAAAAGCCCTCTTATACTTTTTTGATAAACTTAGCCATTCAAGCGATATTCAAGTTCAAAGTTCAAAGTGAATGAAAATTCATCGTATTTTGTTAATATTACAGCAAATCTATCGACTATTGAAAAACATCAAATGACTTTTGTGTAGATTATTAAAATTACTATCCAAATTCTTTAATTTATAGTTAATAAATATTTATAGATGGTTTTTTAAGACTTTGACACTTATTTTTTGCCAGAAAACCTGTCCTCTGTAATAAATTATGAAAGATTTATAATTTTTAATGAATAAATTTGTTTTAAAAAATTTGAGGAAATATCGTTTTTCTCTGTTATTGGAAACAAAAAATTATATTTTAGTCGTGAGTATTTTGTCCAATTTTTATAGATGTATTGCGACAAGTACTAGCTCATCAGAACCAGTTTTATGGCAAAAAATAAGTGTCTAAAGTCTTAAAAAACCATCTATCAACATTTATTAACTATAAACTAAAGAATTTGGATAGTAAATTTAATAATCTACACAAAAGTCATTTGATGTTTTTCAATAGAGTCGATAGATTTGTTGTAATATTAACAAAACACGATGAATTTTCATACAATTTGAACTCGAATATCCCTTGAATGGCTAAGTTTATCAAAAAAGTATAAGAGGGCTTTTTTGTAGAGTATTCAATTCTGCATAAGAATCGGCCGGCAGCTTATTTGTGGAATATGCCATGACCGTGTTATAAAATTCCGACAGAAATTTTTTTTTCCCTGTGTTATTTAAATGGGAAATAGAGATGTGTTTAAGCGACCTCTAAATATTAATATTTCGAGCTAAAATTTATACAGGCTTCTTTTTTTACCTTTTTATAAGTTGAAAGCCTGTTAGTAGGAAGAAAAAGAAAAGTTGCCCAAAAATGGCACAGTCTAATATATATATTGTCACGCCGTTGGGGGGGGGGGGGGGGGGGGGGGTATGGGGAATTTAGGTAAAAATTAAAAAGAAAACAAAGGAAAGAATACAAAAAAAAAACGCAGATTAGCTTTTATTTCAATCCTTTAACGGCGGACGATCTCCGGGATATAATACAAAAATATATCTAAAAATTTTACTTTCTAAGTTTTGGGCGCCAGTTAATATTTGTACAAACCAAAAGAAAAAATATTAACAATAATCATACTCTTGAATCTGACAGGCGGAGGGTGTTTGGCTAGCGTGTAGGAAGGGGGGAGGTCGGGCGGGAAGGGATCTCAGGGTATAGGTTCGCCGACGCGATGGCCTCTTAAAAATTACCACTGGCTTGTATATTAAATTCAGTCTTGGTCGCACGATTTATTTTATTTCACTACGCGTGATACGGTCGGTCGTGATGTAAGGGCGGGCGGGGAGAAAGGTGTTGTTGTCCGGGAGGACTTCGGATGATTGAAGGAAGGGGGGGGGGGGGGTTATGGTTGATCGCGCGACTCGCGCGATCGAATGTTCTCGACGACTGTCGAGGTAGCAGGTAGAGGGGGGAAGGGAGGTCAGGCGGGAAGGAAGACCGTTACAATAATTTTCCACTCGCGATATTCTTAAATTTAATTGCCGTCCCACACGGCTACACCAGGAAAAGAGAACGAGGCAAGAATCAACTGTCCGAATTTTAACGTCAGCGGACGAAAAGAAAATAAAAAGGGGGGAAATAATACTCGCAAGATTTTCTCAAAAATAAGTCGGGTGCTAAGTCGGGGGGGAGTAACCGTGCAAACACTCACCGTTGCAGTTTCCTTCTTCGGCGTCCCGTTATCCTTTTTCTTTTCCCCTTTTTCTTATCCGTGTCGTTGCCTAGTCGTCCTTATTATTGTTGTGTTTCCTTTATCCGTTCCGTTATTCGTTTCCGTATCCGTGCCAAATCGTCTTCGTTATTTTCTCTGATAATTTCCGTTTACACTCTCCTCCTCTCTCTCTCACACTCACTCTACTCTATACTCTATTCGCACTCGTTACTTCTACTCTCCTATCGACTCGCCGGCTCGTCACAAAGTGACGGCCGCATGGCCGGCCGGAAGCTCGCGAAATTTTCTCACGCGCTGATTGGCTACCGGCCGGCATCGATCATTGAGGCAGCAGCGATACGGATCGATGGGAGAAGGGTCAAACGGGTGATTAATTCAGGACTGTCGCGAGCGGGATCTATTGGGGAAAAGGAGGTAATTAGGTCGGTCGGTAAGTATGGGAAAAATTTGCGAACGGGAATTTATGATTCTGGTAGTAAGGTAGGGTAGGGTAATCGCCGTACGCTGCTGCCACCTTCGTCACTCTGTCGCCGCACGGCCGATGGATGGCCGGGGTGCGGGGACGGACGGGTGCTGTAATTTTGACAGGTACGGATGTTTCGAGTGTAGTGCGAGTGTTGTGCGTGATTTTGGGATTTTCTTTGCCTTCTCCGGGGTGATGTTTTTCCTCGGAGGTGGTGAGTGGCAGCCGGGACGAGCTCTCCGAAGGGGAATAATCTTCGGGCCGGTCCAGGTGAGTACTTTTTCATTTATTCCTCAGTTATTTTCTCTTGTTGAATTTCTTCTTTTTCCCTTTCCAGGTTATGGTGGGCCGGTCGAGGGCGACGTCGACGACGACGACGAGGGCGACGACGACGACGACGACGAGGGCGACGACGACGACGACGACGGTGGAGACGACGACGACGACGGCGACGATGACGACGACGACGACGATACGGTGGCTGGCGGGTCAGTCCGGTAAGTATTTTTCCAATGTTTTCTTGCTCATTTCTCGGTATCCTTCTTCTTCTTTCCTTTTTCAGGGCTAGACGACGATGACGGTGATGGTGGTGTTGATGGTGAGGGCGATGATGGGGTTAATGTTGCTCTGGCGGGGTCAGTCGCACTGACTGACTCTCGGCACGGTGAGTTTGCACGGCTTTTTTGTTCTACTACGTTATTTTTATACTTACGATTTCTTTCCTGTTGCAGGTGTGGGACGGCGACTTCGTGGGTGAGCCGGCGGCAGGGGAGGATGTGACGCGCAACGTCACAATATATATATATATTGTGACACCATGCGCCACATGGGTCACGGCCTCCCCTGCAGCCGGCTCGCGCAGAGGAGCCGTCCCACACCTGCAACAGAAAAGAGAAAGTAAGTATAAAATTCTATTAAATAAATCACAAAAACCGTACAAATATTCACCGGCGCAAGACGTTAGTCCTTAAGACTGGCCCCACCAGACCAACGACCACAACACCGTCATCCCCGTCGAGTCACCGTCATCGTCAACATCATCAGCGTCGTCGTCGTCGTCGTTACCGTCGTCGTCGACGTCGTCTTCTATCAGCCTGTAACAACAATGAGGAAGAAAGAAACCGGAAAATCAAACGGAAAGTAATAACAATTTCTCACCCTGGTCGACATGCCAGGCTCAGCGGATCACGAAGGGAGTCGTCTTCGTCGTCGAAATCGTCGTCGTCGTCTACGTCGTCCTCGAAGGACAGACCCATAACCTGCAAAGAAAAGGAGGATATCACACACAAGAAAATTATGAATAAAGCAATGAAAAATTACATACCTGGACCGACCCGAGGACCATCTCCATCACGCCCGTCATCGCAGTCACCGCTCACCACACCAATAAATAATTAACAAACAAAAATCACTCATCACGCACTCGCACTATACCCGACGTCTGACCACCTGTCAGAAACGATACACCCGTCCCCGCACCCCGGCTATCCATCGGCCGCGCGGCGACAGAGTGACGAAGGTGGCAGCAGCGTACGGCGATTACCCTACCCTTCTTATTACCCACCATTATTAAATCCCGTCCACAATAAATCCCTATTTATCGACCGACCTAATTACACACATTTCCCCAATAGATCCCGCTCGCGACAGTCCTCGAATCAATCACCCGTTTGACCCTTCTCCCATCGATCCGTATCGCTGCTGCCTCGATGATCGATGCCGGCCGGTAGCCAATCAGCAAGCGAGAAAATTTCGCGTGCTTCCGGCCGGCCATGCGGCCGTCACTTTGTGACGAGCCGGCGAATAGAAAGGT
The DNA here is from genome assembly GCA_964007305.1 of Netelia melanura. Taxonomy (NCBI): domain Eukaryota; kingdom Metazoa; phylum Arthropoda; class Insecta; order Hymenoptera; family Ichneumonidae; genus Netelia; species Netelia melanura. The sequence goes on from OZ023260.1 coordinate 2,303,404, forward strand.
TTAATAGCGAAAGTATAGAGCGAGGTTAGAGTATCGAGAGTGTAGAGTGAAGCGTGAGGCGAGGAAAGAGTGAGTGAGAGAGAGAGAGGGAGAAAGTGAAAAAGGATTATTAAGCGAACATAACGACAAATTGGAACGACAGAGGACGACGAGAATCGGAAAAGGGCAAATCGAGATAAAGAGAGAATAAAGACGACCAGGCACGAACAGGACATACGAGAGCAAGGAAAGGACAGAACGAGGAGAAAGGAATTCAGCACGGTGAGTGTTTGTACGGTTAACCCCCCGACTTAATACCCGACTCATTTTTGAGGAAAATCGCGATTATTATCCCCCCCCCCCTTGTCCGCGAGTATAGCAAGTAATACACATATCTTTCTCTTTTCTCTCTGTTGGATCGTTCTCTCAGTGATCGCCGTGTGGGACGGCAATTAAAATTAGAAATTAAGGTCTCGCGAAAATTTCGAGTAACGGTCATTTCTTCCCGCCCGACCCCCCTTCGCCCCTCTACCTACTACCGCGACCGCCGTCGAGAACTTTCGATCGCGCGAGCCGCGCGATCACACTCAACCCCCCTTCCCTTTTCCCTTCGATCATCCGAAGTCCCACGGACGACGACGTCTTTCTCCCCGCCCGCCCTTTCCTCGCGACTGACCGTATCCCGCGTAGAGTTAGCAAATAAATTGTGCGATCGAGACTTAATATAATAAGATTACAACCAGTGGTAATTAATAAGAGGCCATCGCGTCGGCGAACCTGTCCCTGAGATACCTCTCCCCGCTCGACCTCCCCCTTCCTACACGCTAGCCCAACACCCTTCACCTGTTATATCACGAGTATTATTATTGTAAAAATTTATTTTTGTGTTTATAAAATTATAAACTGGCGCCCAAAATTAAGTGAGAAAATTTGTTTTTCTTTTGATATACTTTTGTATAAAGTTCCGGAGATCGTCCGCCGTTAAAAGGAAATAAAATTTAATAATGTTCTGAGGTGTTTCCTTTTTTTTTTATTGTTCCCCTTTGGACAATTTCCCCATACCCCCTTCCCAACGGCGTGACAATATATATATTGTAGCGGTCCAATGATGACTCATCACGTGATCTGTAAATAAAATAAACAAAGGTTAATTGGATAAAGAACCACAAGATGGCGACTACACAAAATATATCGCGTAAACAATAAAGCGTTTGCAAAAATATAAATGAGCGAAAATAAACAAGAAATACAACGTGAAATCGGTTCTGATTCGAGCAAACCACACAAAGGCAGCAATAACCCCGGCGGAGCAGCACAATACCTCGGTATTGTGACAGCGGAGTCAGCGGGTGAGCAACCTTGAGGGCAAGCTCGAATCAGATTAACTCACCGGTGTCGCGGGGGCCGCAGAAGGAGCACCAGGCTGAAGCAACGAGGAGCAACAACAAGCGGGGGTAACCCCAAGCAGGCGCAGCAACAAGCAGGAGCAACACCAAGCAGGCGCAGTAACAAGGAGGCGCAGCAACAAGGAGGCGCAGTCGAGATATCAGGCTGAAGCGAGCGGACGCAGTCCAGATATCAGGCGGAAGCGAGGAGGCACAGTCTAGATATCAGGCAGCAGCAAGGAGGCGCAGAACAGACACCAGGCGCAGCAGCAAGGAGGCACATGTCATTGATCAGGCGCAGTAACACCACAGTGCAGACCCGAAAACAGTCACCTGAAAACCCCAAAGTAATTAGTAAAAAAGAAAACGTAAAACACGCATCAGAACGCAACTTACCGGCTGTAAGAAGGCGAAGTGACGGCGAAGCAGCAACAAAGCATGTGGCAAGGAGCGTACAAACCGGCTGAACAGTAGAGACGAAGTACCGCCCCTGAAAAATAAAAAACAGTATAAAGTAACAACAAATTCAAACGCGCGCACCAGAACATTCACCTATTGTGGCAGCACAGAAGAGACGACACAAGATAACATCACAGCACCAAAAAGTGAAAGCTTGCACGAAAAAAACAACCACAGAATCGCGCACATGTCACGACCGCAGACATATTGATTAACGATCGACACGCCGCAGATCAAAGGTGTCAGAGATGGGAGAAGGTGACCCGACTGGTGAGAACGTGAACGAGGAAGTAACAGATTTCTCAGAGGAGATGCAAATCGAATTAGAAGAATCGATCAAACTCCGGACGCAAGAACTCAAAGAACTCAGAAATGAGCAAAACTGCGAGCGAATCTTGCGAGCCGACAATATAAAAGACCAGGAAAGATAACGATTGCTCAAGATACGGTAACGGCAAACCTCGAAGCGATGGACCGAGAAAGAAAGGCCGACTTCGACGCGGTCGAAAAAAAATTGCGGCGAGCAATGACGAACGTAGGAGATTATCACAAACTATGAATCTCACACAGGGCGGAATGAACATGAGCCAAATGTACGTGGCGAAACAACAACCGCCAACATTCAGCGGAGATGAACAGGGTCCCAATGAGATATCTACGGGAACTCGAATAATACTAGAAAATCACAGAGAATATGGATCTGCACTACCTCATTGAGCAGTCTCTCAGAGACGTCGCGAAAGACTGGTGGAGGGTCGTGGAAGACGACGTGCATTGCATGGAGGATTTCGTACGAAAATTCCAGGCAAGGTACTGGAACAGGGAAATACAAGACAAAGTGAACAGAAACCTAGAGTTTGAGGCGTACGACCTCGAAGAACAAAAAGCGATAAGAGCCGAATATGCAACGAGGATTTTCGGAAATGCGAAGGACTTGAGCAAGCAACTTAGTAACAGCGAGATAGTCCGATATTTGGGAAACCACTTCAACGACACAGTTCGATCAGCTGTACAGATCAAAACAGTCAAAACGATCGACGAATTGCTAGAACTGCTCGAGAGTATGGACGTCGCAGGACCCTTAAACGCAAGTCGCCGACCACCAAGGACGAACACTCCGATGCACACTACAAATCGATGGAATACAAACGCGTGGACTCGGAATAACGAAGCACCGTATGTCGGGGGACGTCCGCAAGATCCAAACTATCGAGGATGGGGAGCGCTGAATATGCCAAGAACGACGATAAACGAGACAGCGAATAATGCGGAGAATACACCAACCACGAGCAAAACACCGGATTCGGGAAACGCATAAGCGTTGCGCCCGTAACCGTGGAAATGGTAAAGAATGAAAAAGGACGAGGCGCAACGCAGGAAAAAGAAGTACAATGGGAATTAGAGGAAGTCGAGCAGCGACGAAAAAGGAATGAAAAAAGAAAGAACGAAAAGAGCGGAAGAAGACCGAAAACCCTATAATACACTCCTTAGAAAGGGGCAAGGAGGAAAGGGAAAAGAAACCGAAAGCCACTGGATGGTCGAGGGAATACGTGGAGCACATCACGAAGCAAATAAGTCACGAAGAAGTGAAGAAGGAAGGAGACACATATGACAGCCCCAGAGATTATCTGATCGAAGAAAAAGAAGAAGTCACCAGTAACGAGACATACCCAGAGTGTCCACAAATACAAGTACAAGTCGAGGAGGAAGAAATCACGATGCTTATCGACAGCGCAGCGAGATGTCTTGCGTGTCGGAAGACTGCTACGAAAGACGTAAGAAAGGTCTGTCACAATGTCCGGTGTTACCAGTAAAGGGGGGGGGGGGGTGAAAGGAGCTTTCAGTGGAAATAACTGTCGAATTAAGCGGCAAAGATGGGTGGAGGTCACAGTTGGCGAGGAGAAAGCGTTCCTACAACTGATGATAGTGCCAAAATTGCGGAGAGAAGGGATCTTAGGTATCGACGGGATCGTTCAGCTGAAGCTCAAGATAGATGGGCAAACCGGAACAGTGGAGATGGGGGCGCGACCACTCTTACATCTGACGGAAGGATTCTGGGAATAAGAAGAGAAACAGGCAAGAAACGAATTAATGGCGATCGACGGTAACCAGGAAGATGGAGAAGTGAGCGAAGAGGAGGTCGATCAGAAAATCGACCAAAGTGAAGCGATGCCAGACGAGGTCAAAGAACAGTTCAAGGCCTTAATCTATCGGTACTGACACGTATTTACCAAAATACCAGGCCGAATGAAAGAATATGTGTGTAAACTGGTATTAAATGAACCGGAACCATACATAAGAAGGTCATATCCGGTATCAATGCAACACCGCGACGCACTAAGAGCAAAAGTACAACGAATGTTAACGCACGGGGTGATAGAGGGAACGACAAACCAATTTATAAACCCGATGGTGACCGCAGTAAAGAAGGACGGATCGGTAAGGTTATGCCTGGACGCTAGGCAACTAAATAAATATCTAGTAGAGGACCACGACTCAGCACCACCAACAGAAGAAATCCTGCAAGAATGCGGAAGCATCCAAGTAATGTCGAGCCTCGATATGACAAGCAGTTTTTAGTAAATACCATTAGAGGAGGATTCACGGAAATATACGGCATTCCTCCAGGAAGGGAAATGTTATCAGTTTACGGTAACGTCGTTTGGCTTGTAAACAAGCACGGCCAGCCTCATCAAGGGTCTCGAGATTGTCCTGCAAAACCTAGGAAAATCAGTTATAAATTTCGTGGACGACTTACTATGCGTATCGGCAAACCCCGAATAACACCTACGGCCCCTAGAACGGATTTTGCAGAAAATAGAAGAACACGGCATGATCCTCAATTTCCGAAAGTCGGCATTTTTCAAACAAGAGATAACATTCCTCGGCCATATTTTATCACCACAGGGGATCAAGCCCTAACCTGAAAAGATAAGCGCTATCCAGGACTTCCCACAACCCGTCAATCTGAAACAGCTCAGAGGCTTCCTGGGACTGATCAATTTCTACTCCAAATTCACGAACAAACACGCGGAGGCCGCAGTACCACTGCTGGCATTATTGCGAAAAGGGCAAAAATGGTAATGGACGCAGGAACACAGAAAAGCGTTCGACAAAACAAAGCAACTATTTATAACAGAGACAATGCTGCGACATGCGGACGCCAGAAAAGAATATACACTCACAACTGACGCAAGCGATTACACGCTGGGCGCGATATTAGGCCAAGAGGATGAGAGTGGAGAGATGGAGGTGATGGCATGTGCAAGTCGAACCCTAAAAGGAGCAGAACTGGGATACATCACAACGGAAAAAGAATTACTCGCGGTCGTATGGGCACTCCAGAAATTCAGGACATATATACTAGGGGCAAAAATAAAGGTCGTCACGGATCAGAAGGCACTGACCTTTTTGAGGAAGTGTAGATTTGCCGGAGACCGACTTTTACGATGGGCGCTACTAATACAGGACTACGATTTAGAGGTCGAACACTGCCCAGGTGTGGAAAATAAAGTAGCGGACGCGCTGAGCCAACAGGGAAATGAGAATACAGAAAAGACAAAAGCAATGATTATCGCGCCAATGTTAGCGATACCAGCGAGTGAAGAACTAGCCAACGACCTGAAAGATCTAGGAAAAATCCAGAGAGAGGATCCCGACTTAGAAGAATTGTGCAAAAAAGTAGACAACAATAAAGGCAGAACACGATACCGCATAAAAGAAACGTGTTTACAAAAGCAGACGTGTAGCGGGACATGGAAAGTCTTAATCCCGAAGAAAATTGTCAAACGACTGGTACAGGATTGTCATGAGATGTACGGCAATCTAAGCGAATGAAAATTGTGGCGGTTACTCGATGAAGACTTCACACATCCTCAGTTAGCAAAAAGAGTGCGACAATTAACTGCGCAGTGCGATACATGCCAGAGGAACAAAGTACTTAACCAGACCAACCATGCCAAAATGCAGACCATCGTACCAGAAGGCCCGGGGGACCTCTTGTCGATAGATTTCTACGGCCTATTACCTCCAGCCGCTGGCGGCGTAAAACACATTCTCGTCACCATCGATACTTTCATAAAATACGTAAAACTGTACGCCCTGAGGAAAGCGAATACCGAGTCAACAATCCGCAAAATATTCGGCGAATATACGCGACAATTCGGTAAACCAAAAAAGATCCAATTCGACCACGGAACACAATTTACATCGAAGAAATGGGTCGAACATCTTGAAAAGGAAGGTGTGAAAGGGATATTCTCCTCAATCAGGCATCCACAAGGAAATATGGTAGAAAGGGTCAACAGGGAGTTAGCTCGGTTCTTCCGGACATTCCTCGAAAAAACGCATAATGGGTGGGTAAAGTGGCTTCCGGTTATAGAAACCTGCATGAACGAAACACATCATGAAGCCACGGAAATGACGCCAATGGAACTGCAAACGAGAAAAAGACCTCAACGAGTCTGGAAGGAATGGATACTAGCACTCAACGAAGAGAGATTTGAAAAATTGAAGTACGAAGAAAAGATAAGAATCGTAAAGACAAGAATAGAGCGGAAAAGACGAAGAAACGCAGAAAGATTCGACAACGCACACAGGACGACAGTATTCGAAATGGGTGAGGAAGTTTTAGTACCCGCACTAAACGTATCCGACCCGAAGAACAAAATCATAGCAAAGCTCCTGCCATTGTACAAAAGACCGTACACGATAAAAAAATGCGTCGGGCTGGCCACGTACCTCTTGGAAGATCCTGTAACAAGAAAAGAAAGAGGTAAATTTCACGCGTGCCTGCTAAAAAAATATAAGAGCAATAAAGGAACAAACGACGGCATGGGATCAAAAGCTAATGTACAGAAAACAAAGGGCGGAGAAAACGAAAAAGATATCGAACACGGCGACGAACGTACATAAAAAAAAATTAAAAAAAACAAGATGTAAAAAACAAGATATAAAATAAAGTGTAATAATAAATTAAATAAGTATCACAAGCAGGATAATAAAATAAATAATAGGTGGAAATGAGAGTAAAAGTAAGTACGCAAATTCTAAAAAAAAAAAAAAAACATAATAAATATAATAGCAATAAGAATAATATCTTAAGGAAACTAGGAGAAGGGATATAATAACGAACAAGAACAGGGAGAAGGGGAAATAAACCAAAATCTTGTTGCTAAGGGAAAAGGTCAGAGCAGGAATTAAATAAAAAAAAAAAATTTTTTTTAATTAAAACATAACAAAGTAAGTCAAATGCGTGGAAGTATCGGACGATAGGAACAAACGAGAGGAGCGCTAAACAACACATCAGAAGTCCGCGGGCAGCAACAGAGGATGGAACCACCAAAATTCGAATACACGGTCACCGGAGGACGAACGAAAGAAATACAATAGCAGAGGAGACGGTTGAGACGTCGGAGGATAAGAAGAACGGCCGAAGCAATACAGGAGAAGATAACAAAGGCATGGAGACAGATAGAGGACGAATACGCAATAATAACCATTACTGATGAAAATATCAAAAATTGGTGTCCAGGAGAAGCGCCAAAAATTGAGGGTGGGGAGATCGATGCCAACCAAAAATCGCCAGTAGCAATCAATCAAGCAAATAAGACACACCTGAATAAAGACAACTCTTAAGCACGACATGGACTTCAAAAACTTTTCTATCAACCTTCTTGCGGAAACCTATGACGACGTGGAAATAATTGGAATACTCTCACCGGACCAGCTCTACTTACGCTTCGATCTACCCGGATACAATGTGCACGCACATTTAGAGGTAATCGAGAGAACACCACTCAACCATCCCGAAGTACAACCGGCATAGAGGAGGAGATCTTTCCCGGTAAAGGCATTTTGTGTAAACAAAACAACAAGTTTTATCGGGGAACCATCACCGAAGTAACCACCGAATGGATGTATGCATGGCTCGGAGACTATGGGGGTGAGTTTAAGCACAAGCTCGAAGAATCATATACACCACCCCAGTGGATGACGGATACACCGTTCCTCACGGTGCCATGCGGCATCCGAGGGATAAGCCCGATTCAAACGGACTATAACATCGAAGGGATTCGGTTTCTACGGGAATGGGCAGTAGGAGAAAAATGGAGCCTGAAGAGAGAACCACTCGCCACCGATACCGACGCCATCTGGGGACGACTCATACACACCTCGACCTCCCGGGACTATCGCTGTATAGTCAGTCACTTCGGAGTGGGACGCCGAACGTGGGAGCAACAAGTCTTCACCTGGTACTGCGAAGGCCCACAACTTAGTAGTCCACAGGAGAATGAACAAAAAATACTGCAATATGAGTACCAGCACATGGCAACGACAAGTGAGCAAGAACAACAGCGACCGACGACAACGATGAATGGTGGCACAATATCAATCTCACCGTCTTGGACGAGGTTCCGGTAGGATGGTGGGACGAAACGGAGGAGAGCGAGGAGGAAATGGAAGCAACCCACACACCGGACGAAAGGTTTGACACCATCTGGGGGAGAAGAGAGGAAGAAGAAGAGCAACGAGAAGACGAAGAAGAGGAGGACGTCATGTTCACAACATCGGCGTAAAATAAGTTTTATATAAAAAAAAAGAATAAAAATTAAAAAAAAACACTTTTATTTTTGTAAAACGAATAAAGGAGACAGACAGAAAATAAGCACACAACAAAAAAAATAAAAGAAAAGATTGAGAAATAAAAATATCAACAATTACAATTTTATTCTACTTCTCCACGAGTAGCAAAAAAAAATCGTTCTCGAAATAATATAAGTACAATACTCGGCAATCTAATACTGTGCTCGGTGGACTATCTTTGGGGGCGATCCTAAATCAAAATATAAAGAAATGTTTTTGGGCGCCAGTTAATTCGTGGATTAACGATATACAACAAAACTACTTTAGAATATATACTTATAACGAGGGAAAGGAGGAAAAGGGGGGGGGGGGGGGGGTTGATCTCAGGGGAGAGGGGTTCTCCGACTCTTCTTGACCTCTTTGCGATGACCACTGAGGTATTAGGGGGACAATGGGATAGGTTCTCTCTAAATCTGAATTAGTGAAAAATTGACTAATTCAATTAGTAAATGCACGTTCTACTAGTGAAATAGTGATACAAGTACCGTTTCACTGGTGAAATAGTAAACAAATAGTAAATTAGACTTACTAAAGCGAATTAGTAATACAATTGACTATTATTTAGTCACTCAGTTTACTAATGCATTAGTTATATTACATGATCACTAATCAATTAGTAAAGGACTCAGCGATCGACCAATCACAGGCGCCAGCTCCCAGGCGCTAGCGTCCTTTATTCTGCCATTACGTCAGAGGCGTCATTTCTTAAGTGCGGTGTGTGGAGTGCGAAATAACGAACGAACAAGTTAAGACGATTTGTGAAAAACTATATACACAAGAAGAAGAAGAGGAAGAGCTGTGGAGAAGACAAAAATAAGCAAACGTTTTGTTTTCTTTTCGGTACGTATAAGATTATTAAATATTATATTCACGTGTGAACAGTTAAAATCGTGGTGCATGTACATATCCGACCGTATATAACCTTATTTTGAGGTTATATCGGCGCGTTGCCGGTCGGCCACATGTTTCAAGTGCATATAATACCGTATATAATTTGTATATAATAGCAAATATAATATACGCAATTTTTCGAATTTTTTTTCTCAGACGCTTCTATTAAATATTCTTGTATGTGATTTTTGTGCAGATTTCCGAATTGTTATAAAATACAAAAATATGTATGATAAATATAAAACGCTTAATGCGAACGAATTGGCTGAGGCGTTGCAACAAAACTCCGACATTGCCCTGGATCAGGATTCTGCTGCAACGCTGATTGGTAAGCAAAATTCATAGCTTTTTAATTAGATGACACGCCAAAATTTTGCGATCGAATAGAAAAATTTTTTTATTCGACGTTTATTCAGAAATTTTTATATAAAATAGACAGCGTGCCTTAGTATTTGCGGTGTTAATCGAAACAATATCTGCAAAGGGAAAGTACCTTCGACATTTATCAAAAAATTCTGATATAAATAGACAGCGCTGCTTTAAATTAACAGCACAAATATTAGGGCACCGCTGTCTATTATATCTCAGAATTTATAAATATATGTCGAATTTACCTTCCCTTTGCAGATATTGTTTCGATTACCACTGCAAATATTAGGACAGCGCTGTCTTAATATTTGTCTTGTTAATTGAAAAAATATATCTACGAGTCACAAACATTTCAGAAATTGGAATGGATTAATCAACAAATTTCGATTCGTATTTCGTGAATTCTGTGTGAAAAAATGGATCGATTAAACTGTTTCGTCTGCAAGAAGTCCGTGGAAAACGGTTTAGATGGACTCGTTCATCATTTCAAGTCCACCCATGGATTAACAGTTAATCGAGGATATGGGCAATCTGGAATCGAGTGTGGTCAGGACGGATGCAGAAGACGGTTTTCGCTTTATAGTTCGTTACGTAAACACATAAAAAGCAGTCACCTCAATCGCATAAATTATCAAGAAGCAACCGAGGATGCCGATGACCCTGTAAATGCACAACTTCGAGACGGTGAGCCGAGAATTCCTGATGAATTACAGGAAGAACCTGTCACGTCGGAATTCATAAATGTGGACCCTGATATGAATGCTGAGCATGACAATTTCAATGCACGTTTATCTGCTATTCGAATGATAACCCGGTTGCAAGCGAAAGCTTCCATCACTACAACTGTTTTGACAGACATCATCGATGAATTCGAAGAAATGCTCTTTGACACGGTGAACTTTTTTAAACGTCAAGTTAAACAATTCATAGAACAAAAAGATTTGGTTAATGACGTATATGCAAAGACATTATTAAAAAAATTTGAGTTTGACAGCCCATTTGCAAACCTCAGTTCACAACAACAGCAATTTAACGCCCTCAAAGAACACTGTAATTATATCGATTCAATCGAACAACCACTTGGTTATCGATTCGAAAATGTTCTTGATAATGGGTCAGGAACTCATATTCAACGAAGAGTTCATGAGAGTTGTCAATACGTTCCGATCATCGATGTATTAATTTTACTTGTGTCGAATAGAGAAATTAGAGAGGCAATTTCATCAGAACAACCATCAGAAGAAGGAGTGATAGGATCCTTTGTTGACGGAGCCTGCTTCAAAAGTCATAATTTCTTCCAAGTACATAAGCACGCTCTGAGGCTGAAAATTTATTTCGATGATTTAGAAATAGTAAATGTTGCGGGGTCAAAAATAAGGCCACATAAACTTGGAGCTTTCTATTATATAATAGACAATCTGCCAGAACACCTGAAATCGCAACTTAGCAATATACATGTGATGTGCTTATGCTATTCTGCAGATATTAAAAAATATGGCTTACGTGCCATCTTGGAGCATTTTTTGATGGATTTACAAAAATTAGAGTGATGAAGGGGTTCTCATCTCTTTGCCAGGGCCGACGGGAGGCGAATTCGTACTTCGAGCTAGTATATCATCGTTTTGTGGGGATGGATTGGCTGTACATGAATTATCTGGCTTACTTGGACCGTCAGCTAATAGGTTTTGCAGATTGTGTCTGATAACCAGAAGGGATTTGTTGGAAGGAAATGTAGCTCCCTTCGAAGAACGCTCTGAAAGAGTTTTTCTTCAACAGCTTGAGCACGTTAGAAATGCTGGTCCAACTGTCGCGGCTATCCATGCTGCTGAAACCGAAACAGGGATTCACACTGATTGTCCTCTGAATGTATCCAAATATGTTCATATTGCGTCGAACAAAGTATTCGACATAATGCATGATGTTCTTCTTAGAGTAGGACCAATGGCATTAAAATTAGTCCTACACGACTTCATATTCGTTCGTCGTTTCTTCGACGTAGATTATTTTAATGGTCAAATCTCATCTTTTCAATACGGAATCATGGAGAAAAAAAATAAACCCTCTCCGAATTTCACTAATGCCAAAATTCAAAACTTGAATGATAATTCTTTGAGTCAAAAGGCTATGCAAACATGGTGCTTACTTCGAGTGTTCCCATTTCTCGTCGCTGGGAAGGTTCCTAAACAAGATGAACATATGTATTTTATCCTTCTTCTTCTTCGTATTATGGAAATTGTGTTCGCTCCGAAACTGACGAAAAGTATTTTAACATATCTTAAGGCATTGATTACGGAATTCATCAGTTTATTCAGAGAATTGTTTCCCAACAAAAATCTTATAAATAAATTCCATCATATGACGCATTATCCACAGTGCATTGAATGGTCTGGACCTCTTGTTGGTTTATGGTGTATGGGTTTCGAGCGCAAACATGGACCAATAAAACAACGTGCTCAGGCGATCAACAATTTCAAAAATTCCCCCAAGTCTCTTATTAGAATCTGCCAGAGTGTTCAAAGCGCGACGTGGGGAATCGGTTATGTTAAACTGTACTCTGTTAAAAGTCAAGGGGGTAAATCGACTCTTGTCGAATTTACGAATAGTGAAGTAGAGTTATTGGATTTGGGATATTCAAGCACCGACATGGTGTTCAAAACTGCATCTGTGAGAGTGAATGGAACGAGGTATGCGATTGGGCTATTTGTCTGCCTCGACCAAAAAGCAGATAACGAGATTAATCTTCCACTGTTTGGAAAGATCTCTGAAATAATAATCGGAAAACAATCTGAAGTATATCTTCGAACAATTCCATATATAACTCTGCACTTCGACGACGACTTAAATGCTTTCTCCATAAAATGTGAGAAGGAAACTCACTTCTACTTTATTTCAACGACACAACTCGTTCATTATCGACCATTTTCCACATGGACTCACAGTACCTCGGACGAACTATATATCAGCCTGCGCCACATTCTCATTTAACTTAAGTTTTAGTGCGGATGGGTAATTATAAGCATATAACGTATCGTATACGTATGTTTACATGTTGATATGTATTTTTTTTAATTTATACTTGTGGCTTGTGTATATGCATATGTTTGGTTTTATTTTCGTATCATTATATACTAATAAATTAATATCTAATAAATTTAGAGTGCCCCATAGAATAAGATTTTATGTATTTTCTATACTTATGCACTGTTTTATTCAGATATTTTGGTAGAAGGCTCTGTAAATATGTGTTGGTCTATTTGTACTATAAATATACGATACATCGCTCGCTACTAAATTTCAGCTTATTTCTGCACTTTTAACAATGAATAACAGATACATTTTATGTGATAGTATAACAAATATTCAATATTAACAACAATAAATAATTTTCACAGGAGAAGCAATTGACGGTAGATCCATTTTCAAGTTGACAGTCGAAGATTTGAAAGATATAGGGATAAAAATGGGTCCGAGAAAAAATCTGTCAACTTTTATCCATAATTGTAACATGGCACATGGCAAACAGATAAAAATACTGGTAAATAATTGAGTACTTTTAAACACAATCTACGTGATTTCGAATATCCAGTCAAATGAATATAACACAGCGCTATTCAATATGACAATTTTATATTCATTCAAATACGCACACAAGAACTTTGAGATGGAACAACATAATGAAGCACAAATCAACGAAGACACTCAAATCGTTATGATACCACGTTCCTGTTTACCACAACAAGCAATAGAAGTTGCCGATTTTAACTGCCAACCCGAACCACAAGCAGGCCCTTCTAATGCATACAGCTCGTGTTCAGTAAGTTTTTTATCCCATACATTTACAATAAAAGAGTAATAGACAAGCATAAATGAATCATTTTGTATTTCAGGAAATTAATGTGAGAGCCATTCTCAATAAAAGTATTCAAGGTGATGACTACATCGACAAATTAGAAAATGGACAATTCACCGAAAAAGAACGGAGACCGTTTGTGCGAATTTTGGTAGCCGAATTAGTGAAAACGCATGGTACTCAGTAAGTTTACTGTATGAAATTTTATGTCCACAATTTTGGCAAACGCGTTTGATGTATTCTGTATATGGACGATCAGATTGTATTTCATTAAAAAATTGACGTATAAATAACATTGCAACTAGACATTAAAAAACCGTGATTTTTTTAATGATTTCTAAAATGTGACGTTTTTCCCCTCTATTTATATATAAATTTCATTTCAGCTATCCACCTGATGAAGCCAAGTGGGCATTGGCGAAAAGTATAGTACGCGAATTTCCAATATTGAAGGACCAGCAAAGCGAATATGGATGTGTAAGTGATTTCGCCGAACCATTGAAGTTAATTTATCTGATATTTAAAAGTTATCATGTACTAAATGTTGTTTTGTCGAATGTGAAACTAATATTGCAGGAACACTATTTTGATAAAAAGACGCGTACCGGCTTTATTGAATACCGGCTCACAAATGCCCGAAAAAATCTGCCCGCTGCGGAAAAAAAGTATCGAAAATTCAAATCGACAAAACCACTGGATTCTTTGGTGGATTGTCCGAAACTGCTCTCATACGAAGAGTTAGAAAAAAAAGTAAGAATAAGCTTTGGTATTCATTTTATTTTCATACAACCTTGGAAGAAGCCACGATAATGAAAAAAATTGAACAAATCTTTATGAGTGTTTATATGATGACGATTCACATACACACTTCATTTTTTTTATCTTCGCAACATTATATTTATGTTTATTTAGATCACGACCATGAAATTAACAATGCCAAAAGAAGCAAAAGCAAAAAACAAAATTATCGAGTATCTCGGGGAAACATTTTTCAATCGGCGAAAGTGGATACAGGAAAAAGGCCCTCCGATTTCAAAAATCGTTGAAGTCTATCCACGGCTCTTAGATTTCGATGGTCATATGGTGAGATATATATTTTTTATTATATTAATTGATCTGGCGCATTTGATAAGCACATATATACATTTTTTTTCATTTCACGATAAAATAGATCGAGCTCGAATATGACGCGTTAAAGAAAGAAGAAGGAAAAGATTTGACGAGCGATGCTTTCATTGGCGGGTTTCCGACGGAATATGCTCCGGCCATCAATGCATATTGCATGAAATATGCAAATAATATTTTCGCTGAAGCATCGCTTCTTACTAAAGATGGTATATAAGTTTCTCGTGGTCGTTTCTTATATTCTTGAATGCTCCGCTTTCAATATTTACTAAAGCACTATACATTATCTTTGCAGAGAATTTGAGAGCGCTCATCATGCTCCCAGAAATTTTGCCGAACGCAAATTTTACGACTGGAATAAGGACAACGAAAAAATC
The DNA here is from genome assembly GCA_964007305.1 of Netelia melanura. Classification (NCBI taxonomy): domain Eukaryota; kingdom Metazoa; phylum Arthropoda; class Insecta; order Hymenoptera; family Ichneumonidae; genus Netelia; species Netelia melanura. The sequence continues at coordinate 2,318,484 of OZ023260.1, forward strand.
ACTGCAGAAATCGACAAAAGGCACGAAAAGAAAGGTTTGCATAGCTATTTATATTAGTTATCAGAATAGAAATTTCAGGATTTATATATAGTTTCATCTTCATTTCATCATTTCCAGAACATGGATGATGATACGAATTGTCAAGAGGAAGTGACAGATACTTATAAACCAAAATCTCGAATGCCAAATTCAGATCTAATCGTCTTCCTACAAGTAATAATCAAAAATAAAACTAAATAACTTTTAGATCTTTGTCTTTTATAGAAAAAAACATACATGTTTTGATATATTTGTTTCAGGATGGATCCAACGTAGATTCTTTTGTTCGGGAGTCACGCAAAAAGGCAAAATCGGCTATTCAGCCATATATAATTTGTATCAGAGGCCGAATTAAGAACAGCTTCTTCATTCAATTGGATGGTCATTTCGTACAAATGGACCTAAATACAAACCCAATTAATGCGTTTGACCTGCTATTCAAAGTGCACTATGTGTTCAACGTGCACTTCGCGAAGTCTTTAAAATATTTTTACAATTTTATTGAATATTATATTTACAAAAGCACCGAACACGGTCTAAGTTCTGTTAAATCGCTATTTACATCGCTGCGCAACGTGCCGGCTCCATTAATATATGATAATCCCGAAGACAATAATGAGTGGGAATAAGGTTAAATAAAAATGTAATTTCAATACGTAAAAGATTTGTTCTTTATTTTACTTTGTTTTCAGTGGTTTTGTATGACCAAAAACCTCCGAATTAATATTTCTACTAATTTTCTAGTAGTGGTATTACTAGAAAACTAGTAGTATTTGACTACGCAATTAGTAGCCAGCTGGTAGCTTTACTAATTAGATAGTAAAACTCTACTAATTCGATAGTTGGTTTCTGCTAGTTTTCTAATAATGCTTTCACTAGGAAACTAGTAGAAATTAAATATCGAATTAGTAAAGTTTTAATACCAAATTAGTAAAGTTTTACTATCAAATTAGTAAAGCGATCAGCTGTGCTGACTACTAATTGTGTAGTCAAATATTACTAATTCTTATAGTGATCATTTTTTACTAATCGAATTAGTGATTTTTCACTAATCATTAGTGACCCACTTTTCGCTAAATAGATTAGTAAAAAATGACTAAAATTTAGTGAAATTTCACTAATTCAGATTTAGAGAGTTGATTCTGAGAAATATAACAACAGCGTCGGACTCGACCGCTGCCCGAAGGACAGCGAGAAGAAAGGAAATAATACGAGTCGTATGTGCGCCCTCGGCACGGGACGTTCGGCGACTGGGAGAGGGGCGCGGGAAGGGGGGGTGGTCCTACTTACTCTACGCACTACGCCGCAACGCCGTATGACCGTTCCACGCACGATATTATATGTTATAAAAGAAATACACTGAACGAAATGCCAACGGAGAGAAAGGAGGAAATAGAAAACAGAAAATAGACAAGGGCTGATTCTAATTATGGCACGGCAGGTATAAACTGCAAGGGGGGAATTGGGGTCTCGATTATCGCTATTGTCTTTTCTTGGTAAGGGGGGGGGGGGGGGGGGGGGGGAAAGACTGTGCAAACACTTACACTTCGCTGGTCTCCTCGTATCCGCTCGCTATCCTCCGTTCTCGATTTTTCGACACTCCTTTACGTCCTTTGTACTTTTTCACTCCTGTTCTGTTCCTTATTCACTCACTCTCAAATACCAATTTTACTTTCCTTCGCAGTTCTCAATTCACTTCTCTCTCAAATACAATTTTTACTATCCTTCACAGTTCTTAATTCACCTCTCTCTCTCACTTTAACTCTATTCACTTCTTTCACACTGTAACTATTTCTTTTCGCCCTTCTCTAATACTTTCTATTTCGCTTCTCTTTTGATATTCAGTTCTCTAATCTTCTACGCTCGTCGGTGATCGCAATCTAAGTGGCGAGCACATGTCTTTCCGGAAGCTTCGTAATTTTTCTCAGCCGTTGATTGGCCGGGACGTCCTTCGGTGATTGGGCAGCAGCGGCACGGGTTACGCGGTAACGGGTCGATGGGAAATCAATGCGTGGGAATTACGTTGGGGAGATCGATTGGGAAAGAGGAGAATTATCGTAACGGGTCGATAGGGTAGGGTCGCTCTCATGAATATCGGGATTTAGGATAATTGGGATTTTTCTCATTGCGCGCAGCTGCCATCTCGCCCGTTCTGGGGCTGGGGCCACTATGTCGATAATTGATGAGTGGACGGAGAACGGGACGATCTGAATAAAATTTTGACAGGTGAGTAAGAGTGTGTGAAGTGTACGCGTGTCGGTGGAATTTTTGGTGACTTCGCGGGATGTCCTGGTGTTCTCTTCTTCGATGGGTCGTCCTTGCTGGTCCAGGGTGTCCTCGGGGTGGTCCTGGCGGTGAGTAATCGTCTCGTTCTTCTTTTCTTTTCCTCTCTGGTCCTCGGGATAGTCCTGTTGCGTCTTTTTCATTTTAGGTTATGGTCGCGCCGTCGACGGTTATACCGACGACGACAACGACGATGATCGTGGTAACGAAGAGGCCGACGACGACAATTTTGATGTCGACGACGGCCAGGACTATCACGACGACGACCACGACGAGGACGACGATGGCGGCATCGACGAAGACGACGATGACGGCAACGACTAGGACGACGATGACGGCACGATGAGGACGACGACGTGGGAAGATTGTGCACAATGTCACAATATATATATATATATATATGAGGCATTTCGCATGAAGTCATCCAGCCTAAAACATAAAAGTTTTTTAATCGTCTTGAAATTTGTATGGTCGATAGTCCTATTGATAGTGAAGCTTCAGCAAAAATTTTAAGGCTCTAGCTCAAATAGTTGCCTAGCAATAGGGGCTCAAATTTGTACCATATTGGCCGTCGTGGCAACATTCCCAGGTTTGTATCTTCCCGAGAAATATAGCGATTTTAAAAAGTCAGCAGTGATTTCTAAAGCATTTTCTGCGTACTTTAAGAATATATATTTTATTTTTAATAAAATTAATAAGTTCATAACAATTGTTTAAGGTTAATGTTAAAAATGACTTTTTCTCAAAGATCGACATCTTCGATTTTTATAAAAAAAATATATAAAATAGTAGGGTTCTTTCTGAATAAAAAAGTATATAATGTCCAAGATGGGCCGGACCTTAGTTTTGGAGATACAGTAGGATTTACCAGCGAGCGGGCGCTTCACGTAGTGTCGCGCGGCGACCCTCCAGGCTACGTTCGGGCTTGAGTTCGAATGTAGCCGAGTGTCCTACTATATCTCCGAAACTAAGGTCCGGCCCATCTTGGACATTATATACTTTTTTGTTCAGAAAGAAGCCTACTATTTTACAAATTTTTTTAATAAAAATCGAAGGTGTCGATCTTTGAGAAAAAGGCATTTTTAACATGAACCTTAAAAAATTGTTATGAACTTATTAATTTTATTAAAAATAAAAAATATATTCTTAAAGTACGCAGAAAATGCTTTAAAAATCAGTCCTGAATTTTTTAAATTGGAATATTTCTCGGCTCTCGACCCATTCAAACTAAACAAAATTTACCAGGAACTGAGAAATTACCTCGTTTCGACCACTGTCGTCTTTTACACGTTCACGTAGGTTTTATGTATTCACGTTAATCTTCAGGCATGGTACTCTGTATATGCGGCAAAGAATTTGGCACTGAACTTGGGATGCGGTCGCACCTCAGGCGACGCGGCTGCCGTAGTGCCAGTCCTTCAAACGATGAGTTCAGATGTCACTACTGCAACATGCGGCTCTTCCCTACATACATATGCTTGTATCAGCACATCCGGCACTCACATCCGACGGAATATAACGGAGAATTGCAGTCGATAGCCATGGCTCGCGCTGAACTATCATACTCCGGACGATTCATTAATACACATCTACTTACTGTAATTCCTGGCCGTACACTAGATGCCAGTAAATCCCGCCAGAGGAAACAGGATTATATTGACCTCTTAAAGTGATGTGAAAGCTCTTTTTTACCGTCCCTGCTGCCCATGTATTTTTCGGACGAATGCCATTTCTAAACTAATGAACAGAATGAGCTGAAATTTGAGTATGTTAGGCAATTAATCGCTCCGCATATGCTAACGACTTTCGAAATTTGGTAAATAATGTACAGACTTCGTTACCATATGATAATTTTGATTACAGATTTAGATATTTTGACGAATTAATGACCCGAATAAAAAAAAACTGCGACCATCATCGACAAACTACGAGAAAATCTGAAACAATGAGTACCTGCACATTGCTGAATGTGCAAGATTACAGAAATGGCATTCGTTCAAAAATAACGGGTGGAAAACCGGTAATGGCAATTGGTACAGTAGAGCAGGGTTGTGCAAGTAGTTCGCGCATATCCCGCTTCTCCCTCGCGAAGCTTCGAGCGCTAATAGCGCTTGTTCGCGCCAACCGAAACTATGGGATAAACATGAGATGCACGGAATGGTATCGAAAGAGGTAGAAAGAAAACACGACCGCCCTGTCATTCGACTTACCGGCATGATAATACTATAAAGTGTATATCGTGATTCCGTGTTCCTAAAGTCAAAAAGTAATAATTATTTTACAAATAGCGTATAAGGTGTATATAGTATAAATGATAAATTATATTATAAGTGAGTGAAGAGTGAAATTAAGAAAATGGGCAATAAAGAAAATGTAAAGAGGAAACACTGTCATTCTCATCGACAAAGTAACGTCAGACACGTATCCGTACAGTATTTTATTTATATAAAATTTTGTTTCTCTATTATTTTTAATTAATACGTAAAAAATAATGCGAAGAAAAATAATTTTCTGTTTGTCTAGTCTTAACTATTACTTATCAACACAAATATCTAAATTTTGCTCAAAAAAACTTAGAACTTTGGCAACAAAATTCTTTTTTCTTTTTTTTATTTATTTGTTCGTTCTCTAAAGAAATTGTACGCGATTTTGAGATACGATATGATGAATGTTGAAATCGGTCGATTATCCGATGAGCACTAATATCATATACGTACTATAATATTCAATTATTGCACAGATAAAATACACCCATTACCTTCCTTACGGCCTAGATACGTTCCGGAAAAGTTTGCCGTAAAGCGAAAAGCCGAATAACAAATAAAGTATTTTCATACATCCCACATAAATTTAATTGGATTTGTTCCCATTTATTATAAAATAATATAGTTTATATATTATACTATATAATAAATAATATAGTATAATATAGTCATATATTATACTATATTATAAATAATATAGTTTTTAAATAATCTAAATAAAAAGATGAGACGGGATTCTTTTTTCCCTTACCTGCCGCGGCCTGGGTCAAGGGCTGGCAGGGCTCTTTTGGAAATTTTAATAGATATTAGAGAATTATTTAACAAATAGTTGGGCGTGAGTTAGCTTTATGAGGCTAACACTCATTAAATATCAAATATATTGTGCGACTCACACAGGGAGAGTACAGCTGGATGACCCGAGGAGTGGCGGAATCATCAAAAAGTTTCTTAGACTCTTAGAAAGATAACTACAAATTTATTTCGAACTTACTCGTTTTGTGTTACAATCAGGTTCAACTTTCAATCCTCGACTGACCGTTCCGAGATTGACAAATTCGCTTATTTCACTAATTACACTGTTTCGAGCTCTCGAGACAAAACAACCGAACTGTTTGACAAAAGACTTGTTAAACAGTGTGGTTTACAATAATTCGGATGTTTCAATTTAACAATGGACTACGGTGGATTTCGACAAAGGTTACTGGCGGAAGAGATTGATAAGATGACAGCTAGACAAGGAGTGTCGAGGGATGTTCGTTCCGCGATACTCTCGCTCTCGTTAATTCCCCCCTCTTTTCGGGATCTAGCCCTACCTGATCGAGAATTATAAGATCGATATTACGCGCAAGCGCTTTCCCTCATCAAGGCCTATTACCGGCGGCAAAAGATGATTTTAAATATTCGATATTTGAGAATTCCTGTCACAAAGAAAACAACAAGTAATTTCTAAACTACAAGAATGAACAATGATGTAGTAAAATGATTAAATTGTACTGCTCGGGAAGTTGGTTGTATTTGCCGCACATACGTGAAGACAAATAGGAATAGATAACCGGACAACTTTTTACAAACTGTTTAATATTAATCATAACAAACACACACACACACACACACACACACACACACACACACACACACACACACACCACGGGGGGATGCTGTAACCCCTACGTGGCGCGTCCCCAGGCGGCGGATAGGGGAATGCTCTCTAGATATAGAGGGTAAGAGGCAATTAAAATACCTCCCGCGGACCAAACAGACACGGGGAACAAACCTCGATAATAAATCGGCATGGAAGGTACAACCATGGAAAAAACGTTTACGGTGCAGGTGGACGGATCCCCAGTACCGGCATCTGACAGGGGTGAGAAAGCGGGCCCCGGGACGTCGTCATTAAGCGACTGCAACAATGCCGCAGGAGTAGACCACTTGGCTCCTGCGACAGCTACAGCTACGAGTTTGGGAAAAAGTCAAGCGCTACATAGCGAGCGGAAGATAAGCGAAGTGGCCTTCGAAAGGCTCGGCAACAAGATTTGCGATCTTGCCGAGTATATCAAGGGTAAGAACAACGTCCATATGGAGATCAGGAAGCTAGTCGCGACTATAAAAGCAATGTACGAACTAGCCAGCCGCGCCGACATCGAGAAGCCAGGGGCTACGAAGGCAACAACCAGGGTGACGGAGACCCAGACCTCACCCGGACTAACCGCCGCGCCAACTGCTAAAAGGCGGATGACTCCATCACCGACTAAGGAAGTCAAGGGCAGGAAGAAGAAGAAAGGAAGAACCTCGCCCGAGTCCAGTCAAAGGCCTAAGGAGGACAGTGTCTCAACTGGCAGAGTGCTGAATATTGTGGAGCCACCCAACGAGGGAATGATCGAGGAGGAGAAGAAGAAGAAGAAGCGTGGAAAGCCACCCGCGACGGGTAAAGGCCCACTTCTTTTACAACCAGCCGGAGCAGCAGGGACCTCGACTACACCGATAGCGGCAGCGGAGATAGCGCCATGGCAAACGGTGATCAAGGGTGGTCGGAAAAATCGACGAGCCAGACCCGCTAAGCCAGACGCGCTAGTCATTAAGGCAAATGGAGACCGGTCGTACGCGGAAATCCTGAAGGAGATGAAGAGTAACCCGGCGCTGAAGGAAGTGGGAGAGAGCGTCAACAAAATCAGGAGGACAGCGGCTGGCGATCTACTGCTCGAGTTAGACCGCAAAGCGACCCAGAAGGCACTACAGCTGAAAGAGTCAGTGGTAGCCAGTCTCACGGGAATGGCAGAGGTCAAAGTTCTAGGACACGAGATCGAGATCGAGCTCAAAGACCTGGACGAGCTCACATCGAAGGAGGAGATTGCAGAGGCTGTGGCTGGGTTGCTGGAAATTCCTAGTCTGGCGGATACCGCAGTCAAGTCGATACGTAAGGCCTACGGTGGTACCCAGACGGCGGGCATTGGCCTTCCAGCTGACCAGGCCAGAAGAGCCACCGCGGTGGGGAAAGTGCGGATCGGCTGGGTCGTCTGCCGGATTCGGGAGAAGACAAGCGTCTCACGATGCTTCAGGTGCTGGGGCTTCGGCCACCTAGCACGAAACTGCAAAGGACCCGATAGGTCGAAGCAGTGTCTCAGATGCGGAGAGGAAGGCCATCTTGCTAAAGATTGCAAAAACAACCCGTGCTGCGTTCTCTGTCAAGGGAAAGGAAACAGTGACCACCCCTCAAGTAGAGGAAAGTGCCAGGCATATCGGACGGCCCTTCTCGCTGCTACGAGGTCGGACAGTAGATGAGGGTACTGCAGCTGAACCTCAATCATTGTGAGGCAGCACAAGACCTATTGCTGCAGACGTACGAGAGCTAAAAATAGACGTTGCTATTCTAAGCGAACAGTATAAGGACCTCGAGGGACCCCAGTGGGCCGCCGATAGCTCAAGACGCGTAGCGATCTGGGCGTGTGGCGAGCTCCCCGTCCAGGAAGTAATCAAGCAACAGAGCACCGGTTTCGTCTGGGCTAAAGTACATGGTATATTCATCTACAGCTGTTATGCCTCACCCAACGCATCGCTCGATGATGTGAGACATACAATTTTAGGAAACAAATCATTCTTTATTTAGCACCTCCATACACAATGTTTACACGCTAGCTCTCTCACGGCTCGTACTCTACTCCTCGCCTCTCGGCCGGCGACGCTCTGACCCCGCTCTCTCGCCCACTAGCGCCGTGGCGGCTGGGCCCGTAACACGACGCTGGTCGAAGTGGCGCGCATATTTTGAAAATGGCTTACAATGAGTTTGAGACAACGCTTGATCAGCTAGTATCCGAAGCGCAGGGAAAGTGTCCGGTACTAATCGCCGGCGACTTCAATGCCTGGGCCACGGAGTGGGGAAGCAGAGAGACGAATGTGAGAGGGGAGACTTTACTCCAGTCCTTTGCACAGCTTGACATTATTCTGGCAAATACCGGAGATAAACCGACGTTTGCCAGAAGCGGTACAAGCTCGATCGTCGATCTCACGTTCCTGAGCGAAGGCCTCTACAGGCGAGGCATTACGTGGGAAGTCTCCGACTGCTACACGCATAGCGACCACCAAGCAATCCTTTGCGAGCTGAGGCGCTGCCGGAAACCCAGCCATAGGAGGAACGAAGGGACAAACCCGAGGTGGAAAGCGAAGGAGTTCGACGAGGAATCTTTCGTCGTGGCGATAGAAGACCGCTTCGGCCTCGCCGGATCGCCTGAAGATAAGACCCAGCAGATGATGTCTCTTATCACCAGAGCCGTGGATGCAACGATGCCTAGGTCGTCAAACAACAGCAGACGACCTCCGGTATACTGGTGGAGTGAAGCGATCGCCGAGTGCAGGAGAAAATGCCACCGCACCAGAAGACTGTACCAGAGATCGAGGGACCGCCCGGAGTATCGCGCTCTCCAGCGACGCTACAAGCAAGCCCGAGGAACCTCAAGCGGGCCATAAAGGGGAGCAAGAGGAGGAGCTGGTCGGAGTTATGCTCTGAGGTCAACAGTGACCCTTGGGCTCGGCCATACAAAATAGTTATGACCAAGCTGAAGAGCTTCCCCATGACTGTACCAACCAATGCACAAATGTTACGGACGATTGTATCAACGCTATTCCCACAGGAGCGGGAAAATACCTACATCGTGGAACAACCAGGAGCCGTCGAAGATGTGCCTCCGGTAACGATGGAAGAGCTGCGGAGAGCCTGCCAAAGGGTGGGCGAAAGCAAGGCGCCAGGTCCGGACGGCATACCCAACATTGCCCTCAAGGCCGCATACAGAGCACGCTCGGTCATCTTCCTGGAGGCATATAACGCATGCCTGCGCGAAGGGATCTTCCCAACACAGTGGAAGAAACAGAGACTCGTGCTCCTGCCGAAGGGGCGGAAGCCACCGGAAGATCCGTCGTCCTACCGGCCGATATGCCTACTGGACACAGCAGCAAAGATCCTCGAGCGGATTATATGCGACCGTTTGGAGGAATTTACAGAGGGCAGGATGGGCCTCTCTGTAAACCAGTTCGGCTTTAGGAAGGAACGATCGACGGTAGATGCCATCGACCTAGTCATCAGTACAGCCCGCGACGCCATCCGTGGCAAGAGGTGGAAAAGAGGTCCTAAGTGGTACTGCGCCATAGTGACTCTAGACGTCAAAAATGCGTTTAATTCAGCAAGGTGGAGCTGCATTCTAGAAGCACTCCACTACCTGGGAGTTCCACCGTACATGAAGCGAATCATTACGGACTACTTCAGAGATAGGACGCTCACCTATGGCACCGAAGACGGACTGAAAAGCTATGAAGTAACGGGCGGCGTTCCGCAAGGGTCGGTCCTCGGCCCTCTGCTATGGAACATCATGTACGATGCGCTCTTGAAGCTTCGCGTGCCGGCAGAAGCGGAGCTAATCGGCTTTGCCGACGACGTTGCCGTGGTCGTCGTCGCGAAGCATACCGAGGAAGTGGTACAAATCGCTAATAAGACCATCGAAATCATCCGCCACTGGATGGACACGGTAGGCCTGCAACTCGCGGACCATAAAACCGAGGTAGTGCTCGTCACGAGTAGGAAAATAACGGAGACCATCACCCTCACAGTCGGGAACCGCGAGATCGAATCCCGGCCTTTCCTGAAGTATCTAGGTGTCATGATCGACGCCAGACTTAGCTTCAAAGTGCACCTGGGATACGTCAGCGACAAGGCAGCAAAAGTCACAGCTGCGCTGTCACGATTGATGCCGAACATTGGCGGACCCAGGCAGGACCGAAGGAGGCTCCTGGCGACCGTAACCTCCTCGATACTGCTGTACGCGGCCCCGATCTGGGCCGACGTCATGCAGACGAAGGAATACCGGTGCAAGGCTGCCTCGGTGTACCGAAGGATTGCACTGAGGGTAACCTGCGCATTCCGTACCGTATCACACGACGCAGTGTGTGTTGTAGCGGGAATGCAGCCGATCGAGCTGCTTGCAGATGAGAGACAACGGATCTACCGACGTGGGCGACTGGGTAGCCGAGAGGCCCGGCGTGCGATTACCACCGAGGAGAGAACTAACTTCATGGAGCAGTGGCAACAAAAGTGGGATGCGTCGACGAAAGGGAGATGGACGTACCGAATGATCCCTGCCCTCAGAGAGTGGATCGATCGCCGACATGGCGAGGTCGACCACTACCTGACGCAATTTTTGACAGGACACGGCTGCTTCCGAGCATACCAAGTCCGGTTCAAATTAGACGACGCCTCGGACTGTCCAGCGTGCCCCGCTGTAGTGGAGGATGCAGAGCATGTCTTCTTTGCCTGCCCCCGCTTCCAGGAAGAGAGGGAAGCGGTGAAGTACCTGCTGGAGCAGGAGCTCTTACCTGAGAATATAGTTTCCCAGATGTTGATTTCCCAGGCGCACTGGGATGCAGTGGGGAGTTTCGCAAGTAGCATCATCAAGAAGCTGCGAAGCGAAGAGAAAGAAAGAAAGGTCTCACGACCAGGAGAAGAATAGAAGATGATCGCAGCGAATAAAGGCGGGCTCAGGCCATTCGCTCCCCCGCGAAGTAGTGCTTGACGGCGGTTCCGCGGGACGGGCAGAAGAGCATGGAGGTGGTTTTTTAGTGGGTAGGGCCCTTAGAGGAGGAGTCCCACACTACCAGCACCCTGCTGGTGTGCATAAAAGCATCTTTCCACCTCCTATAAAAAAAAAAAAAAAAAAAAAAAACACACACACACACACACATACCCCTCCGCCGGACTGTCACCTTGCCGTGGAGGAGGGGCTTGGGTGTCTTAGTCATCTATCAAGCTAGGCCAGCGGGAGCTTCGGCCCCTGGTAGGGTCTCCCATGCTGGTATGGTTGGTAGTGAAGGACCAGACAAAGCACAGTCCTTCGTCGGTATGGATAGTACAACGAACGAAAAAACGATTACGGTGCAGGTGGACGGATCCCCAGTACCGGCGTCTGTCGGGGGCGAGAAAGCGGGCCCCGGGACGTCGCCATTAAGCGACCGCAACAATGCTACAGGAGTGGACCACTTGGCTCCTGCAGCAGCTACAGCCACAAGTGAAGAAGAGAAGTCTCAGGCTCTCAGGCTCAGGAATGGTCGCTTCCGTGAAGAGCGCATTCAACAAGCTCTATGAGTTGGAGAGTGCTACCGATAGGAAGTCCAAGCAGGCCGGATCTGCACCGGCGACCGCAGAGGGAGCGACCCAGACCACTCCCCCACCACGCCTGCTGCCTAATGCAAATACCGGAAATCAGGATCAGGACTTGTCCACACCGGTCCAAAATCGTGAGCAGGAAAATAGGGGAAAAACGGACTCCACCATCACCGGAGACCACGGCGACCAAGAGGAAGAAAAAGAAGGAGCCATAAAACCTGCCGGGGATTGGGCCGAAACAGAACAACGAGCCGAAGCGGACCGAGATACTGAGGGATGACCAAGGGTCTAACCATGGATGGCAAGACGTGCGCAAAAAACCTCGCAAGCAAAGGACAAAACCTATATTGCCGAATGCCCTAGTCGTCAAGTAGAAGGGGGATATGACCTACGCCGAGATCTTGAGTAAAGTTAAACAGGACCCTCAGCTCGAAGAAGTGGGGAAGATGGTGAAAAGGATCCGCAGAACAGCGGCCGGGGATCTCATATTCATCCTCGACAAAGCGAGCACTACGGAGACCGCTGAGATGCGCTCAACCATCGAGGAGGTACTCGGTCAGGAGGCTGCAGTCACGAGCAGGGTGCATGAGAAACTCATCGAGATCAAAGATCTTGATGAAATACCGACGATGGATGGATGGATTACTACCGACTCAATCAAAACCCTCCGCAAAGTCTACGGGGAAACGCAGACGGCGGTTGTGACACTTCCTGCAGAACTGGCGTAGAAAGTCGTAGACATAGGAAAGATACGAATTGGCTGGGTAGTGTGCCGCGCTCGCGAGCAACTGAAGCCCACCAAGTGCTATAAGTGCTGGCAGTACGGCCACTTGTCACGAAACTGCAGAAGAGAGATCGACAGATCTGAAACCTGTATGAAATGCGGGAGGATTGGACACAAGGTCGAAAAGTGCCAAGGAGGCGCCCACTGTGTACTCTGCGAGGAGCGGGGCAGCATGAAGTGCGGGCATATAGCTGGTGACAGCAGATGCCCAGCCTATACAAAGACACTCCAGGAGCTCACACGTAAACGAAAATGAAGTTTTTACAACTCAACCTCAACCACTGCGAGGCGGCACAGGATCTGCTCATGCAGACGGTGCGGGAGTTGAAACCGGGCGTGGTGATTGTATCTGAGCAATACAGAAACCTGGACAGAGAAACGTGGGAAGCAGACACAACGGGCAAGGCCGCCATCTGGTTGTGCAGCAAGTGTCTTTTGCAGGAGACAATGGGACAGTCTGAACCCGGTTTTGTGCGAGCAAAAATAAGAGGCATCTACGCCTATAGCTGCTACGCTCCACCTAGTTTGTCCCCCGAGGAATTCCAAAACCTCCTGGACCGGCTCGTCCGAGATGCCCAAGGACGTAGCCGCGTGACGATTGCGGGTGATTTTAACGCTTGGGCAGTTGACTGGGGTAGTGTGAAGACGGACAAGAAAGGACAGGCTCTCCTAGAAACTCTAGCCCCAATGGATCTTGTTCTCCTCAACAGAGGTACTTCACCAACATTCTGCAGTGGAAAGGCCAGCTCAATAGTGGACCTCACCTTCGTCAGCAGTTGTCTCGCAAGAGGAAACGTCAACTGGAGAGTGACAGACCTCTACGCACACAGTGATCACCGTGCTATCCTGTGGGAGGTGCTTAACCACCAGAAGCAGAGCAGCAGACCGGTACCGAAGAAAACAAACGCCATTGGCTGGAAGGCGAGCGCATTCAATGAGGATGTGCTTCGCGTCGCCATGGAGGATAGCGCTATCACGAAGGGCAATGCAACAAAAAAGATGGAGACTGTCATGGAAAGGATCACCGCCGCGTGTGACATCACTATGCCCAGGAAGCGGAAGAGCAACCGTCACCCACCAGTGTACTGGTTGAATGACACAATAGCAGATCTACGAGCTAGAATCAACAAAGCAAGAAGGCTTTCCCAACGTGCCCGTGGGAAGCGTGCGTTCCACCAGTTAGAGGAGGAACACAAGAAAGCACGCTGCAATCTGAAGAAGGCAATTAAGCGAAGCAAGAAGCAGTGTTGGGAGGAGCTGCTCGGCGAGGTGGATGAGGACCCATGGGGCAGACCATACAAGGTGGTCATGTCTCGGCTCAAAAGCCAGCCGATGCCAGTGTAATACGGTTTTAGGAAAACACGCTCAACGCTCGATGCAGTGAGCCTAGTCGTTAACACAGCTAAGGAAGCAATTTCAGGAAAGCGATGGAAAAGGGGTGCCAAGAAGTACTGCTTGGTAGCTACCCTTGACATCAAGAACGCATTCAATTCAGCAAGATGGGACTGCATATGGACTGCGCTGAACAGATTCAAAATACCTCAATACCTGAAAAGAATAGCAATGAACTATCTTAGTCACAGGTCCCTGAAGTACGACACGGATGATGGTCCTCAAGAATACAGGGTTACGGGGGAGTCCCCCAAGGCTCTGTGTTAGGACCTCTTCTTTGGAACATCATGTACGACGGACTTTTGAGGCTAAGGACACAGGAAGAGGTGAAGCTGGTGGCATTTGCTGACGATGTGGCAGTCGTCATCACAGCAAAGCACCTGGAGGAAATCAACACAATCTTTGAGGAAACCGTCGCTCAGATACAGCGCTGGATGAGCTCAGTTGGCCTAAAACTGGCTGAGCATAAGACAGAGGCTGTTCTAATCACGAGTAAGAAGATCGTGGAATCTATTACACTAACAGTTGGCGAGCATACCATCATATCCCAGCCCTATATCAGATACCTTGGGGTGATGATAGATTCAAGGCTTAGCTTTAAACCGCATGTGCTACATGCTAGTAGTAAGGCCGCTACCGTGGGTGCTATCCTGTCGCGGTTAATGCCGAACATCGGTGGCCCAAGGCAGCGGAGAAGAGCATTGCTGACGTCCGTGATCACTTCGGTTCTCACATATGGCATAGTCATCTGGGCCGACGCTATGAAAATTGAAGAATACCGGAAGAAGGCAGCAACGAAAAATACCAATCGAGATCTTGGCAGAAGAACGACAATCACTGTATCAACACAGGTTAACGGTGCTGCAACAAAATGAGGTGCGCACGCGGGAAAGGAACATCGGCCTCGAGCGGTGGCAGACGAGTTGGGACGCATCACAGAAGGGAAGATGGACCCACCGATTGATTCCCCAGGTGAGTGGATGGCTGAACCGGAATCACGGAGAAGTCAACTACTATCTGACGCAGATGCTGTCCGGGCACGGATGTTTTCGAGCATATCTTCACAAATATAAACATGAAGAGTCCCCGGAGTGCCCGATCTGTGACGGTGTACTGGAGGATGCTGAACACGTATTCTTCCAGTGTCCACGGTTCAATACGCTCAGAGACCAGTTGGAAGAAGTACTGGGCCACATATCCCCAGATAATCTAGTGGAGAAAATGCTAGCGTCATCCATGGGATGGGACGCAACGAGTGCTTTCGCTTTTGAGGTTCTGACGGAGCTTCGCAAATAGGAGCGCACGAGGAAGGGCATGAGGCCACTGTAAGTGAGGAAGAGCTTCGGCTAAGACCTCCCTCGCGAAGTAATACCTAACGGTCGTTCCGCGGGGGTTCATACAGGTCAATGAGAGGAGGCAGGTTTTTAACCGGTGAGAGACCGGCACACGGGGAAATAACATCTGTCCACGGTGCATAATGCATTTTCCCCCTCCATAAAGAAAACACACACACACACACACACACATATATATTGAGACGCTGTTCAGGAACGTGTGTAGTGTCGGGAGTCCATGCGAGAGGTCAGCAGGTCTCGGCCTTTGACTCTCGGGTGGACTCGGCCGTACTCGCGTAACGCGATCTCCCCCCACTTCTCAATCGATCAACTAGATCGATTTCCGGCATCTTCACTTCGAGTTCGGCTTCCCTTAAACCACGGTCTCTGACGCGATCTTCTAACAGTTTCTTCCTACTATTAATTCGACTTCGGCTATTCCTTCGAGTTAATTCTGAGTGATTCTGTGGACCTTTTCCGAACCGGCTATACCTGGACTTATTCTAATTGATCGTTGAAACCTTTATCTGTACTCTCTTATAACGACACTTGCTTTGCACCCGGACTTTGTTTAACGGCCACGCGGTCGCGAGCGGTTCGCTGCCGCCATTAACCGGCTCGCACGCAGGACAAATCAAACCTTTGTACCGTAGAGATAATAAACGTTATTATTTATTGTTAATCTTCCGGTCTCTTCAGCTTTATTTGGTTCTCAAGTGCACCTTGTTCCCGGAGTGTTTTCTGTGTCCTCACTTCCCCTAATTGAGATCCCGGGTCTGCGCCCACCTTTGCAGACATTTAATGGTCCTTCGAGCCGGATCGCCTGTGAAGTGAAAACAGTGAAAACAACGGTGAACAATCAGTGCAATTAATTAGGGAATTTTCCATACGGTAACGGACAAAGAAAGTGTCGCGAGACGGTTATCGTCGTCTCCGCTTTGTGCCGGTCTTCGTACCTCGCGCTCTCTCGCACTCGCGTAAGGCCTATCTTCGCGTCGTCCGTTTTGTGCGGCTCTTCGTACCTCACGCAGTGAACTATATTGTTCTCTCTCTCTTACTAGCATACAGCCTATCTTCGCGGCGTCCGTTTTGTGCGGTGATTCGTATTCGTGAACTCTTCGAGCACTTCTGTCTCACTCGCGCTTACGGGCCGACGTATATCGCGCTCTCTCACTCACGTGGCTCACTTCTATACGAGCTGTCAAGTTCTGCGAGTGTTAGTACGAGATAGTAACGATCGCTTCAGTGTTAGAGAGAGTACGTGCGCGAGACTGTACCGAGAGTATCTTCGCGAGTGCTCGCGTACTAATACAGAGTGACGTTCGGACTCTTCTTCCCTTTTTGGCCGCGTCGACGCGTGTTAAGTGACTTTTGACTTTTCGGTGACTCTTCGACAAGGACGCTTCGACGATTTTGACCTTGTGTGCGACTTGAATTGCTTACTTCGTGCGCGTGTGTCAATCACTTCGGACTCTTCTTTCTCTTCGGTCTCTTCAACTGTGCACTTGTTCGCGCTCTTCCAGAACCTCATTGCTACCATCATGACTAGCAACGCTGCTAAAATGGAGCGTCGGATTGCCGGACTGACCAGCACAATGCATTGCATTTCGGATATTACCGTCAAGACCAGAGCTGCGACTACCCTCAACACTTCCAGAACGCTCGCAGTCACCCGGCTGGAGCTGCTCGAAACAAATTGGCAACGCTTCCAGCGAGAACACGAGGCGCTTCTGGAAATGAATTGCGAGAACTTGGCAGAGACGGCATACTTCAAGGAAGCGGTCGAAGCCCAGTGTCAGAACGCGTATGAAGAAGCCAAGGCCAACCTCCTCAGCATCAAGGAGCACTTCGATCATGCAGAACCAACCGGAGCCAATTTAGCCGATATTTCTGCAATTCCGGGCACTTCGAACACGCGAGCAGCACTTCCCAAGATCCAACTTCCCACGTTTGACGGCACCTTCAAACTATGGCGATCCTTCAGAGACTTGTTTGTCTCCCTGGTGGGACAAAATCCGGACATAACCTCTGTGGAGAAGATGCATTACCTTCGCCTTTCCCTGACGGGAGAAGCTGCTCAACTCATCGCCAATCTTCCGGTCTCGTCAGATGCATTCATTTCGGCCTGGGCCTCCTCGTCGGACGCTTCGAGAATAAACGACTCCTTGTCGCGTCACACTTGGACCGTTTCTACGGTACGCCAATTGTGACTCCTCGATCGGCGAAATCCTTAAGTGCGCTTCTCCATAATACCGACGAGATCCTCCATGCCTTAAGAGCCCTGGATGTTCCGGTGGATCGAGAGCAAATCTTCTTAACGCATTTCGTCGTCTCTCGGCTTGACACTTACCTTCGAGAGAAGTGGGAGCTGAGCCTGGGATCGTCCACTTGCCCGCCATCGTACGCCCAACTTCGGGAGTTCCTCGCCACCCGTTTAAGAGCGATGGAGGTTTGCGAGGACGACTCCCGGCTCTGGCCTTCCACCGGAGGCTCGAGAGTCAATCCAACACCGGTTCGGTCGGCACGGCCAACACCAACCGCCAGGGCCATGCCAGCCTTCACTCCCATCGAACCGACTGACGACAGTTCATGGTTCGTAGACACTGCCCAGGCGATCGCTTCAACGCAACCTCTTCGTCCGATGGGACCGGCCACTTCCAACTGTCATTACTGCCTCGGTACTCACTTCATCGCTCGCTGCGAGCACTTCAAGAAAAAGACGCCGAAGGAGAGACGTACCATCGTAGAGCAACGGAGGCTTTGCTACAACTGCCTCGGACCGCATTCGGCAATCAATTGCCGAGTGTCGAGCCGATGCGTTCAGTGTAACGGGAAACATCACTCCCTGATACACCTGCCAACACCTGTGAGCACTTCGACTTCAGCTCCTCAACCTTCAACGTCCGGACCGCAGGCTTCCTCGTCGCCAACAGAGCCGAAGGCGTGACTCCTCTGCAGTCAACAATGCGACGTCACTTCACGTACAGTCACTTCACCGGCGAACTTCTTCCCATCGGACACTTCTAGTCACTTCGACACTTCCAAGGGTGCACTTCATTCCAGCAACAGTAAGGTCTCTTCAACCATCGATGAGGTAAGACCTTCCGTTTTACTGGCGACAAGCCAAGCAATTATTTCGGCACCTGCTGGCGCCTCACATCGGATCAGACTTCTTGTCGATCCAGGTGCCGAACTATCGTTCGTATCCGAGCGCATCGTTCAACTTCTGCGATTAAATCGTATAGCCGCATCGATCAATATTTTGGGCATCGGCAGTCAACGAGCAGGTAGGACGCGGGGAGCGACTACGGTCGAACTCACGTCCATACATGATCCATCGTCAGTCATTCCGGTCACTGCTTATGTAATGACCGTTCTTACCTCAATGCTGCCATCCTTCACCTCCTCCAAGCAATGGCAACACCTTCAAGGTCTACTTCTGGCAGATCCCGACTTTCTGAAGCCGGGACCCGTCGACTTCATCCTTGGAGCAGACGCTTACGGCCTGCTTGTAGAGTCCGACATTGTTAAGGGACGACCTTCTGAGCCAATCGCTCAGCGAACCAAGTTGGGATGGATCGTACTCGGCCCAGTTGACACTTCGACTTCAAACCCGGTTCGTATTCAGCAGTCTTCAACAGAGGAGGAGGTCACTTCGTTGCTCTCGAAGTTTTGGGAGCAGGAGGAAATTTTTCCGGACTCGGCCACTACACCCGACCCGGATGAGGCCTCTTGTGAGCAACACTTCCGAGAGACGCACACGAGAGACGCTTCAGGACGATACATCGTGCGACTTCCCTTCAAGGCGACACCTTCGTTACTTGGCGATTCGTACCACGGAGCCAAACGATGTCTTTTACAGCTTCAACGGCGGTTAGCCTTGAACGAGATGTATCGTGACCTGTATTCTGGTTTCCTTCAAGAATACGAAGCGCTCTCCCACATGATTCGGGCGCCGACCATGGACTCTTCGACACTCCAATATTTTCTTCCACATCATGGCGTCTTCCGTGCTCAGAGCACGTCCACCAAGCTTCCTGTTGTCTTCAACGGATCGTTCAAGACTTCAAATGGAACGTCTCTCAACGACCTTCTTCATACCGGAGCCAAACTTCAGCAAGATACTTCAGACGTGCTGTTATGGATCCGCCGGCATCGCTTCGTCTTCGCAACAGATATTGCGAAAATGTTCCGTCAGATTGCGGTGCACCCTGACGATTGGCCGCTTCAGCAAATCTTGTGGACTGATCGCAACAATCAACTCGTCCCTTATCAATTGACCACTGTCACCTATGGTCTCAGTTGCGCACCATTCCTCGCCATTCGCGTCATGCTTCAGTTGGTCGAGGACGAGGGACACGACTTCCCGCTAGCTGCTTCGCCTTTAACAAGGGGAAGATATGTCGATGATATCTTCGGCGGTGCCGACACGATCGAGGAACTTCAATCCACCGCAGTCCAACTTCAAGGCATTTGTGAACGCGGATGCTTTCCACTTCAAAAATGGTCAGCGAATTCCAGGGAGGCCCTTCAACACGTCTCTTCGACTTCACATTCAGACTCCATCGTGATACAGCCGGAAGAGCCTCCGTAAAACACCTTCACACGTAGCTGAACTTCATGGGTTTTCGGACGCTTCACAATTGGCCATGTCAGCAGTCGTTTACCTTCGCTCAACTTCTCCAGACGGCTCCACCACAGTCACGTTAATTTCTTCAAAAACGCGAGTCGCACCATTGAAACGACTGTCAATTCCCCGACTCGAATTGAATGCTGCTCTTCTTCTGGCGCGGCTTCTGGTGTCTGTTCAGAGAACGCTCGACCTCGGAGACGCTCCGATCTTTCTTTGGACAGATTCTTCAGTGGCATTGACATGGATCACTTCACACCCCGCCAAATGGAAGGACTTCGTACGGAACCGGGTAACGTCCATACAAGAGCTCACTTCGCTTGCAAGATGGCGGTTCATTGCAGGCAAGGAAAACCCAGCGGATTGTGCTTCACGCGGGCTTACACCCCGACAGCTATCCAAGCACCTTCTATGGTGGCACGGTCCATCGTGGCTTCGACTTCCTTCTCAGTCATGGCCAGCCTCTTCTACGGACCCTCCGTCAGAGATCGACCTTGATCAACGCCCGGGGATCGCCTTCATCGCCACCTCGGAGCGCGAACCACCAGTGTGGGGTCTCCTCGAGAGATATTCCTACTTAACGCCCCGTTAGCCTGACCCCGACCCTGAGCAATCCCCGATTGCTCAGGGTCACAGCTGTGTGCCAACGAGCGATAGCCTGCTTCAGACGACTTCCACACTCATCCTTGACTTTCCCATGACTTAGAAGAAGCGAAATTCTTCTGGATTCGACATCTTCAGCAAGCGTACTTCGCCACGGAGCTGAGACTTCTTGCAGCCGGGTCAACACTTCCAACGAGGAACCCTTTAACCGCCCTCACACCCTTCATCGACAATCAAGGGACCCTTCGTGTCGGAGGACGGCTGAAGCATTCACTTCTTCAACCAGAGGCGAAACATCCACCGATCTTGCCTCGAACTTCCCGGCTTACATCTTTAGTCATCTCGGATGCGCACTTCCGTACCCTTCATGGAGGCACGCAAGCCACGCTTGCCTTCCTTCGACGCTCGTATTGGATACCAGGAGGTCGAGCACCAGTACGATCGTTCATTCTTCGCTGCACGACGTGTGCGAGGCACCGCGGACTTCAGGCACAACAATTAATGGGTCAACTTCCACCCGCACGCGTCACTCCTTCGAGACCCTTCTTCCACTCAGGTCTTGACTACGCCGGACCCTTCATCATCAAGACGTGGCGTGGACGACGCGCGAAAACTTACAAGGCTTACCTCGCAGTTTTCGTCTGCTTTTCAACATCAGCGGTCCACCTGGAACTCGTCACGGATTACACTTCGGACGCCTTCATTGCAGCATATTGGCGGTTTTCGGCCAGACAAGGCATCTGCCACACCCTCTACAGTGACTGTGGGACGAACTTCATCGGGGCAGATGTGGCACTTCGAGAGCTATTCAAGGTTGGCTCAGCGGAGATGAACTCTACAATCATCTCTCTGACCAACCTTGGGACTAAGTGGTCCTTCAACCCTCCGGCAGCACCTCACATGGGAGGGAAATGGGAGGCGGCTGTAAAATCCGCGAAATACCACCTTCGCCGGATAATCGGAGACACTTCACTCACGTATGAGGAATTTACGACTCTTCTTACGCAGGTGGAGGCCATCCTGAATTCAAGGCCACTTTGTCCTTTGTCAGACGACCCTGAGGACGTAGCTCCCCTCACCCCGGGTCACTTCATCATCGGAGAGGCATTAACCACCGTGCCGGAACCATCCCTTACTTCTCTTCAGGAATCACGGCTTGCACGGTGGCAACTTCTACAAGCGAGGCTTCAACACTTCTGGCAACGATGGTCTTCGGAATACCTCCAACGAAGCCTATCTCTTTCTAAATGGCATCATCCTTCGCACGAGATTCGAGTCGGTACTCTCGTGCTCATCACGGATGAGAGACTTCCACCTTCAAGATGGCCACTGGCTCGAGTGATCGAACTTCATCCCGGATCGGACGACCTCACTCGAGTCGTGACGCTTCGCACGGCTTCTTCAACCTTCAAGCGGCCAACTTCCAAACTAGCGGTTCTACCGGTGGACTCTTCGTCAACTCAGTAGACGAAGGCGGGGAGTATGTTCAGGAACGTGTGTAGTGTCGGGAGTCCATGCGAGAGGTCAGCAGGTCTCGGCCTTTGACTCTCGGGTGGACTCGGCCGTACTCGCGTAACGCGATCTCCCCCCACTTCTCAATCGATCAACTAGATCGATTTCCGGCATCTTCACTTCGAGGTCGGCTTCCCTTAAACCACGGTCTCTGACGCGATCTTCTAACAGTTTCTTCCTACTATTAATTCGACTTCGGCTATTCCTTCGAGTTAATTCTGAGTGATTCTGTGGACCTTTTCCGAACCGGCTATACCTGGACTTATTCTAATGGATCGTTGAAACCTTTATCTGTACTCTCTTATAACGACACTTGCTTTGCACCCGGACTTTGCTTAACGGCCACGCGGTCGCGAGCGGTACGCTGCCGCCATTAACCGGCTCGCACGCAGAACAAATCAAACCTTTGTACCGTAGAGATAATAAACGTTATTATTTATTGTTAATCTTCCGGTCTCTTCAGCTTTATTTGGTTCTCAAGTGCACCTTGTTCCCGGAGTGTTTTCTGTGTCCTTACTTCCCCTAATTGAGATCCCGGGTCTGCGCCCACCTTTGCAGACAGACGCACACACCTGAAACAGAAAAGTAACAACATTAGTAGCAATAGATCCCCCAAGAGGGCTACAATTCGCGTTAACAAAATGTGACGAACAATAATATAAATACTGGACAAATACATCAACAAGCTATCCTCGAAACTACAGTATCGCTTTCTAAATCTGACCGTGTATAGTTGACGCCCAACTTTGCTGCCTCGGCAACAAAACGGGAATCTCGACTATACTACCAGTAAGATCGACACTGAGATCACGTAGTCTACGAGGTAACAGTACGGAGTAAATTAACAGTAAGGAGTTAGAGAACAACGAGAGCCTGCGGTCCATCGGTTCTAAGTCCGACTTTATATAAAAAAAAAAAAGAAAATAAAATACGCCACTTACCAATAACGAAGCAGAGACATCCGAAGCCTGGAATCATCCTCACACGCTATTCCGCGACCACGTATATCCAACGTAAGGCGAAGTCATCGTACTAAATTCCACCATTTATTAGAGCTGAAATAAAACGAGTAAATTATCGGTCCTCAAAACTGAAAACTAAAATTGGAGCGCTCACCTGAATCCGCTGTTCCCTCGGCGAACCTAACGCGCACAAAACTAATAATCCCCGTGCAAGAAACACGAATAATACCCCACTTAAATAAAAATACACGAATCGCGACTGTCAAACGGCACGGGCGGCGCCATATTGGTTGTGTACGGAATCAGACACGCATGAAATTCACAACAAATCGAGCGTGACACGTAGCGCCTGTATTCCAATACTGTCGAGAATAATAAATGAGGTACTAACGAAGACTCACGCATCAATCACTCGATAAGACTAGAAATCAACATTATCCACTACTCTGAAAGTTGTAACGAAGAAACGAAGAATAAACTGATTTTACCTAAGGTTCCAATTTTATTTTATTTCCTTCTCGAGAACCAAACCCATATTTTTATGAAAAGGGGTAATACCCGTTTCATTTGGCGCCCGAACAGGGATTCGAGAGAAATATAATAAGGGCAACCTGGGTAAAAATACGAGCCGGCTAAGACGAGAAGGTAGCCGAAGCCCAGTAATAATGGACATTAATCCAATAGAAAATATCGGATTCGATAACGATACACCAAGAAACTGTACGATAATCGAAGAAACCCCGAATGTAACAAAAGAAGATGAACTACAGGCAGAAATAGAGGAGTCGATACGCGTGATGTTGCGCGAGTTAAAAGAGATAAAGAACTCACAATCGAGGGAACGTCTAATGACAAATGAACAAGTAAAGGACTTAGACGAAAAATGTGTTTTAAGATGCCAACAAACACAAGAGATATCCCGCAAAGAATTCAGAGAAGAGATTGATCGGGTAACGAAGAGTACGGACCGAAAACTAACAATCTCGCAAGACCTCATGAAATCTGCGATAGAAGAGGTAGATCGAGAAAGAGGTTTAGGGTTCGATGAACTCGAAAAGAAACTACAGATAACCCGAGGCAATATGTCTCATCAAAATGAGGTAGCAAAAGAGACCATCGAACTGGCAAAAAACAACTCAAACCGCATCGAAGCGGTAGAAGAAGAAGTTCGAAATCGTCTATCACAGACGATAAACATGACACAAGGAGGGCTAAATGTGAGTCAAGCATTCGCGGTGAAACAAAGACCTCCAACGTTCAGCGGAGATGGAAAAGAACGACCAATGAGGTATCTCCGAGAATTCGAACAATTCTGGGAGTTGACGGGAAATACAAACCTACACTACATTGTCAATCAATCGTTACGAGACGCGGCCAAAGACTGGTGGCGGGTAGTGGAGGACGACGTGCATACCATAAGTGACTTCGCGAAGAAGTTCCAATCACGATATTGGAACCGCGAAATTCAAGACAAAATAAGTCGCAACCTGGAGTTCGGAGCATATGACGTCTATGAACAAAAGGCAACGCGTACGGAATACGCCACGAGAATATTCGGGAACGCCAAGGACTTAACAAAGAATTTGTCAAACGAAGACATCATTCGGTACCTCGGCAACCACTTCAACGAGACCGTCCGTTCGGCAGTGCAAATCGGGACAATAAAAACCATAGACGAATTCCTTGAATTACTAGAAAGGTTGGATGCATCAGGACCACTGAACCACCAACGAAGAAATAAATACAACGGAGCCGACGGCCAACGTCAGAAATCATACAACGGTCAGGAGTACAACGGACAGCAACCGAGAGCGGGTGAAGGAAACCAAGAATGGAGGTACAGGCAAGCACCACGGTACACACCTCCGCCATATCCCCGATGGTCAACACCAAATTACCAAAACCGGGCACGCGAGAATCAAAGATGGGAGAACCCTCAGCAGCATCAATCGAGCGATCTCAACCCAAGATCACCACCATGGACGCCACCCGCTCAACAACCAGCACGCCAACCAGAAATTGGAGACAAAACCACAAGTCCCAACCAGGGAAACGAGTAACCGTTACGCCCGAAATAAATAACCTGGAAAAACAAGAGAGTGGCGTAACGGAACAAGAAGAATTCATACAAGAACAACTAGAAGAGACCAGGCAAAGACAAAAAAGAAATCAAAAGAAACGAGAGAGAGCAAAAAAACAAAAGGAAATCAACAGGACGACATGTGGTGACATCCTGATCACAAATTTGACCGGTCCCCAGGAGCAAGCGGAAGGAACTGAAACAACCACGCGAAAAACAAACCTGACAAATGATATTGAAAAAAAACAAAGCAAAAGGAAAATAGCCGAAAACAACCGATACGAGTCACCACAAGAGTACCTGATGCAAGAAAGCGAAACAGACAACAAAATAGGCACAATAAAATGTCCGGAGATAAAGATGTGGATAGAAGGGGTAGAAGTCAACACTCTAATCGACAGTGGGAGCGAAATATCCGGTATTTCGGAAGACTGCTACCAACGCCTGAAGCAAAAAAATCTCCCGACACTGCCAGTTACAGGTGGAGAGGTCCAGGGGGCATTCAGTGGCAACATAAGCAGAATAAAGCAGAGCATCCTAGCAGAAGCATTAATAGGAAAAAGAAAGGAGGTCTTACAGCTCATGATTATCCCAAAATTACAAAGGGAAGCAATTTTGGGCATAGACGGGATGAGAAGCATGAAAATCACAGTGGATGCAGCAAACGATCAGCTCATAGTAGACGGGAAAAAAAAGCTGACATTAACGGAAGGAAGATGGCGTGAATCCGACGAACCAGAAGGCATGAAAATAAGCGAAGTGGCAATGGTGACAACCCCAACCAAGGAGGAAGTAACGAAAGAAGAAATAGAAGAGAAAAGTAGAGAATTAATAGGGGTATCACAAAACATTCAGACAAATTTCAAAAACCTTATTTGGAAGTACAGAGAGATATTCACCCACCGACCTGGTCGCATGAGCGCATACACTCACGTGCTAAACATGAAAAACACACAACCCAACGTAAATCGATCGTACCCCATTCCTATCAAGTACAGAGAAAAAGTACGAGAAGAGATCGCGCAAATGCTAAAGCACGGAGTCATCGAACGCGCAAACAGCCCCTACATCAACCCAATGGTCACAGTCATAAAAAAGGACGGATCCATACGATTGTGCCTGGACGCGCGCCAGCTAAATGAAAACCTCAAAGAGGATCATGATTCGCCACCACCCATAGAAGAAGGAAACTTAAATAAAGCCATAAAATTAAGCAAAAAAAAAAAAAAAAAAAAAATTTTAAGATATTACTCCGATAGCAATCGGAACAACATAAAAATACACTAAAAATATAAAGGAGGGAAAAGAAAAAATAGAATCAAATATATAAGAAATTCAAGAAATACAGATAGAGTAAGGAATATCAGAGCCGCTAACAAGCACAATTTGAATATCATAGAAACACAAACAAAGAAAAAACTTTTTTTTCAATCAGCGACCACACGAGCGGCAAACCGAAATTCAGCACTTACAGCATGGCGACCGACAAACAGAGTCAAATCGTGATCAAAGTGGCGGTAAACAAAAAAATCAAAGGAAAAGAAAAGAAAAAAACTTTCTCAAGCCCAACAAGAAAGAAAAAGGATCCGGCAACAATTGGCACGAGCCCGACAACAAAAGATAAACCCAGTGAAGAACATTTTCGAATTAACCGAGATAACCGACGAAATCGTGAAAAACTGGTATCCGGGAAAATCACTGGGACTATAAGAGGGGGACAAGCATCCAACCACCGGCAATCAGTTCAATTACAAACGTCGAACACAACAGTCTGTTGAAGATGGCATATAAAACCTACGATACGAGCGATCTCAAAGGAGAGTTCTCTAACGTACAAATATCGGCACTCGCGTCACCTGAACAAATATTCATCCGATTCCAACTACCGGAGTTTGATTTCACCCGAATCTTGGGAAGAATACGAGACATCACTTTGCAATCACCCGGAGTCCATCCATGCGTGGAGGAGGAGATCTTCACCGGTAACAGCATCCTGTACTACGATAACACTCGATTCTACCGTGCCACCATAATGGCGCACGAGGAAGGACAAACCTGGCTGTGGCTAGGGGATCATGGAGCAGACGTCGACGCCGGTCCAGAAAATTGCTACACAGCACCCACCTGGGTAAAAGAAGCACCGCTATGCGCCATAACGTGCGCTATACGAGGACTTGAACCCGTCTCAGGGGAGTACGACGGCGATAGGAACATCCGACTGTGGCAATGGGTCACACAAAAATCATGGACCCTGAAGGTGGAAGAGGAGCGTCCGGAAGGAGAAGCGATATGGGGTCAATTATGTCTCAACAATGGGACGACCTATCAGGACGTGGCAACACGTCTCGGCGCGGCAAGGAGGACGGACGACGAAACTATGTTTTACTGGTACTTACCCGGGCAAGTCATGTGCAGCGAGACCAACCACCGAATGAAGATGGCCGCATACACTTCAACCGAAACAGCACCAACACCCATAAGGCAGAGGCAAGATGAAACGATCCTCGCCCCGATGGAGATCCTCCAGAACCTTTTGGACGCCGCCGACTGGGAAGATGCGGAGACACTTATCCTCGAGGACGAGGAGTGGCAGCCAACACCCGAGGAACGATTCATGTGGCTCTGGCCACATGCGGACGACATAAACGAATAGAAAACCTAAAAAGAAAAACAAAAATGTAAGAATAATAAATAGTATAAAAATAAAATTCATTAAGCAAACGCAGTACTAAATTTAACACCGAACAGAAACCCAAAAGATGTAGGGAATTTTCCTGGCGCCTCCAAAGAATATCCGGCATCAGAAAAATTCCAGGGGGCAATGAGACGCACACACCTGAAACAGAAAAGTAACAACATTAGTAGCAATAAATCCCCCAAGAGGGCTACAATTCGCGTTAACAAAATGTGACGAACAATAATATAAATACTGGACAAATACATCAACAAGCTATCCTCGAAACTACAGTATCGCTTTCTAAATCTGACCGTGTATAGTTGACGCCCAACTTTGCTGCCTCGGCAACAAAACGGGAATGTCGACTATACTACCAGTAAGATCGACACTGAGATCACGTAGTCTACGAGGTAACAGTACGGAGTAAATTAACAGTAAGGAGTTAGAGAACAACGAGAGCCTGCGGTCCATCGGTTCTAAGTCCGACTTTATATCAAAAAAAAAAAAAATAAAATACGCCACTTACCAATAACGAAGCAGAGACATCCGAAGCCTGGAATCATCCTCACACGCTATTCCGCGACCACGTATATCCAACGTGAGGCGAAGTCGTCGTACTAAATTCCACCATTTATTAGAGCTGAAATAAAACGAGTAAATTATCGGTCCTCAAAACTGAAAACTAAAATTGGAGCGCTCACCTGAATCCGCTGTTCCCTCGGCGAACCTAACGCGCACAAAACTAATAATCCCCGTGCAAGAAACACGAATAATACCCCACTTAAATAAAAATACACAAATCGCGACTGTCAAACGGCACGGGCGGCGCCATATTGGTTGTGTACGGGATCAGACACGCATGAAATTCACAACAAATCGAGCGTGACACGTAGCGCCTGTATTCCAATACTGTCGAGAATAATAAATGAGGTACTAACGAAGACTCACGCATCAATCACTCGATAAGACTAGAAATCAACATTATCCACTACTCTGAAAGTTGTAACGAAGAAACGAAGAATAAACTGATTTTACCTAAGGTTCCAATTTTATTTTATTTCCTTCTCGAGAACCAAACCCATATTTTTATGAAAAGGGGTAATACCCGTTTCAATATATATATATATATTGTAACGTTGTACAATATCTCCCCTGCACCCGGCTCGTCCCAAAGGCAACCGTCCCCACGGACAGGCCCAAAAACAAGGCAAGTAGAAATTATTATTTATTTTCCTTTCCCTTTTCCCAAATAACTGTAAGGCCTGTGCAACACTTCGTCAAGAGGACCGGCCCGCCAGGCCCGAAGAAATCGCCATCACATCGCCATCATTATCACCGTCCAGTCAACAACTCGCATACTCGCACACACCACACTCAATCATCCGTCACAATCGAGAGAATTCATCCGTCCGTCCCCGCACCACAGCCATCCATCGGCTGAGCGGCGACGAAGAAGTGAAGATGGCAGCAGCGCACGGCAATCCCAAAATTACGATTACCCGTAATTACCAAACCCCGTCCAAAATTATTCCCTACTTACCGACCGACCTATTTACCTGCCCGTCCCCAGTAAATCCCAATAGCGACGATCAAATATCGATCGATACGCTTGACCCTTCCCCTACCAATCCGTGACGCTGCTGACCAAAGATCGACCCCGAGGACCAGCAAAGGACGAGAGATCGTCACTTTGCGACGAGCCACCGAACAGTAAAGAGAAAATATTAGCGACAGGAATTAGAGAAATTAGCGAGAGAAAGTTACAGTGTAGAGAAAAGGACATTAAAGAGTGTGAAGTGTGTGTGAGAGCGAGACGAAAGGACAAAAGGGAGAAAAAGCGAACGCAAAGGACAGAAAACGAGAGCCAAGACAACGAGGAGGAAAATCTGTCATCGGAAAGTAAGTGTTTGCACAGGCCATCATTACCGGCACACTTATAAAAATCCATCTCCCCTTTTTGCGCCGATTTGTATAGAGCATCCCCCCCCCCCCCTTTCTTATTGCGTGCGTCCACCCTTGCATTTGGCCAGAGTTTTGTTCACTTAAAAAGTCGTGTGGGACGGCTGTATCAATTATCGAAGAAGAGTAGCGAATATCACAATTATAAGAGTAACGGTCATCTCCCGCCTGACCCCCCTCCCGTCCGTACCTCGCACAATAGAAGATCGAGAACGCTCGATCGCGCGATCAACCACACCTCGACCGACCTTCCTCGACACAGTCGAATCCTCACACCCAAAACAACTCCCCCTTCCCCCACTTACCCCTCTCCCTGCGACAGACCGAGTATTAGCACCAGTAAGACCAGCGATATTTAATAAGTACAAAATTCCTAAGCCAGTGGTAATTATTAAGAGGCCGTTGCGTCGGCGAATCCTCTCCCTGAGATACCTTCCGATTGACCCTTTCCCTTGCCTATGCGCTAGCCCTTCCCCTCAACCCAGTTATTGCGTTTCTTTCTTTTTGTTAATATTTTTGTTGATTTTTTTTTATTGTAAAAATTAACTGGCGCCCATCATAAATTTGTTTCTTTTGAATAATAAATGTTAATCGCCCCGGAGATAGTCCGCCGTTCCTAATATCGACAGAATAAAAGTTATTATTTGAGTTTTTAATTATTTCTTTTTCTTTCCCCCCCAAACTCCCCATACCCCCCTCCCAACGGCGTGACAATATATATATATATTGTGACGAATTTCCGGAACCTTCCGCCATCGTCACCTTCGGTCGTCTCTCTCGCTGCCGCATCCGCAATGCCGGCAGGGCGCCAGTCGATTTTTTTATCGCCGGTATCGACAACCGGCACAACCTGGGGGTCGGGAGGGAACGACCCGGCCCCTCCATGCACACGACTTACCTGCGTGGATCGGGTCACTTTTGTTTCGCCGGAGTGACAATCCGGTCCATCTGGATGCGCCAGCGAGATCGACAAACCGGAAACGCTCGGCCGCTCAGGTTGTCGATTATGGTAGAGAGGGTCGGGGTACGTCACTCCGAGATGGCACCAACACATCGATAAATGTTCCGAGAGACTAAGTCTCGATCGGAAAACGAGAACAAGAATTCGGCGAACTCACTCGCGAAAACTTCTGAGCCCGAAATCGTCAGCAAAACCAATCAAAATAACCATCACGAGAGCTTAAATTTTCATTATCGGAATCGACAGATTAATTTTTGTATTGCGAGAACTAATTATTTTACGAGAGCGAACGAGAAACGCGAATTTACTTCATCTATAGGAAGCCGGGTCGACACGGAACTCCCTATAGCGCGTACGCGAACTTACACCTCTCACCTCGGCGAGAGACGAACCACGACTCTAGAGCGAGTACTTAGAGGGAGAGAGCGCGACTTACACGCGACGCGTAAGCGAGAGCGAGACACAACTAGAGC
Source organism: Netelia melanura (assembly GCA_964007305.1). Classification (NCBI taxonomy): domain Eukaryota; kingdom Metazoa; phylum Arthropoda; class Insecta; order Hymenoptera; family Ichneumonidae; genus Netelia; species Netelia melanura. The sequence goes on from OZ023260.1 coordinate 2,349,581, forward strand.
GCGTACGTAGAGAGAGAACCCAGCATACGCACGGCGCGTATGCGAGACAGAGACACCTCGCTCTCTCTACGATGCTTCGCGAGACACCTCTGGTCTCGAGCGCGACACGGTAACTACTGATTTTCAGCCAATCACCTTTCAATCAGCCGAAATCTGAAATCTATCACCGAGAGCTACTGCCCTCTCGCTCGACACAATACTTACATCAACGAAATCGTAATTATCGACGTTACTCGAGATCTTGCGAGTACGCCGAGAACCGTATCCCCATGGTCATCGTGCATAGGGGAGCACTTACGTCGGCGGCGCGAGAGGTTCCCGCTCTCGCCCGCAATCTAAAAATCCTCCGCTTCCCCTCATACACGATGCACCTCACAGCGGGGCGCCGGTATTGCAGCCGGACCTGCATCAATTCCTCGTGCGTACTCGCCGGCCGTTCTCTCCTAACGGGTAACTCGTTACGTCGAGCACTCTTCTCCTCGTCAGGATCGAACGCCGTGCCGTTTCCTCCCCAAAACCTTTCTCGGACAACACTGCCACCTTAACAAATCTTTCATAAACGGCAGTACCACAAAAAAAAATTCAAGAATCAACTCAAATAAACGGTAGCACGTGACGATCGTTGGGTTGCGCGGCGAGGGCAAACCAGATAACGGCCTTGGGACTGTGACTTTTCCCTACATCCGGAAAATCACGTCACAATATATATATATATATATATATATATATATATATATATATATATATATATTGAGACGGCTATCGTCTCACACCGTCATAACCGCCACATAACCCCCACTCAGACTGGCCGGCGACAGTTAAATCCGCGAGTCGGTCAGTCAAAATCAGCTGATTGGGCGCGGGCATCGACCTATGCCGGCAACGGAAAATCGCGAAAATCAAACAAGGGCAGACGATTTTCAACTATAAAAGGCCGAAATTTCGTACCGTCCGGCAGACTTTCTCTAACCTGCAACAGCAGACCTTGGCTGGGCCAAGAGATCCGGGACCCAAGGGCCCGAGAAATAGCCGAGGGTGCTATAATTAAAGTACGCGAGATCGGTCTAACAGCTGATCGGCACAATCAAAGAGGTTCAACGACACCTGTGCATAGTGTTGATCGAGGAGAGCGACGGAGAGGAGAAACAGAGCAGAGGACACCGCACGCTCACATCTGTCTATCGAACACGTGAAAACAAATCACACGCACACCACGATAGACTCACCTACTTCGGAGTACCAACACATTATCAGCCCCTCGGTACACGCACTGGAGGTCGGTATCGCGCATTTCTGGCATCGACGGACCAAAGACGCGATCACGCCTATCATCAAATCGTAAAACCGGTGGCAGTAGGAGGGGGAATCAAGGAGAGGTCTGGTCAAGAACTAGGAGGAGCCAACAACAATCAATCTTTCGCTCCGACTCGTACACGATTCTTTAAATTCAAATTTCAATTATCAAAGAAAAGATTAAACTTCTTGTTTTGCTTTTAACTTCCTATCATGATAACAGAGAAACCATTCATCATCACTTAGCATGTACTAATTTGTTAGGAAAATAAATATCGAATTATTGTTTTTGTTAAATTCTCTAAAAATCATTCACCCTCAACCTCCCGCATGTAACACGATCGTCGGCACCTCTCAAAGAAATAAATAAAAATGGGACCGTGACGTCTCAATATATATATTGTAACGGTACTCGACTATGCGAGATACCTGAAGCACACGGGCCAACACAAAACCCCCTCCTCGCTCTCAAATGTTCCCCACCAGGTCACCCGACCGTTGGGAGACTAATTGAAGATGACTCGATAATTATAAGTTAGTCTAATCCAGGTATTCTTAGAATACAGACGACATATTAAGAACGAATAGTCATCGGTCGAGTATTCTCGTCGACACCTATAATCAGTTAAAGGGATCGAGACGACCCGATTATTTCCGACGGAGGAGTACAAAAAGGACATCCATCGCCCGGCTCCTGCCAGAGGATCGAATTGAAGTAATCCGATCAATAACACCTTCGAAGAATCCACCGACCGGGACCACCAAATCGTACGTCGCAAGACTGGAGCCATCTTTGCCAACACAACTCGTCTAATGAGAACGACAAGATAAGCTGAGAATTTAATTTATAATCCAAGCTCACTTGTAACAACAGGCGAGTTATTGTTTATTAATGGCAAATTAGTATTAGGAGTGAATTGAGTGAATGTGTGATCGTGGTCTGTTGTTATGAAGAGATACAAAATTATCGTCGTTTGATTTCAATGTATTATTAAACGAAAACGAGTAGTCGTTGTTGTTCTACCTAATTATCTTCGTTTATTTAAAGCTATTATTAAACGAAAATACAGAAATTGTAACAATATATTACGTCATATGTAGGTAACTAGAAACTCTCGACAAAAGTTGAAACGGCGGAATTTGTTTTTCAACAGCTTTGGTACCCGCGTTAAGTTGCTCGCAAATTGGCTGGCAATGGCAGTGATGACATATGTAATCACTGCCGTTCTCGGCAGTCATCCGCTGTTCAGGCTTTCCCCCACGAATCTACTTAAATCGTAATAAGTAAACCGCAAGGAAATCAGAGTCGACTGTTCTCCTCGAGTAGTCGGCTCTGATTGGAAGATTTCCTTACGGCCTACGTATTACGTGTTAAGTAGATTCGTGTGTGAATGGCCTTGATTGGTGTTTCGATCGAGGTGTACAGAAGACGACAAATTCTTACATCATTAGATTTTATTTATTCATTTAAAAATATAAATCATTATTATTTAATGAAAATATTGATTGAATAATTGTTTATATTTTACAAATATTAGGTTTAACCAAATTTGATGTCTTTTTGTGATTACTGTCCGGTTGCCTATGTATTGCTTGAACTGTCACCTTTGACAATTCTTTTTTAGATGAACTAACAATTAGACACATTCAATCGTAGCCCACATGACGTCGACCACTCGTATCCGGACGCAATATCCCGATTTACCAACGCGATTCCATCCCCCATGTCGCTGATCCTGCAGTGCAAGTATATCTGCAGATCGTCAGCGTAAAAACTGTAGCGGCATTCCCTCAGCTTGTCACCTAGTTCCTGCAGGAATACAGTGAATAGGAGAGGACCCAGCACCGATCCCTGAGGTACTCCCGACTTCACCGTTCCCCACGATGATCTGCACCCCTGATCGCTGCAGACAGCCTGCTGTCGGTCCCGCACATTGTTGCTGAACCAGGCGATTATACTGGATGAGAAATTTAATGATTGCAACTGATGTAGGAGAGTATTGTGTAAGACACTATCGAAGGCCTTCGAGAAGTCAAACAGGCACAGCACCGAGACCATGTATAATATTTGTCCACAGCTTCCTCCGCATCGTCAATCACGCGCAGCAGCGCCGTCTGGGTGTTGTGATGTCGTCTGAACGCAGATTGGTACGGGTCACGAAAACCATTCCCATCCGAATAGTTTCGTACCTGGTCCGACACAACGCGCTCCAACATCTTCGAAAAGCAGCAGTAGTGCAATGGGCCTATAATCGTTCGATGTGAGAGAGAGAGAGAGAAAGATGACGTGAGAGGGAGGGAGAGAGAGGAAGATGGTGTGAGAGGAAGTGAGAGAGACGGAGAGAGATGTTTATTTCGTGTTCTGGGACTACGTCTCCTAAGCGCACCATGCAATCATGTACAAGTGGCTAGCAACAATGGTGCGCAACATATAGAAAAATATTAATATTAAACTAGGTAGACAATACGGAGTATAGAGAATATATACAGAAATAACACAATATATGAGGCATTTCGCATGAAGTCATCCAGCCTAAAACATGAAAGTTTTTTAATCGTCTTGAAATTTTTATGGTCGATAGTCCTATTGATAGTGAAGCTTCAGCAAAAATTTTAAGGCTCTAGCTCAAATAGTTGCCTAGCAATAGGGGCTCAAATTTGTACCATATTGGCCGTCGTGGCAACATTCCCAGGTTTGTATCTTGCCGAAAAATATAGCGATTTTAAAAAGTCAGGAGTAATTTTTAAAGCATTTTCTGCATACTTTAAGAGTATATTTTTTATTTTTAATAAAATTAATAAGTTCATAACAACTTTTTAAGGTTAATGTTAAAAATGACTTTTTCTCAAAGATCGACATCTTCGATTTTTATAAAAAAAATTTATAAAATAGTAGGGTTCTTTCTGAACAAAAAAGTATATAATGTCTAAGATGGGCCGGACCTTAGTTTCGGAGATACAGTAGGATTTACCAGCGAGCGAGCGCTTCGCGTAGTGTTCACGTAGACCTCAAGCCCGAACGTAGCCTGGAGGGTCGCCGCGCGACCCTAGGCGAAGCGCCCGCTCGCTGGTAAATCCTACTGTATCTCCGAAACTAAGGTCCGGCCCATCTTAGACATTATATACATTTTTGTTCAGAAAGAACCCTACTATTTTATAGTTAGTTAGTTAAGTGTCTTTCTTTTTCCAATGTATACCCTTGCGGGTTTTTACATTCCTCCTCTCTTACAATCACCGCGATCCTTATTTCCACCATCAACCACTTCGGTGGACCTACAGTTTTTGGTTAGGTGGGTTCCGAACCACCGAGAGCACAGAATAAACACATAGAAAAATTCCATTGGTGCCGGCGGGGAATCGAACCCGGGACCCCCGAGTTGAGAGCCGAGAACGCTAACCCCTGTGCCACTGCCTCTCTTCCCTACTATTTTATAAATTTTTTTTATAAAAATCGAAGATGTCGATCTTTGAGAAAAAGTCATTTTTAACATTAACCTTAAAAAATTGTTATGAACTTATTAATTTTATTAAAAATAAAAAATATATTCTTAAAGTACGCAGAACATGCTTTAAAAATCACTCCTGACTTTTTAAAATCGCCATATTTTTCGGGAAGATACAAACCTGGGAATGTTGCCACGACGGCCAATATGGTACAACTTTGAGCCCCTATTGCTAGGCAACTATTTGAGCTAGAGCCTTAAAATTTTTGCTGAAGCTTCACTATCAATAGGACTATCGACCATAAAAATTTCAAGACGATTAAAAAACTTTCATGTTTTAGGCTGGATGACTTCATGCGAAATGCCTCATATGTATAGTTGTGTATTGTATATATACATATACAATATACAACTATACAATAAGCGAGCCCCAGAAATATAAATGGAGAAAATATAGCTGGGAAAGTGCCCGAAATTCCCAAGGACCGCTTCGCGCCCACAATATCTCCCGGAAAGCCGTTTTAAAGCCGGCGAGTGAATCCATCAGTCTGACAGCTACTGGCATAAAATTCCGCAGCGTAGTAGCTGCAACGGCGACGGATTTCCAGAAGTGCTCCGTCCAGAAATGCGGAATCACGCAGCTTGAGACTGCCCGCTGCTGCCGTATGCCATTCACATCCGCACGAGCAGACCCCACAATGCGTTCCACACGAAAGCCGGGGATTCCGCTCATTCGGCAGGCAAACATAAAGGAGCCCAACAGGACTCCCGATGAACAGCGACTTTCAGCCTGCCCAGTTTTCGATAGAACGGTGTAATGTGCTCGTCCCGCCATATGTCGAAGATTAAAGTGAGAGAGAGAGAGAGGGAGGATGAGAGAGAGAGAGGCAGAGAGAGAGAGGGAGAGAAAAGGAGAGAGAGGGAGGGAGCGAGAAAAGGCGAACGACGGGGGGGGGGGCAGAGGGAGAAAGGGAAGGAACGAAGAAGATAGAGAGGGATGAAGAAAGAAAAAAATAATATGTCACTATGCCGACCGCGCTGCATCCCGCCTTCACCCCCCACTCACCTTTCCACAAGCATCCACGACCGCCCGAGCTCCCGGTGGACGCGAAATGTGTGTAGGAATGGGGGTAGGGATCCAGGTCGCCATAGTGGCTGCTATAATACTACTGATGAGATTTGTAAACCGATATCATTCCCAGAAATGATTGAAGAGACGGTTCCCAATCAAATGGCATTAGCCAATAAGCAACTTCTTAAACAATTGGAATATCAACGGAATCAATAAAAATCTGTCTGCCGCGTAGATCAGAAAATTAGAAATATTGCATTTGCAATTGTGCCGCCTGTATCAAGTGGTATCGACAAAGTAGCGCACACTATTTTTCATATATACGAAGGACCGTACAAAATGACGAAAGCATTTGGTGCTAATGTGGCGGCGCTGTCGGATATAAAAGATAATATAAAGGAAAAGAGGATGTTTAATCGCTCCAGCCTCAGACTATGCCAAGCGGTTCAATAGTCAGCCAATCATGAAAATCTCTAATTATGAGACTAACTCGAATGCTGCCATCAGAGTCAAGATTCTGTACAAAGATTGAATGCGTCTGCGAGTGACCGAATTCTGACGAATGCATTTACCCGCGTCGTTTACGACGGAAAACGGTCGAAGAAAACACAAAGCATAAACAAATGTATTAACATCAAAGAAAAAAAGGTACAACAATATTTAAAAGGCAGACAAATTAAAATGAATAAAAAAATGCCTGCGATAGGATTCGAACCCGAATCCGGTAAGTTATACCAGCTGTTGAAAACTACCTTACCGCTAATCATCACACTTTGCTCGAAAAATTTCAAAATCGATTTTCTCAAAAAATTATGAGTAACTGCCTGAGCGGTCTTGGGAAATTGTTATTGGAGGGTGTTGGAGTAGTTCGAGCGGATTCGCCCTAACACCGTCGACTCGTGTGATACGAGAAATTAGTGCGACGATGGAAGGCGAGGGCTCTGAGTGGCCGGAGCTACTCAGCCAATGGAGAGGCAGCAGCTTCCCCCCTATCGACGCATCGATCTAGTCTCATTGTGGCCAGCGAGAAGCAACCACGCGTCTCGAGAAGAAGCGAGAACTAAGAGAGAGAAAAGAAAGGAGGGTTCCTTGGCTGTCGAGAAGACGGCGTATATTAGTTCCTTTTATTCGTTATTTTGCTTATTAATAAAGTTTTATTTGTTGCCGGAAACGGGGTATTTTCTATAATAAAGTCTGTGAGATTGGTGATTTATTCCGTCCTGTGTTCTTCCCACATTCTCCCCACGGACTCCCACCAGAGATCAGCTCTGCGGCACGCCGAGTCGAAAGCTCACTTGGGGAAATTTAGATTGAACAGAACAATAGAGATTCAATTGATTCAACAGAGGGCTCACCTTTCAGTACCATAAGTGGCAAAAATTACAAAAATGTCAATGCCGTGTTGTCCTCTTATTAGTATGAGTGTATCCATATAGCAAACGCATTATGCATCTGTATTTATGAAGATAGGTTTGTTTCTATGGGATTTGTGTGACGTTTCTAATAATACCATACAAAAGGAGGATATCGAGGCGGTGGGAATAACATAATAGAAAGACAGAATCTCACATAGAAATTGTCGGCGACGGTGAGTTATTGGAAGGAAGAAAGAGAGATATAGTGTGCCGAAAGAGAGGGGAGATGATCCACGGCAAGGATATCAAGAAAACGCGAAGACACTCGTTCCTCAACGGTCAATCGGGACCACTTATATTTTGATCATCGTGCGTAGGAGGAGACGGAAGCAGTCCAAACATATCACATCTACGATCGTAGATAATTCGCTTGAGCAAAAATGATCTAGTCCGGTGCTCATACAATCATCCATCTATCGGATTGGACCATCCTCGCTCTAGTTCTCTGACCTTCGCCATCTTCCATCAGCGATCAAACCGAACTGACGTACAACATATCTCGCCACCATCATTTCCATCTCTGTCTTTATTCACACATTCGCAACTCCGCCAATGGAAAACTTATCTACGTTCCACGGTATAATGTATGTATGTTTGAATACGTTATAAATTTGTTTTCAAAAATATTAATCGGGAAATCGTCCCAGACAATCTATTCGTGATATCGTTATATCCTTTTATACTCGACGAGGTATATCATTTCTACGATCGATTCATCGATTGATAAATAATATAATTTTTATTTCGACTGACTAATCGTCCAATAAATAAGAAATGTTACAACTTTATCCTAATTTGTCTATTCCCCACTATCCCTCTAGTTCAATAGAGACAGACAAGATGCGCAAAAGCCACGCAGATTGCGTTAAGTATCGCCAAGCCATGTGCGAAGAGCACAAACTTCTGTTTTACATCGATTGTCCGGTAATTGATAATATTTTGATGGGCGACTTCATTCTGTTAAGTCAAATTAACTTTTTGTGTGAATTTGTAAAAAAATACTCTTAAAACGTAGTTATTTGTTTTTAGATTGCCGCCATTTTCAATGGTCTAAATAAATATACTTTTTTAAGTGAATAAAGCGACAATAATTTTTTTCAAGCTTTTTGCTGATCTTTTCCGGTTTTCAGTCTTCGAATGCATTTTCATTAGGTAAATCAAATCAGATTTCTGGAAAACCATGTATGAGTACATCTATTTATCAACATATGTAGGACCGGTTTTCCAATTAATAAAATGTGGGGTGCGTTCGGACCCCAGTTATGTGTTTGAAGGTAAAAAAATAAAGTCATGAATTGTAGGGTTGATCACGAAGGAGCATGATTCCTTACGTTTTAAGAATGGACGTGAGGAAATGGACGCGAGGAATATTGCAAAGATGGTGAAAAAACTGTTTAGTAATATTTCAATTATTATTAATGTCGCATTATTAGTATCATTGTTATTTTTATACATATTTGATATTGGCCATCAACAAATATGTTACAATTATTATTATTATTATTATTATTATTATTATTATTATTATTATTATTATTATTATTATTATTATTATTATTATTAGTTTATCTTCTGTTACTAATATGTATTACGTGCATCCTTCAGAAAAAAGATGCTCTATCATATGATAAATACTTGATAATTCATAGCGCATACTTAATCATCATTATATTATAATTGTAATATAATAACTGTACATCTGCATAGCTCTATTTATAATTTTTTAATATATATAGCTGACGTTTGTTAGTATGCTAATGTGGTGACGGATTAAATGAACGAATAAGATTTCTTTCTCTTTTTATTATTACGATAGTCTAAAAGAAAACACAGTTTTTATGTATAAATCGTTTAAGAAATGAATCGGAATTTCTTTCGGATCACGTCGAAGATTTCCGGCACGTCTTTTTACTACTAGCGAATATAATACATATAAAAACTGTCATTACAAAGCACTTTGAAGATCAATTGCAATCTCCTAACAAGATTGAGATTTTAAATAATGCTTTTCATTAATTACACAAGTAATTTTTTCGTGAATCTAGTCATAATCGTACGGTGAAATGATAGCGGTTTGTGGCCGTTGATGTTTTCAATTGAATCACATTTTTTCATACGCAATTATTACAACGTTCTCTGTTTGTCAAATATTAGATGTAACATTGTGTGTACCCTATCGATTCGTCGTTATGCCATCTATATACTCCTCAAGCACTCGTTACAAATTCAACATTTCAGTTCGAAAATAATTGTTCACTATTTTTTATCAATGCTCTCGTTCACATGTAGATATCTAGATTATAATTATATTAGGGACGGGGACGGTCGCGAATTCGAAAGTAGTCTTGTTATCTCCATTCAGGACTGCGCGGCGATTAATCGCTAATTACTAAAATTGAAACCAACAAAATGTGTTTTTATGAAAATAACGAATGAGTTCAAAAGCATAATCGGTTTTTTACAATCATTCAGTTCACAAGGACACATCGATCGAAACATTTATCATCTGTCTCCATTTATCTTCATTCTCGTAATGTCTTTTTAAGATTCCTTTCACAGTTCTTGCTAATAAAGTGTTTCATCTAATTTGGAGAACCTCCTGTACAACCACATTCTTTATTGTCAGTTGCCATGGACTTGTCACCAAATTCATGCTAATTCATTACATGCAGATGCGCACAATATAAAGGATCGTATTTATTTATTTTATTTTTTTGGTCTGCCCTTTCAAACGATATAGCTTTCACGTGTGCGAGAATAATATTAATTCACGTTTTCTAAATGGAAACAAGTGGCTGGGTTTCTCATTCAAAGACAATTTATTCGAATTGAATATGATTTATTTTACTTAACTGCCAATTATACGGTCATCTAATTAATTCATTATTTAATAAATTATGATGAAATAACATATCGATGTTAAATACAAATATTTAAACTATAGAAAAACAATGTTGTTTCCAAATAATTATTGACGATCAATATGATTTATTGTGTCTATTGGTATTTGATTCAAATACATCATGTTCAATTCGAATCAGAGTATTTAAATTTAACAAAGTGAGTTTCTTACACTGTAATTCGTGATGTTTAATATTCGCCATAATATCAGGTTGTTTGTTCCTCAAATGCATTTCTCCGGGTACAAATATTACAAATTAGCCATCAACAACTTTTAAAACAAATCTGTAATCCGCTCATATGGTTCATGGACAGCACACAACATAATTATATGTTTGTATAATTGCACGTTAATATAATTGTTCATTGTAAAGCGCGCAAAGATTCGGGCGTGACTGCTGATGGCGATCGCTCCATTTAATCGACCAAGTGAAGTGTCTCGTATCATTTTTTCAGACCATACATATTGTATAGATGAGCTAACCGGTGTTTTAGCTTATTTACGAGATATATTGTTTTTCTGTCCATCGTGTGCTCTAAAAGCCCATAGTTCGTATATAAAATATATTAGTCATTCGGTCTTTGCGATTGTTACGCTAAACCATTCATTGTTTGAAATCTTTTTCGTAGTTCGTAGTTTCCACAAACATCACTATCATAAGAACGCTGCGTGACGAATTGTCGTTTTTTCTTGCCAATGATGCTGAAAATATGTTTACATATAGAGGGCGAATTTCGTAAGGTGTAACAGGCTTTGTTCTAAGATAGATGGGATTGTTATAAACAAAAGTTGCAAATATACATTCGGGATATTTTTAATAGTTTACGAGATAAGCATTTTTTAAGTTGGTCCGATCAGAGCGCGCCGGAAGCGCCGAGGAGCGTTGGAGCCGCCCACTCCCCGCCCGAGCACCCAACGCCCGAGAAATAAAAATGACTGTGTAATAATATAATAAATAAAATTAACTGCTCTGAATTTTGCAATCCGAGATGTAATGCCCTACACTGTGTTATCTCTGCGGCTAGGGCGGGAGTGGAGCGAGGGGGGGGGGGGGGGGGGGGGGGGTTCCAACGCTTCTCGGCGAACTTTGATTGGACCAACTTTAAAAATTTACATTTTATAAACTATTAAAAATATCCCTAATGTATATTTGCAACTTTTGTTTGTAATGATCCCATCTACCTTAGAATAAACCTGTTACACCTTACGTAATTCGCCCAGTATAATGGGGAAACTGTTCTGACATATGTGTAGAAATGACCTTCGACTGCATGCATATCACAACAATGTGTGTCGGTCAGTGCCACGCTGTAATATTGAAGAGTTCATTTTAATTTTATCATAGGTAAAAATATGGTCTCAAATAAATTGGGGATTTACGGTTCAATCCAAAAGGCGAATAATTGAATAAGCATGCCATATGAAAGACAAGTTCGATTGATTATATTATTCGGTCCAATCCAAGTGTAAACGTCAAAGGTAAAGGATGAATGACTATCATTTACATACTGAGCAATTGTTATATGTTAAAAACCCAAGAAAAAAATGTTCATTCTTCAAATGCAAAATCCATATCAATTGTTACAGAATCAAACTGAAGATGTTGAATAATGTTTATTGTTTCAGATATTTTGACGGTAAAAAGTAATACATTATAAATAAATTACGTAAATTTTTAAGCAATGAACATTATAGATTACCTCTATCGTAATAAGCTCGTAGAGAAACTTTCAAACAATAAAATAATGTATGGCACATTAAAAGCGATCATCACGAAATCTGTTATTAAAAAGGAAAATGAAAAATGACATTGTAATTACAACTCTACGATGTCTGAGTGATTCGAAAGTTACATTTTCTATTTCAATATTAACCGTGTTTCTTATTAGATCGGAATAATCCAATTAATGCGGCTCACTTATGAATCACTTGTAAAAATAATTATAAATAATTTACGCATACATGCAACGCATGCGATATATACATACCCTATAAAAACTGTCGAGGGTAAAGTAATTAAGAAGGGAAATGTCGGGAATAATCAAGTTTATTCGTTTTCTCATTTGATCGATTATTGGAACGCGAATCATTTCATACACACATTTCAAAGGAGGCTACACTAGCGTTGCAAATTTGTCGTGATACTCTAAATTCATTTAACTATAGAACAAAACAAAACGACAATTATAAAGCGTGTTCTGAAAATGTTTGATTACCTAAATAACCTTCCGTGCACCGTTGTCTTCTTTATCATAGCGCGAAAACATGAACATGTAACATAAAATATACTCATGCATCGATAATTTTTATTTATACCATAAAAAATTAAACACTAAAGTAAATTTATGTAAAATTAAGGAATAAAGGAGAAAAGGTACCCTTTCGGGGTTCGTTCAAGCTCAAAAATACGTGAAAGAGTACTGGTTCACATGTTACAAAGAATGATGGAAATGGCTTCGCGAGGTTTGTCAAAGGTCAAATCAAATATAAAAATTCTTATAGCAAAACGGGAAAAGATGCTGGGCATGCTGATGGTACTGAAGAAACGCTGATGGTTATATCCAAAAGGTGTTGGTATTTAAACGAGTCATTTTCGCGGGCAGGTCGATAGCGTATGGTCGAGTACTCTGCATAATAATGTAGAATATTAATACGTATTAATATGATTCGTCATTACTTTAAATAGCAAATTATCGTTTATCCAAATAGATTGTAAATAAATTCCTTCGAAAGGTGTTACTTTATTGACGAGGAACACCAACGGATCATGTGGCTTCATCGAAAACAAACTTCCGGATTAACGAATTTTTGCATTTCGTCAATTCTGAAATAATGATACTCTCACTCAGTACTATCAATTATTCGATAAACAAGCACTTTGTATCTTTGGTTGGCTCAACAAAATTAGACGCCACACGTGTGACTTGGCTCTCGAGAATGACTTTAGCGTAAACAGTACCATGGTATAGCCATGTTTTATTCCTTTATTGGATTGAGATTTCAACATACCGTCTAGATTTAGGCGAAAGTCCCACATCTGGCGCACTATTGGCGAGTTAGATTATGCTATTTAGCGGTCCCCTGCCGCCGAATTGCGCGCCAACGGATAACTTTTGAAGTGAAACTTCTCCTGGCAGGCGGTAAATCTATTTTGCATCACGGAATCGCGTCATCAAAAGTAAAACGGGCAATAAGTGACAGAATACGCTCCCCAATCTTACCGACCACAGCGAGTCCAAGGGACTGCTCCCTTTACGATCACGGTTAAAGAAAGGAGCTAAAAAAATTATACTACGAAAGGTGTCCACTCAAAGAAGAACAAAAAAACGACCAAAATTCTTTGTTTTCAAAACTGGGTGCCAATTGTAAAAAAAAATCGTAAAATTTTTTTAAAATAGCCAAAATGAAGGTAAATTGCTCCTCTTTAAAATGACGTTGGTTAAATTGGCCTAGGCCAATTACCGGCGAAATGACATAAAAAACCATTCCGACACTTTATACTAGAAAGTGTCCACTCAATTTCGTCACTGACTGTACATATATACTCTGAACCCAAATCTTGTCAACCAATCGAATATGGTAGCTGGCAAGATTTGATTGGCTGACGGAATTTGGCGTAAGTTACGCGTACACTGGCGTATGCATCTTACGCTGCATTTGGCGGCTCACGAGGGGACCATCAGAACTACTAATCACCGATTTTCATGGGCTTCAAGTATGTTATACACCCCCCCCCCCCCCCCGGAGTACCCGCCCGGGTAGAAATTATAGCAGGGGCCCGCTCCGGGCGCTCTCAGGCTGCCTGTTACGGACTGCCCTGTTACGGCACTCGTTAGGCAGTCCTTAGCGCCCCATTAGAATCTGTAACGCCTCGCCTAATACGGTCCTCATCACGGCGCTAATGGTTGATTTACTAGTGCCATCACAGTGCTCTACTACAGTTGATACTCGGGGTAACACAACCTAAATCTGTACACAATCTATAAACACTTGTCAAAAGATATATTTTCAATCAACGCGTGATACTGGTGATACGATGATTCTCCGTGAAAATTAAAATGTATAATGTTCTCAATTGATTTTAGCAAAGTGTATGAGATTGGAACGTACGAGTTAAACTACTGCGAAAAAACGATTATATTGGAACCTTAAACAAATTCCCAACATCTATTAGGAAATAATTAGATATTTCTATTGAAATCTATTAAAAAAAGTAAATCGACAAATTACGATCATCACTCATATTATTGTTCGTGATGAGTCGTTTTTATGCTTATGAAGAAAACTTTCTTCGCCTACTTATCCTTACTCTCGCGCCCTTCCACTTCTGAGAACTGAGAACGCCGGCGTCCATCTGTGTGGCAACGGGTGAACTAGAGGATCCTCGCGATACTGTCGTGTCGCGCCGCAGTGGGGAGACCGAGTGCGCTGCTCCATTACGAAATTAATGGGATAGTACGGCTGACTCAGCGGGGCGCTGTAAGGCAAGCATGAGCACGCCTTTGCAGGGTCATATCAAGTATATGGCAAGCAGTAGCGCTACCTGATCAGGGCCTTGTAGCAAGTAAGGCAAACCCTACAAAATTTCTACCCGGGCGGGTATCCACTTTCATCCTAATGCGCCTTAGTTTTCGAGAAAATCGATTTTGAAATGTTAGGTCACGCTATCCTACCCGTGCCGTTAATCGTATTTCAACCGAGTCAGTGTAGCGTAAGGGTTAAAGTTGCCGACTACCATTCCGGTGGGGCGTGTTTAAGCCATGCTATTGTCATTTTTTTAAATTAATTAATTTTTTTTTAATTTCATCGTACGGGATTTCACCGAATAGTATAGGATATGCAAAATTATTCGAAAATAACCATTTTTGGCGTAGTAATTTTTGTTATTAATCAATAATTACAGAATTATCTTACCCGATATAGCTTGCATCGCTTGCATCACTTGCAGCGTAAGAACAGAAATCAGGATAATATTTATCGTAAATGCAAGCGAATCACAAAACGTCATGGCACTATGCACATTTGATGAAAGCTACTGCGTTGCATGCACGCGGATTTTTTAGGAGCGATGCCGGAAAATACTGCTCATCCAAATTCAAAAAGATTGGCGTTTCTTCTATTAATTTTGATGCAAGCTACGCATATTTGATTATGACTGAAAAAACAGGTGCACTAAATTGATGCAAAATTATTCAACACCAATAGAGAAATTGCTTCGAGGGAAAATGTCATAAAAATACATTTGTTAATTTTGCATCAATTTAGTGCACCTGCTTTTTCAGCCATGATCAAATGTGTGTAGTTTGCGTCAAAATTAATTGAAGGAAGACCAATCTTTTTGAATTTGAACGAGCCGTGTTTTCCGGCATCGCTCCTAAAAAATCCGTGTGCATGCAAGGCAGTAGCTTTCATCAAGTGTGCATGGTATGGTAACGTTTTGTGTTTCGCTTGCGTTTACGATAAATATCATTCTGATTCCGGTTAATTATTGATTAGTAATAAAAAAAATACTACGCCGAAAAGGACTATTTTCGAATAAGTTTGAATGCACTATACCATTCCGTGATATCTTGTACAATAAAATTGAAATAAATAAATAAATAAATTACAATAGCATGACTTGAACACGCTCCGCCAGAGTGGTAGTCGGGAACCTTGACCGTTACGCTATACTGACTCGGTTGAAATATGATTAACGGCACGGGTAGGGTAGTATCACATAAACTTTCAAAATCGATTTTCTGGAAAACTAAAGCGCATTAGGATGAAAGCCGGTACGCGGACACTCAGGGGCGGTCCTTGTATAACATATCTAAAGCCCATAAAAATCGGCGATTAGCAATTCCAGTGGTCCCCTTATTAAGTAATGTAAAACGTTGCGTAGTCGGTTGTGCCCTATACTCTCGCTACTCACTGTTAATTATAAGTGCGGAGAGTAAGGCCGCTCTTCGTTCCCACTACTAACTGATTAGTACTAACCACTGTCAACCTTATCGGCAACTGCAGAAGTTTCACTTGTAACGTGCTTGTCGGTCTCGGACCCGTTTTTAAACTGAAGTTTATGTTGTGCCGATAAATAATCAAATTTGTATTGCCCTAACGCAATAAAACATTGAACGGAAATTGTTCGTAACTAATATTTTCTCAACACCGTCAGTGCGTTTAATTAAAGTATTTTTGTTCTATAATCTCAACCATGTGTACTTGAAAAAGATCTTACAGTAGCACTGTTCACTACCGGCAGTTTCCGGGGTGCTATTTCCACAAATACAACAATGGCGTATTGAAAAAACGAGTGAAAACAATTAATATATAGACGACAACTTCTTTACGTAAATTTGGCCTAATTTTTTGGGGAAGAAACACACCAAAACTGTCTTCAGTCATATACCAAAAATTGTAAAGAGTCTTCATCAGCACGCGTATTATGAATATTTGGTTATATTTCTATCTAGTCCTACCAGTCCTCTCTTGCCTTTTCCGAATGCCATCACTAGCAAGGTACACCCCGTGTAACGTGACAAGTAAATCGAGATTTATCTTGAAGCCGATTATCTATACTATATGTGCACTGTAATGTACACCCACATTTATATACACGGTGACTTTATCTGCATACGTTTATGCGAATTTTCGTTCGGTGTGTATTTTTCCTAATACAAAAGCTATATACCCCCTCCCCACGGTCTACCGCAAACTATTTTGACAGAATTCGACATCAAAATAATTTAATAAATATTATCAATGACTATTCAAACTCAAAACAGTGGCTTACATAAGATAAACTCCGTGTTAATGAACTTCAACTGGTTTCCTTTAATAGGTAAAAGTCTCGCGGGTACACACATTTGCAATTTGCATGTATGCAAAGGTATCCCTACATATGCTATTTGTGTATTTTTATTATACTTTTTTCTTTCTCTTTTGGCGATTATATCGCAATAGCACACAAGTGGAAGCTTCGGATGCTTGTGTCCCGAAGAGCGTAACGTTCTTATGATTTTTTCTAAGAATGTCAAGATGCAATGATCGAAAAAACTGACGCCGCCTTTGTTCCATCCTTTCTTTTGAGTAGTGAATAGTATAAAAAATGTTTACTATATGCTACAGCTTTGAAAGCATTGAGTTCCGGAGCATTTCACCGACATGTCACTCATGACAATGTACTGTAAAACTTATATATCGTGTATAAATGTCGATACGACTTTTGTCCGAGGACTGGATTTTAAAATCGATCGCATTTTTTCTTTGTTTTACTGTGCTTCTCGCGGATTTTTACAGAAAATATTCACTGAATAAATCAGTCGCAGAAGGCAAAAATATGGCTTTTACGTGTCTTTTATTTCTGTTCTAAAGACTTAAAACTAATCCGGCGCTCGTTTATGTTTGATCGTGAATAGAGAGAGATAGAAATAAAAAATTGCAGATTTCATAATTTCAAATACTTCGTATTGCTCATATTTCTGTCCAGTAATGCAAATGTTTAATTATATTTTTAATTCATCGTTCGATTTTTGTGGCAATATTTCTGTCGATGTTCAATCTATTTCTTACATATGGTTTTGGCAATTTGTAGTTTGACATCTCCATTGAAAATCATTAATTAAAGTTCGATATCCCCCTGAAATACAAACTAAAGTTTAGCCTCTGTTTTATACTTAACCCCCAAATAATCGTTGAGTTTAGTGAGTTTCGAGTTCCAATCTTAATTTGCATATTAATATTGCACCGAATTACACGTTCACATTCGTACTGAACTTTAAAAGTAAGTCTCATTTCATGTGTAAACGGATTCGAATTTATGTTCTGATCTGATTGTGAGATGCACTTCGCACTGCCGTTAATAGTAAAAATCGTAGTTTGAACTTAAGTACGAGACGAACCGAGACCAAGAAAAAATACAACCTTTATTTGGAAATTGAATGGAACGGTAACATGCCTGGCCATCTTTTAGGGCCTCAAAAATCTGTGGTATGAAGAACACGAATTATGCGTTTTTTTTGCAAATTAAATAATCAATGGCCAAAAGTTTAGTAAGTGAGATAATAAATTATGCTTCATAACTTAACTTTTTATTTGCTTTAGTTTTTATGGTTAAATGTTTATCTTGAAACACAAATGAGAGTATTTGTATTCAACGCACGGAGTCTTAGAAAATGTGTAAGACGATTAACCAAAAATAGGCCCACGAGAATGGACATCGAGAAAGATATCGGTAGAAGAATCGAACGAAGCTCAGAAGTAATTAAACATTTTGAACCAAGCTTGCTCGGATTCTTTCGTTAAAAAGTTTATCCCTCCTTTGGCGTTCAATATGTAGCCGTTAAAAGGATGGTTCATCTCTTTAGTCTCCAATTTTGTTCACCATAATCATGATTATTTCCGTCAACTCTTCATTGCTGAATACCTGTGTATTAGCTACATTACTTCGTTACATTCAATTTTATCTGTTCAATGATTAAATCTTAACTACGCAAGTAGATAACTGACCATCTCATAATCGCGCTAATCACATTTCTTTTATCATTTCAATTCACAATTTTATCATCAATAGACACACAATCGAATCCTCAATTTGATTAATAACCACTAATTATTACATTTCTGCCATTTATTTATTCAATTGGTGTATTTAAGAGGCAGTATAACACGCTCTGACAGTTCTAAAAGCGCAAATCGTAAATTCTTTATAAAAACGCAACAGTTCAGGAGGAAATTTTACCTAGACATTTCGGCTGGATTGGTTTACCGCGCTACAAAATATGCACTCTGCTATTTGCAGACGACTGCCGGATTCTGTACGAATTCGACAAACCGTCAGCGTGTGCCACTGCTTCTTAAAATCATATCTCGCGTTCTGCGGTTGAGTCTAGAGTTGAAATCAGAAGCGTTCGAATGGGAGATGATACAAAATAATTTTGAAACGTAATACTGATGAATAATTTAAACTGTAAACAAATACCAATATTCGTCATAAAAGATGGTGATTTCAAACCATTCTTAATGATTCAAAAAAAGTTGTTATATTTACTTAGTGACAATAGTAATGTTTAATTGTTAAAAAAAGATTATAATGTTGATTTTTGTATACCCATAATCTTCAATTATCTCCTCGTCAATTTATTTTGTATGACTTCTTTTTATTCCAAACGTATACTCATGAAGATCTTTTGCTCGAAATTACAGTGTTTGCCTTTTCTAGATTTAAAATAATTCACAAAGAAGATTATTTTCTTCTTTAAGACAGTATCTATTTTTCTCATCGGGTGATAATTACTTTCCTTCGTGAAGGACTTTCCTTTATTGCCAGACATTACGGCCTATAGGAATGCGATGCTATTGGCGGATATTATTAGGTGAGCACCTTTTCTAACAATAAGTAAATAATAATAATAATAATAATAATAATAATAATATAAAACAATAACAACAACAACAATAATAAGAATAAGAATAATAATGATAATAATAATAATAATACCAATGCCGCAGCGGCCCTGGTCGTGGCGGACGTGACACCGATAGATTTTCTTGCGCGCGAGCGTAAGAGGATCTATGTCCAGAGCAGGATGGATGAACGAGCGGCCGCGGCAATAAGGGAAACGGATATGACCATACAAGAATGGCAGACAAGATGGACAAACGAGATGACCGCGACATGCACAAGACGACTGGTAACGGAACTGAAACCTTGGATTGAGAGGAGCGGCGGACATGTGAATTTTTACCGCACGCAGTTCTTGACGGGACACTGATATTTTAGACGCTACCGATACGGACTGCAGATTGCAAGTACTGTGGATATGACCAAGACGACGTGGAGTATACGTTCTTTACACGTGACCGATGAACGCATACGAGACGAAGACTAGAGGCGACAGTTGGAGCCATCACACCAGAAAAAGTCGTCAACGTGATGGCCCAAAATGGCGAATGGTAGATTCTCGTGGCCACGTACATCGAAACTGTCCTTAGGGGCAAAAATGAAGATGGGTGCTTGGGAGACTGAGCAAATTAGAAGGCGACTTTCAGCAGCCTAGACCCGACAAGAAACTACGTAACCGGCAAGTTGATTTGAACAGGACTACCCAGACGGAAGTATGCTAGCGCAGTACACGGACGGGGAGCGGACAGAAGTGGTTTTCTGAGTGAAGGCTACCACCCCTCGCTCTGCCCGGTGAAGCGGGATGAGAGTGCAGCACACGGGTGTGGATGCTCCTCCAAGAGCTGGAGGGCAACCCCCAACTCCGGGCGTAGCGTAAACACCTACGATTTATAAAACATTTCCCTTATTTTTTACCACGAAAAAAAATATTAATACCAATAATAATAATAATAATAATAATAATAATAATAATAATAATAATAATAATAATAATAATAATAGTAGTGGTAGTAGTAGTAGTAGTAGTAGTAGTAGTAGTAATAAAATAGTAAATAATAACTTTGGCTAATGAATTTCCGATAATTTGTTTTTAATTCCACCTAATCACCTGTTTCATCGTTGGAAACTGATTTGTTATTCTTGATGATTTATTATTCTTTTCATCGCTTCCCTGTCACTCTGGATTAGTTCGCGCATTCTTTCATTCTTCGCTCTCTTAGTCCTTTCTTCATTATTCATAAATTTCAAATGTTCGAGATTGATTCCGATAATACCAGAGATTCGATATAATTAAAAATGGCCAATTTACCGAAATGGATTTTCGCCCGTTTTAATCCAATTAATTCTCTTAGTTTGAAGAATTTGCAATACCGTTTCGATTCTCAATCGAAACGCGCAAGTGAAACAAATTTTATTCGAACCGTTCGAAGCGTATGTCAACGTAATATTTTTTCTAGTCATCGTCATTCTATGATCGTGTCATGCTTCGAATCTTCCATGAGATATGTTTTGTTGAGAAAATATATCTTAAGTTTACATGCTATTAGTTAACGCTAGCCGCCGTAAAATCATTGATTTTGTTTATTTTCGGAGTATAAGCAAATTTTTCGTCGGATTTCTCTTCTATTTTTCCCATTCAATGGTTTTTATTTTTGTTACTTTAACTCCAATGAGTCTCACTGTTAGGAGTTCCAGTGCGAACTTTATATTGCACAATCAATTTTGCACTACTATTGTAACTATATTCGATATAGCGTTCAACCTACGGAAGTGCAGATATCAGCGCGATAATTTTTTCATTTCGGTTTCCTTTGAAAATTTTCATCGCATAATTCTGGTTAAAAAGAGCGTCTCGTATTCCTTTTTTCTATTCGTCCAAGTTCCTGCCTCGTCTCGCGTCGATCTATTTACTTTTTTTACTCACTTGTCGATTATTATTTCGCTTTAAAAACCTACTTTCCATAAACTTGGTCACTTTCGCGGATAACACTCAAAGTTGCGTAAGTTCTTTTCTTTCATGATTTTTTCACTCTTTTGACGTTTTGTCTCGACATTTCTCCTTTTCTCAGATTTTGTTCGTCTTTATCTCATTACAACTTGAATCACTTACAATTATTGCCTCTTTCATCGTTTCTTTTTTACTTCGACGTACTTTTATCTCATCATATTCTTGTTCGCTCAATCTTGTTTCGCTAATTTTTGTCTCTTCCTTTCTATTGAATTTTCATATTATTTACTTCTTCTCAATAGTGATGAATCATTGTGCATGTTCAAATTTGCACCTTATTTTCGTCTTCTTAAAGCATTTCGTATTCTTTTGGTGCCCACGTTTCCTTGGTGTGTTCTTCCGCAGATTTAATAGTGATTACGTTTGCCGCTTTACAGTCACTTTTTTCTTCTTTCTCTTATTTACTGTGAGGACAACGCCGTCATCGTCTTCATTGTCGTCGTTACGTAACGTCAATGACTTTTTCTGTCATCACCAAAATCGTTGAGCGCTCTCCCACATGTTCTTGAGGCTCGAACGAAACTCAAAACGAAAGTTCTCATAGTATCACGCTATGTTGCTACCGCTCATCGTTGTTACGCATTTCTTTTCCGGCGTATTTTGGCTCTCGGAATTGCTTCGAACGGCAGCTTTTGGTGGACTTCCGGGTGTTGGTGTGACGTCACCGGGCAATGGATCGTTGTTGTTCGTCGACGTTGAGCTTCGTCTCCCGTTCTCCCTGTTCGGTGACTTTACATCGAACGCTGATGTCTCGGATTCAAGATCTGAATCGATCTACGATTTTGAAGAAACAAAGCAAAAAAAGAAGATTTTTTAAAACTGTTTCCGACATGAATAAATGACTTCTTGAAAACTCGAGATTAATAAATATTTCAAAAAAATGCACAAGTGAGAAGCGAAGAGGTGCTTAAAAATGTTTTTTTTTCAGGGTATTCAAGATTCAATTATTGTTCACGCATGAAAACAGCTACAATGGAGCTACAATTAATTTTTTTTACTTTTCAAGCATTAGCATGCGGGAATCATTCCTAATAAAAATAGTCGTCAACGGTAGATGCTGTGAATGAAATATTGTTTTGACTCGTGACATACAACGACTGGATGGCGCAGAAATGATGCGATACCTTATTGAAACACACTACCTGTCTGGTAGCGGGGTGTGGATTTAGGAACAGCCTCTCGCTCGTATCACTCCCGCAGCTCGAACTTTCGCTCATTTCTGTCACAAATTTTCGAGATGCACGGGGACTGGATGGTGCAGCTCGGCCTTGATTGCCAAGTGGATGACTGGTGTTTCTCGAACACACCTGCGATTGTATGTGCTCGCAGACCCGCCGAAATCTTCGTATATTACCTACATGAGAACAAAATTATTGTAAATGAAATAGCTAATTGTTTTATAACTACCCGGAAACTGATATAATTGACAATTTGTTTCTTTATTTTCACAGCCCCTTTGGCATTTCCGCTAATTTAAAAATAGTAATTGTTCCTACTGCCAAAACATTATATTATTCCGAGAAAATTGAGTTTGAGTATACAACTCTATTACTTAATGCAATATGAAGCGTCTGCCGACGTGTTTTTTTCTAGCTCCAATATGTTTTCAATGGTGCATTAACATTTCGTTTAAATCAACAAAAATAATATCGTTTTTCTTCAACTGCAAAGCTCTCTATACGCGTAGTGACTTTTTCAGTTCTGGGTTATTTTCTAGGTAAATTCTCTCTCATTAATATGCGAAAATCGCATGGAAGCGTTATAATCATGAGACGTAGCTTCATTTCCAAACGAATCCCCTGTCGGGACCTCTTCTTCTTCTTCTTCTTCTTCTAAATTTTCTATACTTTTACGTATGCGATATCGAAAATGGTATTAAATAAATCTTTGTTACGAAATATCGATCATATTTATTAATAAATCACTGATATCTTGGGAACCATTATTTTCGACAATTCCACCTTTTTCTACGAGTTTCTTTAAGCACCAGTTTCCCGCGGCGGTATTTCGTCTGATAATAGTTGTCCAAGCAATAAATCAAAAAAATCATCAGACTTGGATGTTGCAACGCGTATCCACGTTTGATGTTCGTTTTGAATTCGAAAATGTTTATAAACGACGTGATCAAGTGCATTAGAAGAAGTGCTAAGAACAATTTAATGATTACTTGAGGCTATTAATTACTTATAACTTTTCAGACTAAAAAGTTCTTGTAAAGTGAATAATTTTTCAGCGCTGATTGTTTTTGAGTTATTGGAGACTTGTACTACAATACGATATTTAAGCCCTTGCGGAAGGATAACGAACCTGACTCGTAATCCAAATTTTATACTAAACATTAGTATTACGAGTGGTTCTGGTGGAATGCGGATTGGGCCAAGCGGGAACATTACGAGCCAGACCCGTCGAATAATTTTCCCATAGTAACAACGGTGGTTTAGTTGGGCCCGGATTTCATCGAGAAGGGGTTATAGTTACAATCCGAGGATCTTTATTTAACGAAGTCAGAATAATTTCAATTCTCACCTAGCATATCGCACAACTTATCACCTGCCACGAGCCAAGTAACGTCGTCTAACGCAATTTGTACAACTCGAGAAAACCGCATGTGTCATACTAACCCCCAAACGACACACCATCTGCCGTGCTTACCCATTTGGTACACATAAGACAATTCGATATTGATTTCTTTCAACCAACATTTCCCACCTGCACGCACGAGAAGAGGTATAAGTGTCGCCGCTGTCTCATGACTTCATTAGCTGACACCATGACACCTTGACGCCTCGTTGACAAACTAATTAGTTTAACGCACGAAGCCCGACTTTTCCGCTAAGCACGTAGTTATAATTTCAATGAGGACCAGCAACGCAATCACCTTGTGCAACAGAATCTGCGAACCATACTCGCTCGTCGTCCGTTTCAGTATAAAGTTGTAAACTCGCCGAGACCAAGCTTGTATATTGTAAGGGATTCTTAGAGTCAAAAGTAAATTGCTTGTGAAAAATAAAAATCTGATAAACGAACGCACAAGAACCTCCGTCGCATCGTATCGAGCTTCGTCAGATTACCAGCATCACACGACCAACGAAAGAGAGAGTCGAACCTTTCTTGTACAACCTTTCGTATAAGTCAAGATTGACCATCGGACTACTCAGTAATGATGGTGCCGACCTAGTCGAAAACCCCTCCGAACAAATTTGTAGTGAAGAAAAGGCAAGATTTCCGTCCCTGAAGGAAAGCGCTTAATTGCCTTGTCTCTAAAAGAGAAGTCGAACCGTGTTACGCATCTCCATACTCGGGAGAGTTCAACGAATTATAACATTACCGATTAAATTTTCATAATTTTTAATAACCTTCAGACCTTTTTTTAAAGATTATGTGCTATAAACAATTTAGGGGGGGGGGGGAGGGGGGAGGTATGAGGCCGTTATAGTCGTATACGACTATAATAGCGGCACTACACCTGTGATCGCTGGGTGTTGGACGGGTTCGTAAATAGTCGAGGCGCTGGCAGCATGTTACTTCGAGGAACATCTGCCGAATTTTTCCCAGACAGGTTGAAGTTCCTTGTCATCATTTCCCTCGTAATGTCGTAGGCCTCCGAGGTATGTGCCGTAGTTATTGCTTCGCGGATGTTGAAGGGTCGTTGCGCGTGCACGTCGGTGGATTTTTCCTTACGGAGTTCCATCAAGTACTCTTCGAGCCCTTCTTCCCTCTTATACTCAATGACAAATATGTGTTTATGTTCGTCGGCTGCCAAGTTCGCGAGCACAGCCAACACTTGATTTTGAATTTCAAAAAATCGATTTATCAATTTAGGCCTTATAGCAACCTTAAGGGGGTTGTTTAATGATTTGCCGGTAATAGGATAAACGGGTTGCAGGTTACAACACATGTGTATTTTATTGTTTTATTAAATAGCTTAGCCTAGTCAGTCCACTGTGTGGGGTGTTCACACGATCTACCAAACACTTACAATAGGTTAACTTGACACTACAGTTTACACGTTTTATACAAAGGCATGAGTCTAACAATAATGAGCGTCACACTGAGTTTTAATGAACTCGGATGAGCAGAGACGATCGGTGTAATTCACCCGGCGATACTGCGCAGGTACCGCGGGGTGTAAGACCACTTTGCAGGAAATGGCGATGCGAACGGGTGATCTATTGGACGCCGGTCGAGTCGATCATGAGTTTGATCAATGGGCAGATCCACAAAGACTGACGCAATAATAAGCAACGCATGGGAACCGACGCTAGGCGTTCAGGCCTGGAGCGTGCCGACCGGGTCTGAGCGTCTGGCAACAGCTGGATTGGCCGCTAAGCATGTTTCAGTTGTTCATGCACGAACAGCGCGTCATTGAAGAACACACGCGGGAATGTTTATTTGTGCTTGCGCGAACAGGAGTAAACTACCCTCTACATGAACTTCCTTACCTCAGTCCACTTTTCCAATTTAATACGTCTTTGCTGATTCAAAATATTTCTTACAACTCCGAGTCGACATTTCCTCATTTTGCGAACTCAATATGACACCCTGATTACGAGAGGGCAAACAAACCCCTTTCTATTGTCCTTTTCTTTGGCGATTCGAAAATTTGTCACTATATTTTGATGAATATTGTTTTGGATACCTGTGGATATTTCGCATTAATCTCGATAGTAGCAGGATAGAGGGACGCAGAGATCTGCTCCTTACTCCTCACTGTTCTAATGTTTATGAGAAACTTGTATTATGCGCGCACCGCTTAATACGTTCACAGTGTTTATATTAGATGTCTGTGTCATTCATCTGAGATTTGCACGGCTTCGAACGCTCCGCCATGGCTTGAAATGACGTGATACCTCTACGCGCTGATCTTATAGTTCATTGAATGCGCTTTTGCAATTGATACCGTAAGGCTATTTCGATGCTTCCTATAAAAGGCGGTAAACAGTCTCAGTGTACTTGTTCAGATGTACGTGTCCACAAGCGAGATTCAAATGGTATTGTGTGTTTTTCGAACTTGGTGTGTTGCCCTGAGAATATTTTCAGAATGAAAATCAACCCGATCAACCTAATTAAAGTTGAATGGCTATGGTTGAAGCTACAAATATCGCACAAATTCCCATTAATAATGCAGAAATCGAACTGACGGAAAATTTTGAGAAGATTTTACATAAGTCTATGCAAAACTACAATAAAGAGATGATAGAGGAAGAGATGCTAGATTTGCAATAACCATTTAAAGAGTACGAAACACATGCCGTTGAAGATACTTTATGCCATAGGGATGATAAAGATGATAATTCTGACGCCTGTTCGAGTGACGCGAAACTAAGCAATTGTTATGACCCTATTTAGGGCCTAATGTTTTATATTAAGTTGTTATTTAAAGTCGAGGGTCAGGGGCCTCGACTTGTGGGTTCCGTCACTCTTTGAAGCGGCGTAACGCACCTCACCTGGTTCTGTGTGTGTGTGCGTCTCCGATCTGCTGACGTCGGCGGATTGCTGGGATCGTTGGGAAGGTCGGTTGCGCCGGCCTTCTCGGCAGTAGAAATAACGCTCAAGATGGCTTCAATGGTTTATTACTCGCACAAGCAACCGCGCTCGTAGTGACGTATACAGATTAACGCTCGTCGCTGCCACTACGATGCCGAGGTTTCGCTGAGTCGGCAGAAGTCGAGCGGGTAGAGTACAATTGGACTCGCCGGACGCATACACGCACACACCGTTACAACAATATTACGATTCTCGGTTAATACTACAATGGCTCTCCGGAACCCCACGGTTACGCTCACGAGGACTCTAAGTACGTGAAGCGTACACACCACTAAGGCACTGGTACCGGTTGACCACTGTCTGTTAAGACTGAGAGATTAGTTAAGACTGATTAAAGTTTGGTCTGTCCGGACCCTCGTTGCCTTGGGGAAGGAGCTCGTGGGGGTTACCGGGAACGATATGTCGGTCGTCGATTGGGAAGTTGATTTGTCAATCGGGTCAACTTCCCAATCGGCAGTTGCATTTCAAGAAGGGCGCTCGGGGCCGCTGAGTTTCGGGAAGAACTCGCGGGGCCGTTGCATTAGGAGAAATTATTGTGGGCCGCGCTGACCGGGTGGCGCGTGGCCGGTGTTGCGGCGATCGCTTCGGTGAAGCCGAAGTGTGCTGCTGAGGCGGCGATTTGGGCGATTTCCACACGGAGTTGACCGCCGGTGTGGAAGGCGCTCATCGCGCTGTGGAAAAGTACGGGTTGCGAAATCTGGCCGTTGCCAGGTTGATCGGTCCGTAACACAATGATTATAAAAGGAAAGCTGTGGAATACTAGAGATCTGGTAAAAGAAAAGAATTACAGTATCGGAACAAAAATATAAATCTGTCCAAAGTGTACGACAGCTGTGCCGCTGGGCCCATCAACATAACAAAGGTGGCACTAATAAAGAAAAACTAGCTTGAATTTCCGAATACAGATTGCAGAATATGAAAACTGCTATAGATGCCGATGTTATTGTTCATAATATTGACCTTACAAAGTGGGTTTTACTGGCACAGGAAGAGAAGAGAGACCACGAGGATCTACGATTTAAAGCTTCTCATACCTGGCTATGGAGATTTAAAAAACGGCATCGCATTGTTTCAAGAAAAATAAACAAACTTGTAATAAGAAAAACTGTTGAGGAAGGACCGATTCTGCAAAAAAATGGAGAAAAATGCGTACATGATAAATTACTCATCGAAAAGCATGGTTCTGAACATATATACAATTCGGACGAAAGCGGTTTTGAATTGGAAATTCGTTTAGCACGAACTTTAGCGACTGAAGGAACGAAAAAAGTTGAATGCTACACCATCCAGCCTACAATAAACGCCAACGGGAAATTACTTTTTCTGCTTTTTATAGTTTTGAAGGAGGCAAAGAGTGAATTGGGTTGTTGAAAAAAAAATATCGATTTTTTTGCTGTATTTTAAAACATTATTATAAATAATATTGGTAATCGATGTGAAAATCTTTGAAAAGACTGTTTACAATTAATTATAAATGATTCAAGACTGATAAAATTTGTAAAAGAAATCAAGTGACCACGAACACGCCATAATGGGCTGCCATACTTATGACGTCACTATGTTAAAATGTTTTCACAACTGTACTTACATCGAAATGATCCTCGCAACAGAAAAAATTTGATGTCGTTTTCGGATTAACACGCCGCACTGCTTTAAACCACTGACGTCTATATTTAACCTTTTGAGACACATTTAAAAACATTTTGTCCGGTGCAGTTTTTGTAGTATTATTACAGAATGGTACAAAACACCCACGACAACTGTTAAGGTTTGCCATTGTCTATAATTTTATCAAACATGGACGATAATAATAAGAATAAACTGATCAAAAGTTAAAAGTTTCTATCACGGCCCGCTGTTATTCAGGAAAAGGTAACATAGTGACGTCACACGCTCTCGGATTTTTTTCGGGAGCTGTCGGCGCATCATCGGTACTAGGATAACAAATTCATTTTCAATTTGACATTACTTTTTAATTATAACGAAAAAAAAAAAATAATAATAGTTTTATTATAAAACTTAGGTATGATCTTACCATTTCCGAAAAAGAAATTTTTTTTTTCAACAACCCAATTTCAACCAAGAGTAGCGAAAGAGTTATTTAGGCCAGAAATACGTCGTGGTAATCGCATACAAATCTGTAAAACTCACTTGTGGTACGTGTTCTCATTAACGGTTTATCGATTTTTTTGCAAACGTATATTTATCTGTCGAGCATCTACACAGAACACATTATATGATAGGGAGATGACCGATTATGGCCTGTCTTGAGTGCCGAAACCCGGAAAAGAGGGAGAAAGTGCTCGTTTGAGAATCAGCGCTTAAACCAGAGAATAGACGTTACGAGGACTCCGTACAAATCGTGCACGTTATGAAGCACATCTCAAGTATTTCGATTAATAAAGCCGATATTTACAAAGAATATATGGAGTATATCCTCACCTTAACATTATCAATACTAAATTGGTTTTATGTTAATAGATCATTTTAGAATCTGGTTGGCGAAAGTTTTTTTCCCAATGTCGGAAGTGACAACGTATTATTGATCGATTCCTGGAGTGGACACTACCCTAGGGATGTTCATGACACTACCCCTCATGATAAAAAATCATCCCAATGATTATTCTAAAAGGTACAACTGGAAAAATTCAACCGCTTGATGTATTTGGATTCCGAATATGGAAGAATTTTGTGCGACATTTTTCAAATAATGTCATAGTGGTGGATGCTGATGCAAATTTGCATTTAAGAAATAATGTAATTAAATTGCAATCTCTTACACATAATCAACTGACGCTTCCACGTTATACGAATCTTTTTAAATATTCATATATGAAAAGTAATTATATAACAGAAAAGCCAAAAATCTAGTCGATTTCGATTTCGACTAATCAAAAACACACTGTGAAATACCTGGCTGTGATCAGATTAGTCCAGTTGCAATAGACATGAGTTCCAAACAAAGACACAAGAGCAGTGCCAATTTTTTGTAGGTTCTTTGGCCCTTCAGGAACGTGCTCGTAAAAATTAGAAAACTTTGCCCGTGTTTTTTAGAAAGTAGATATTACTAAAGAAATTGTTTGTTTAATTTGTATTTTTTTTTGTGTTTTATCGAAAAATGCTTTCTACAAAAGTTTTACGCCGTGAGTTTCTTTACAAAAATACTCCTGTGACAAAATTACGTGACGCCGTTAGTTTAGCGGCAAATTACAATTGAAAAATAATTCATCTGTTTTGTTTAGAGCATCTGCTATTGGGCATTTATCAATATGCCGTTCCAACATTCATATATCATCTAGGAAAAACCAGCTTCAAGAGATGCACGAACAATTTATCGATCTATGTTATATAGTTTAGTAACGATCTCCGATCACGCGGGAAAAAAATTCAGGTGTCTTTCAATATGTATATTTAGAATTTAACTTAAAAAACAATTTTGTAAAAGATAATTCCATTTTTCGAGGATGTACAGTTTTAGCGTACAAATAAATAGAAATACCGCCTTAAATTACAGCGGTAATTGAAATATTATTTCAGATTATGGTGCGTTTATACAAGACACACAATATTTAAAATAAATTTTTAACATTTAAACAATATTCTCGATATGTTCATTACAAGCCGAGATATCGATATTGATACGTATCTTCGGTTAATTATTGGTGTAATAGAAATTTTCATAAATTTCAAGTTGCAGAGCCTTCTTAACATTGTTGGATATACGATTCAATATGATACTAAGCCTTTGGAGCGTTCGTCTGATCGCGGGTAATGATCAAATACCCACAATATCGTGTAAGAAATGTAACGGGTTGTACGGTACAAATATTCCTGAACCCGAAATAGTTTCAAGTAATGAAGAAATCGACGCAGAATTTTTAAGTTTTTCTAATGAAGTGGACAATGCAACGGATATTCCGTTTTCGCAAACTGAAGTCCCGAATGATGCAAATGCGGATCAAAACTATGAGCCTGTCGAGGAAAAAACTAAAAAACAATAATTATTACTAGAATTTTAGGACTAGTGTATGTAATATAATTATTGTAATAAATCAAATTCCTGACAACATAACATTTAATTATTATACCCTTACTCAATTATTGTAAACTTATTTACACGCACAGCCATATTTACATTCAGAGAAAACAATAATTGTTATTGGGGCAACAACGAGAAAAAATTGATTTTCAACGACATTTTCAAGGTTGTGAGAAAAAAACGCAAAATTAAAAAAACAACTCTCTACGATAATTTACAAGTGTAAGATATGGTTTGTTGCTCTCTCTATGTGTCAGGATAATAAAAGGTCGTACGGGTTACGTGGATATCACAGGAGAGTATTTATTAGAAATTATATGTTAACAAAGGAAAAAGCCATCGGGCGCAACACGCGTGTGCTCGCTCGTAAACCGGTGGCGGGACTGACTCCTCGGGCCCCCGCATCTCGCATCGACCCATTGTCACGTGACGCACTGGCGATGGCGTGATGATACAATAATGAAATAGAAATAAAACGCAGTGTTCGCCTATGCATACTACATTCGGCCATTTCTGACTTTCTGACGCCCTCGGCAGAACAACATAAACAAATTAAATGCGAACTTTGAACAAAAGAAAACATACATAAAATCTCAAACACCAAAAGAATATAAATATATATATTGACATCCGTTATCGCTTATATCTATGAGCTATCCGCTTGCTTCCAGGGCCTGATGTTTGCAGCTTGCCAAACTCCCCTATACGGCCGTTGAGTGTTTTGGAATCCTTCTATATCCGTTACTATATATCTATCGTTCCTCAGTTTCTCTGCGATTTTGTACGGTCCCTTGAATTTTGGCATGAGTTTATGCGATGCCCCAGCCGTACTGTCGAAGTTTTTAACCATTATCATATCGCCTACTGAGTACTCGTGCGCAGCTTTTCGTTTCTGATCTGCGTAGTGCTTGTTATACGCTTGTGAACGCAGGATTTTGCTAGATGCGCGCTTCCTGATCTCATCTCGATCGAGTTCTTCGTTTCCGTTCAGACTATCCAAGCATTCGCGTAGCTCGTCTGGTGAGCTTCCCCGTTGACTTACACCAAATAACAATCGGCTCGGCGTGACACCGGTGCTCTTACTGACTGTATTATTTAAGGCGTACTCTACTTCGGGTATAATTTTATACCAGTACTGACCCTGAGCGTCGTCTGACAATTTCGCTAACATCGGCGTCAGAGTACGATTAACTCTCTCAACTTGGCCGTTAGCTTGTGGTGAACCTGTGGCAATTTTAACATGCTGTACCTCATTCTCTTTTAGAAAATCTTCAAACTCGGCGCTCGTGAAGCAGCTCCCCCTATCTGAAACTATCATCCGTGGTCTCGAGTAATGTCCGAAGTATTGCCGCAAGCAATTTATTGCCTCTTTGCTCGAGGTCGTCTTTGTCGCATATAATTTTACGAATTTCGTAAAACCGTCTACCGTAACTAGCAGATGCTGCTTTATCAACCGTTTTCTGTCAATCGGTCCGAGATGATCGACATGTATAATATCAAAAGGCACATTTCCCTTCGGAATCGAATGAATAAAGCCTTTCGCTTTACCACTGACTGGTGAAAACACGATGCATTTAAGACAATTCTTGATGTGGCTCTCGACTTTCTCTCGCATTTTCGGGAACCAATAACTCTCGAGGATCGCCTGCGTTGTTTTTTCGGTACCGCCATGCCCTAATTCATCGTGGTACTTGAATAGTACATTCTGTTCCATCCTTTGGGGCACATAAAATTGCAATCTCTTACCGTTTTTTCGATAGATCAGTCCGTTTCGCATTTCGTACAGTTTATGTTCGGACTTTTCGAGTTCATCCCGGAGCTCGACGATTTCCGGGTCTTGACCTTGGCACACAGTGACGTTCCATTCGAATGGGTTGTCCTCTATCACACCTATTGCTCGACTTAGAGCGTCTACGTGACGCATACGTGTCCCGGTCCGATACTCTAGCTCGTAATCGAAATTCAGCAGCGCAATCGCCCATCTCTCGACTCGACGGTTCACTTCCCTCTTTTTTAATGTCATCGTGACCGCATTGCAATCGGTGTAAATTTTAAATCTTAGGCCGTGAAGGTAAGTCCTAAATCGTTCAAGCGCATAAATGATCGCT
Organism: Netelia melanura; assembly: GCA_964007305.1. Classification (NCBI taxonomy): domain Eukaryota; kingdom Metazoa; phylum Arthropoda; class Insecta; order Hymenoptera; family Ichneumonidae; genus Netelia; species Netelia melanura. The sequence goes on from OZ023260.1 coordinate 2,382,793, forward strand.
AGTGTCTCAAGTTCAAAACTATGTAGCTTTGATTCGCTCTCGGTTGTGCGTTTTGAAAAATAAAATACTGGGTGCACTTTCCCGTCCGACTTTTTTTGCATTAGCACCGCCCCGAAACCGGCTGTGCTCGCGTCACAATGCAACTCAGTTGCGTCGTTCGGACTATAGATCGCAAGAATCGGAGCCTCGGTAAGTTTGGTTTTAAGTAGTTTAAACGCCTCATATTCCTCGTTTCCGAATTTGAACGTTGCGTTAGCCTTAGTCAGATCGTAGAGAGGCTTGGCAATCGACGAGAAATTCTCGATGAATTTCCTAAAATAGGAACAAAGTCCGAGAAAACCTCGTACCTCTCTCATAGTCGTCGGGGTTGGAAATTTCTCTACAGCCTCTATGCCCTTTCGTGTCGGCTGAATGCCCTGTCCCGAAATTAAATATCCAACATACTCGATCTTTGTCTGTAGGAAGTAACATTTATCAATTCGTAATTTTAAAAGATTCTCCGATAGTGTCTCAAAAACTCTTCCGAGTATCTCCAAATGACGTTCGACCATCCCGGTGGCGATTAGAATATCATCCATGTATATTACCATGTCGCCGCTTTTCGTAAATTCGGCTAGAATGCGATTTATATACCTCTGAAAAACCGCGGGTGCTGTGCGAAGCCCAAATGGCATTCTGAGCCACTCATACTGTCCTAAAGGAGTCACGAAGGACGTGTATTTGATCGACTCCTTTTCAACCCGTACGTGGTGAAACCCATCTTTTAAATCCAAAGATGTAAAACATTTTTTGTTTCCCAAAAATTCGAGTTGGTCTTCGATAAGAGGCATAGGGTAATTATCCCTTGCCGTCGCCTTATTTAAAACCCTATAGTCTACGCACATGCGGATACCCCCGTTCTTTTTTTTAACCAGCACGACGGGAGATGCGAATTCCGAATCGCTGGGACGTATGTATCCTTTTTCTAATAATCCGTCGAGTATTATCTGAAGATTGCGTCTTTCCTCATAAGAGAGTCTACGCGGTGTACAGTGGAACGGTTGAGGATTATCAAGTCGTAATTTTAATTCCTCTATGATCTTCGGCTCGGATGGTCTATTAAAATCTACGTACTTTTCCTGGAAAATTTGTTTTAACTCGGTCTGATGTTTATAAGGTATACCTGGATTTATTTGGAGATTATCGACTTCGTCCTTCGCGCTCTCAACCACGCCGACATTCATAATATCTCGCTCATCTCTATCGTCCTCTGGCAACGTTAGATATACCCCGAATTTCTGCAGTACGTCTCTACCTAGTAACGCCGGAGTTGCCATCGTATTCTCAGGTACAACGTAAACTCTAATGTCCTTTTTCGTCGTATTGCCTATGGTAATTTCCGCTATAACTTTACCGGACATTTGTACCTGAACCCCTTTGCAACCAAAATACTCCCGATCTGAGTCGTCTAGCGGAAGGAGCGCTTCCTTTCCTACAAAACGTTGCTTTAAGAATCTAGTTGCGCTTCCCGTATCGAGGAGGGTGTCCATACATAATACTCGGCGCGAATTACAATCTCTAATATCGAAGGTCACCACTCTTCTATGCTGTACGCTAGTCTCTTCCAGCGGATCCTCGTAGACGCTGTTGACCTGTTCCCTTTTTTCCTTCGGGCTGTGGTTCGGGCAGTCCTTTGCGAAATGTCCTGTGCGCCCACATCCGTAACATGAGCCACGTTCTCTCTTAGGTGCCGTGCACTCTCTCGACACATGTCCGTCCTTGTTGCAGTTATAGCGTCGAACGGGTTTTTTCGCGTCGCCTCGCTTCCGAGTCACCTTCTTCGTTTCGACAGTCAGTCTTCCTGTCGCGGACTCCTCTCCTGATGGCGGGTCTCATTTTATTCGAGTTCCCGTATCTGCCGACGGAAGAGGGATGTTGCGAAAAGCACTAAGTAAGTCTCCAATCGAGTTAAAACGGTGCATCCTGGCCTGGTTTTGTAACGTTTGATTGGGAATCCCCTTGATTAAGTAATCTATCAAATCCGTATCGTCTATCGGTACCAAGTTGGCTAGAATTGCTTTCTCGTGATAATACTCACTAAACTGTTCGCTCGGCTGCCATGTTCGCGATTTAAACGTTTCCAATCGATCGACCTTATTTGGTCGTTGATCAAACCCCTCCTTCATCGCGCCTAGCAACGAATCCAGCGTCATCTCCGTATAATCCGATTTGGATCGAAACCATTTTTCGGCCTTACCTCTCAACTTTGAGCTAATTATCATTCTCATAATATCGTCCTCGACCCCGAATCGTTGTCTAAGTAAACGAACTTGTTTTTCCCAATCATCGAAATACCGATCGGTGCCATTAAATTCGCTCAATAAGTCCCCGATGCCTTTTACATCCGCCCGAAAGTTCTGGCGTATCTCTCGAACCTGTCGTTCCTGGCGGCCATCATTGTCCTGCTCGGCGTCGTCCCCTATGTTATGTTCTCGTCGTTCGCGTTCGAGAAGAGCTAATTCTCTTCGTGCAACGTCTCGTTCGCGGCGGGTCACCTCCAGTTCTTGCAGCAGCAACTGGGTTCGTATCGCCTCGACGTCCGGTACGTCACCCTCGTGCATACAATGTTCCTCGCTCTGTCCTCTTATCCAACTGCCTTCTGGATCAGCTTCGTTTAAACGCATAATTAACTCTGCCTTCGATCCTGTAGTCGGTAATTCAAGCTCTTTCAGCTTCTCCTTAAGTTGCGACACTGTCAGACTCATCGCCGTAGCCATCGCTCCGTTCAGTCCGTCAATTTACCGCCAAAATAATGAATACCTCTCGTTCATAAGCACCGATCTCTTGCCACACCCCGCAGAGACCACGTTACTGCGTGCACACACACGTACACCGACAAGACGACCCAACGCGTGAGCGTGCCGAAACGTAAACAGAACGCACACAACCTCACACATCCCACTGTCCACAGACACCGTTGCCGTTATAACCGCCCGAGTTCTCAATGCCGCCTGGCGCGCACTAGCCCTCCGCGCAGCTTCTAGAACGACGCGCACTTCGCATCGCCACACAAAGGATTGATAGATGATGCAGTCACTCTCTTCCTCGCGTAATAGAGATGATCGGTATCTCCTTATCACCTTATGAGTTTCACCATAAACTCTGTTCACCCCGAGTCACACCACCGGTAAACGCAAATTGTTTTTTCTTTCCGTCCATTACCTCTCACACAATATCACGCATTTTATCCCACTTCTGAAGTTGTAAGATATGGTTTGTTGCTCTCTCTATGTGTCAGGATAATAAAAGGTCGTACGGGTTACGTGGATATCACAGGAGAGTATTTATTAGAAATTATATGTTAACAAAGGAAAAAGCCATCGGGCGCAACACGCGTGTGCTCGCTCGTAAGCCGGTGGCGGGACTGACTCCTCGGGCCCTCGCATCTCGCATCGACCCATTGTCACGTGACGCACTGGCGATGGCGTGATGATACAATAATGAAATAGAAATAAAACGCAGTGTTCGCCTATGCATACTACACAAGGGAGTTATTGAAATTGTTAACCAAGTCGCTTGCGGAGCGCCGCAGGGTGAGAGGCGGTACCCTCACCACGCCGCCCGGCCGCGCAGGCGATGCTACTCGCTGACTCGCGAGTGAGCAATCGAATTACATCATTACCCGCAATCAGACCAACGTTCCAAAGACTTATCATATTGAATCGTATACCCAAAAATGTTAAGAAGGCTCTGCAACTTGAATTTTGCGAAAAATTTTATTACAACACTAATTAATCGAAAATACGTATCAATATCAATATTCCAGCTTGTAATGAAAATATTGAGACTTTTTTTTATATCGTGTGCCTTGCACAGGCGTATCATAATCTGAAAGAATATTTCAATTAGCTTCGTAATTTAAGGCGGTATTTCTATTTGTTTATAAGCTAAAATTTTATATCCACGAAAAATGGAGTTTTTGTTCTCACAAAATTGTTTTCTTAAGTTAAGTCCTGAATGTACATGTTGAAAGACACCTAAATTTTCGTTTCCCGCATGAGCCTTCTGTATCAGCTGGAATTTTAAAACTGTGCATTTTCGCAGATAGGAGATTGTTGCTAAACTATATAACATACATCGACAAATTTTTCGTGTGTCTCTTAGGTATAGTTTTTCCTAGATGATATGCGTGTGCTGGAGCGGTATGTTGATAAATGACCGATCGCAGATGCTCTAAACAAAATGAATGAATTATTTTTCAATTGCAATTTACAGTTAAAGTAACAGTGTAACGTGATTTTTGCATAGGACTCTTTTTGTAGAAATTTTTCTAAATTTTAAGAGCATATTTTTGGAGGTCCACAGAACCTATAAAAAAATTGGCGCTGCTTTTGTGTCTTTGTTTAGAAGACAGTGATATTTTTGTACATTTCGACAGGACTATTTAGCAATTGTAAAATGCGCGTGGTGTAAAAAGTCTCAGTATTCGAAGTATGTTTTGAAGACTACCATTATTGTACGACGTATAGGCCATCAATAGTGTAAATTATCATAAAAGTATGACATCTATAGCAGTTTTCATATTCTGCACTGTGTATTCGGAAATTCGAGTTATTAATTGAAACTCGCTTACGGACTCGTACGTCTGAACTAGTACACTGCGACTGTTTACCGCCTTTTACAAGAAGTATCGAAATAGGAAAAATAATCCCCGTCTTATGATATCAATCGCAAAAGCGCATTCAATGAACTATAAAGTCGGCGCGTAGGTATGAGAGCATTTCATGGGATGGCTGAGCGTTCGGAATCACGCATATCCCATATCAATGACACATATATCTAATATAAACACCGTGAATGCATCTCTATGTGTGTACTTTTTCCTTAAATGAAAACAATTATCGTCTTAAAGAAAGTAAATAGAAAAATTATCTATTCGTGTGCGTATAGAAAACACATTTCTCATAAACACCAGAATAGTGAGGAGTAAGGGCCGGATCTTTGCATCCCCCTTCCCCTACACCTGTTGCGATTAATGCAAAATGTCAATTACCTATTAATACAGATTAATGCATTGGAGACTAATGCATTCATAATCTTTCGTCCGTAAATATTGACGTGAATTTAGCCCGGAATTCCATAATGCTAGCTGATTATACAATAACCAGGCATCTTAACCAGAAAAGGCGGGTATACAAGTTAGATGCCGTTATAACTGCTTGAATTTACAGCTGGACTTGTAATTTTTCTTATCAACATGAATTAAGAAAAAAAATAATATGCACATACAGCAAAAATGTAGAAAAAGTGCGGCAATTCATGCGAATGTGCAAAGAAAAGATTAAAACGTTCCGATTAATGTCTATTCTTTCGCAGACAATCGTGTGAAAAAGACATTGCAATAAAATATGTTAAAGAGGGCATAAATGAAGATGATAAGCTGGACCAAATCGATATAAAAGTTCCAGAGTATGTTTGATTCCTATTGAACAAAGAGTCGATATTAGAAAGCTTAAAACAGGAGATAAAAATCGATGATTAAACTATTTAAACTTAAATCTCTGAACCATGCCCGGATATTCCTGGTGCGGATGCATCGTGGAATCGAAAATCACTCGTATACATTTCTACTACATCCTCAATCCGTCCCTTTATCGTCAATACTCATTCTATATTCAAAGAAATTTATATGTAAGATTTGTGTAAGTTGCACATTTTAATATTAGTGTTAATGATAAAAAAATCAGATATACCTTGTGACGTGATTTTCCCGATGCAGAGAAAAGTCATCGTCACAGGGCCGTTATCGGATTTTGCCTTCGCTCTACCACTCGTTAGTCGTTATGCGCTCCCGAATTTTCGATTATTACTACAGTTGTATGTTTTTCTTTGGATGTGACAGTGTTGTCAAATAGGGAGTTTTAGGGAGGATGAACGGCATGGCGTTCGACCCTATCGAGGAGAGTAGTGCTCGACGTACCGAGTTACCCGTCAGGGAAGAACGGCCAGCGAGTACGCTCGGAGAATCGCGATATCTTAAAGGTAAGTATTGTGCCGAGCGAGAAGGCAGTAGCTGTCGGTGAAAGATTTCGGATTTGGGATGATCGAAATTTGGTTGGCTGTTAGACAGTCGCTACCGTGTCGCGCTCGAGACCAGAGGTGTCTCGCGAAGGATCGTAGAGAGAGTGAGGTGTCTCTGTCTCACGTACGCGCTCTCGTGGTGCCGGGCGATCGCTCTCTAGAGTGAGAGCTCCGAGTTCGCGTACGCGCCATGGGGAGTTCCGTGTACACCCGGCTCCTTGTGGATATCTTAGTTTCAGCGTGTTCCCGCAATGTTATAATTACTGCATTGATTTCGCACGAAAGTTTGGGTTTCGTAATTTTTTTTTTAACGTATGTTCAGTCTCAGGAGTTTCCCAAAGTGAATTCTCGCGACTATGTGAGGCGCATGGTAGCGGGAAATTCCGGCTCTCGTTCTCCGAGTTGAGATTCCGTCGCACGGAAAATTAACGATATTTTCGACCATCCCGGGGTGACTAACCCCGACCCTCTCTGCCATAATCAGCAACCTGAGCGGCCGAACGTTTCCGGATCTGCCGATCCCGCGGATGCACCCAGGTTAACCGGATGGTCACTTCCGGGGAAACAAAAAGTGACACTGACCACGACGGTGAGTGCGAAGGTAAGTAGTTCCCGCCTTCCTTAACCCGGTCCGTCCATATCCCGATCCGTGACGATAGAGGGGCTGGGCTGTTCTCTCCCGACCACCGGATTGTGTCGGTTGTCGATACCGGCGAAATAAAAATCGACAATCAAATGGCGCCCAACGTGGGGCCCAACCGGGATGGCCAGCCCCAAAAGGAAAAATTACGATTTTTCTGTCTATTGATAACCCCTGGGAAGACTTTCATTTCTCAGGGACTAAAAGATTCTCGCATCTCGCTCGAAGTGTCGGGTAGGCACGGATAGCGTTATAGCGACATATTGAATGTTCTCGATTTGCGAAAAACCTATTGTTCGATTTCGGCCGTTCTTAGAATCACGTTTGAAATTTGGACAAACGAGTTTTTCTATCTCTCCCTTCCAGGGCTCCACACCGCTCTCGTTACCCGAAATTGGAGAAATTAGATTCACTTGTCAGTCTAATTTGAATTCTCGGACAGTTCGGTCAAACTTCGCGCAAGTGAAAATTGTCAGTGCCTGTGCTGCTTCGAGTTCACCATCTAAGAACATTTCGACGAGTGCAACTTATTCGTCGCAGCTCTTGACACAACCTACAGGATACCGATCCAGATTCAGAAAATAAATCGCCGCGAGAAGGAGAGAGGCAAGGAGATCGTCGTGTTTTCGAACGGCGAGGGGCGGATGGTTCGACGAAATGCTTTGAGCCACCGCGGCCCTCCCGCCGCCAGGAGTGAAAGAGGAGCTTCTCCAGGCGTGCGCGGCGACGCTGGCGGAAGCCGACCCCGGAGACTCCCAGTCGATGGAGAAACTGGTGCGGGTGGTATGGGAACTGGCCCATGACACCCTGGGGCCGGACTCCCCCGCGCCAGCCCCCATGGACATCGGCTCGAAGCTTCCGGTAACGGTGGGCACCCGTCGGAGGCACCGCCGCTCACGAGCGGCCCGGAAAAGGGGCAAGGCGGTGACCACCCCAACGGCGCCGATACCGCCGGCGTCCACCACCACCGCGACGCCGATACCGACGACGCCCACCGCATTGTAGGCACCGCTCACGACCGCGCTACTCCAGCCACCCCGACGCGTGCTGGAGCGCGCTTGCTATAGTTGCCGGCAGTTGGGGTACTGCTACACGCAGTATCTCAGAGGCCCTTCTACCGTGGTGTTATGCCGCTAATGCGGGCAAAGGGGTAATACCCTCCGCACGTGCCCGGCGTGCAGCTTCAACTGTCGGGAAATGGGCCCGTGCGTGCCCGCCGCGGGACGAAACGTCCCGCGGGAGGAACTGCGGGCTCTTACGGGACCCGCGGTTCAGCCGTCGATCCCGGCAAGTGGGGGTAATCCCCAAGTCGGGCCAGACGGCGGCCTCGGACGAACCACCGCCGAGCTCCCGATCACCGGCCCCGCTACCACGGGACCAGAAAACCGTCGGTCCGCCCTGGAGCGGATTATTGGTGGCTACCGCCCACCCGGTTATGGCGGGGGGCTTCAACAGCCTCTCATAACACGCGGATCCGGAAAAATTGGCCCCAGGCCACATCTCCCGTCCAAAGGTAAGAACACCTAGATTTCGTAACGTCGGGCTTAACGGCCCGCGATCCCGTTGACTTTTGCCGGTCTCAAGCCGTAGCTCCCGCAAAATACGGCAGAAATGCCGAGCTGTCGAAAAATCGGGCCTAACAGGCCCGTGCTCGCGACGATTCTCCCAGGCCAAGTCCTGGTGGAGGTCGCCTACCGGGAGTAGTATTTTTTTATTTATTATTTTTTTTATTTATTTCTCTTTATATGTGCAGCCTTGAGCTTTCGCTCATCGCCGCTTGTTTTCACGTTATTTCTTTATATTTTCACTTTTATTTTCACTATTTAACATGTATTCCTCTAGATTTATTTCGTTTCTTTATTTACGTATCTTTTATTTTTGCTTTTAGGTCTCTTAGCCGCCGAGGGAGACCTCGGCGTTTCCATCCCTGCCACGTGGAGGCGGACCTTCTACTATCAATCTTCTTGCGTAAGTTTATTTTAATTCTTTTATTTCAGGTTTCTTTAGCTTTCGCGTTATTATTCTTTGTTTTATTTTATTTTCTTCTTGCTGTTTGTTCTTCTTTTCCTTTCTTCTTTCTTCTTTTTTTTCTACTTCTTTTCCTTTCTTCTTTCTTCTTTCTTCTTCTTTCTTTTTCTTACTGTTTACTTGCATCTTGTCTTCGTTCCTCTTCTGCTCTTCTTTCTTTTATTCTCCAGTCTGGCTATGTCCAGCATTTTCGGTCGTGAGCCCATTTAGGTATGCTTTCCTTTTTTCGAACAGCTCCTCCGCGAAACCCTCGAACCGTAGGAAGTTTTCCTTCACCCTTATGAGCGTTGCCATGTTTCTTTCCGCTGTTGTCAGTTCTGCGTATCTTATCTCCTCATACAAGGAGCACTCGAAAATCAGATGCTCTGTTGTTTACTCTACATTCTCACAATGCCGGCAATTTGGTGTTGCTTCTGCTAGTCTTCTGTATAGGCTGCTGTTGATCGCTCCGTACCCAGTCAGCAGGTACATCGTGCTTCTTGATGGCAGGGACCATTTATTTGTGCTTTTGAATTTTACATCTTTTATAAATTTAAAAGTTGCCCTTCCATGTTCATTCGTCTCCCAATTCTGTTGCCAGGCCGATAGTACTTCTTCTCCAAACGCCACTACTGCTTGTTGAAGTATCTCTTCTTGGTTTTCAACCTCTTCCATACTTCCTCTAAACACAAAATTGCCCCAATTTACATTGTGGTTCTTCTTTATTTTTCTTCTTATTCCTCGTAGCTCAACTTCCAGGTCTATGAGCATTGCCCCCGCTAATACTTGTAGTGCTGCTGTTGATATAGTCCGACAGGTACCAGTTAGCACGAGTAGTATAGCTTTTTGCGTTGCCCAAAGATGTTTCCTTACAATACTGTTTCTGACTTTATCGTGCCATATCCCCGACCCATAAGTTATAATAGGTACACGAACAACTTTATAGAGCACTTCTATACTCGGCCTTCTGATGCCCCATTGTTCGTGAGCTAGTCTTCTTAATGTCATTATATATTTGACGATTTTTTCCCTTACGGTCTTGACATGTTGAACAAAGTTCAAACGTTCGTCAATTATGACGCCTAGGTATTTATACTTGCTTACATATGTAATTCTTGTTCCACAAATGACGATTTTTGGTTGTGTGCCTAGACTGAATTTGCCCTTAGTCATCATCGCTTATGTTTTCCTGGCTGATATTTCCAGTTTGTTCGACTTGCACCATGCTCTTACGAGTTCAGCTACTTCAGCCGCAAGCCCCTCTAACCCGTGTCTGGAATTGGCTTTGACGAGGTATACAACTTCATCCGCGTATGCCGTGACTTGCACCTCATCTTCATCAAAGCGCTATGTTGTCCTCCTTAAGAGTGTGTCCAGGCACCAATTCCAGATGCTTGATCCGAGAATTGAGCCTTGTGGACATCCTCGTTGAACTTTTGCGACCACTTTTTCGAATTTATTGCATACCTCAATCCTTCTTCTCTTGAAGTAATTATTCATTATCCCAAACAGTGTGCTGCTGCATTGAGCCTCGACTAAGCGCGCCCTGACAGCCGGCCACCATAAGTTGTCAAAAGCTCCTTCGAAATCGAGGAAGACCGCAACCACGTACTTTTTGTCTGTGCGTGTTACTCCATTTTTTCGCTCGATGAGCGCGTCCTCCATAGAGAGTCCCCTTTTAAATTCAAACTGCCGGTCACTGCTCAGCCGAAGCTCCTCATATTTGCGCTGTTTGCGGTTTAGAATAATCCTTTCAAATATTTTGCTTATCACTGGTAGAAGAGCAATAGGTCTGTATGCGCGAACTGTTCCCAGATCCGCCTCTTTATTTTTGTGGATGATTTGTAAATCCGCTATCTTCCACTCGTTAGGAATTTTTCTTTCCATGAGGCACCTATTGTACATGATGTACATCACATCCTTTTTTGTTTCCCATAGCGCTTTAACAATTTCCAGCCCGAGACCATCCCGGCCGGGCGCCTTTTTATTTTTCAGTCTTTTTATTGCTTCACTTATTTCTGCGTTTGTTATGTCTGGTTCCATATTTTCATTTTTGTAGTCTCTGTATGTCTCCCGTATCTGTCTGTGTACCACCGTCTCATTTCCCCCACAGTCGGATGGCAAGAACTTTTTAAGGAGCAGCTGTACGGATTCTCTCCATGATTCCTACTACGGCTTTTTCTCCGATTTTGTTACCAAAGATTTTGTATACAATACCCCAGGGATCGCCGTTTCGTTCCACGCTTAGAAAATTTTTCCAAGATAGATCCTTTTGTTGCCTAATCTCTTTAGTGTAGCTTATATCGCTTCATATAGATCTTGGCATTGTTATAGGGTATTTTCCAACTGGAGTCGCCGTGCTCTAGTTAGTTGCCTCTTTGCCTTTCTGCAATGTTTCCTGAGTTCCTCCAGGTTGCTGCTCCACCATGGGGCCATTTTCGAGCTACATTTTTTTTGGAATGGACCTGTTGCACACGTCGGTAAGCGTTATTTTAATTTCCTTATATAGTTTATTTGTTTCTTTATGTCTCATTAGTTCCATCCGCTCTGATGTAAATTTTTCGTAAACTTTTTGTTTGAACTTGGTCCAGTCGGCCGCTTTAATATTGTACGTAGTTCGCACCAGCCGTGTGGCCTCCGCCTCGTGTTCGAGCTTTATACTGACGATGATCAAGTTATGGTCGCATGACAAAATTTCCTCGGTAATTCTCCAACTTATATTTCTTTTACAGACTCCTCTGCCCGCCGCTATTACATCAATATTCGATTGGCCTTGAGAGCTTGTGACTTTGTACCGGGAACTGGGCTCGTTTAACACTGTCAAGTTCCGTTCCATTAAGAACTCCTCCAGTAACACGCCACGTTCGTCCATCTCGTCGGAATACCATACGGGCGATTTTGCGTTGGCGTCCATACATATTATAACTTGTAACGGTTTTGATATTTTTCGAACGACAATATTTATTCAAGATTATGTAAAAATATTAACAATGGGAATTATATGTATAGAATGACGATGGAGCTTTTGATATTACCCCTTTTCTCCTGACCGACGACGATAGAGAGAGAGGTAGATTTTCGGTCGACGGTTCCACTGTGGGTCGCAGGGCGATTCCTGTTGGCGACGATGCCTTTGTAGAACTGCTCCTGTTGCGCCCACGGGAGAATGACTGATGTAATTTTCTTCCGTCAGATATTCCTCTGGATCAGTGTTCAGTTGAGATGGTCTGAATTGGAGTCGGTGGCGATAGTGTGAATTTGGAGTCGGTTGCGATCGGTCCGATCAGCTCAGAGTCCAGCGTGCGAGAGATCGCATTCCGATCCGTAAGGACATACAGATATATATACATATATCTGTATGTCCTTACAAACTCGATGGTCATTTATTTTCAGCAAAACAGCATCTCGTTCATTTATAAATAGCTCTATCGGTAATGATAATTGACAATACAAATTCACCAGGTAGAATTTGTTTCTCGCCGTTCGTAGCTCTAGGGCCATAATGTGCTCTGACTCATCGATTATCGCTGGGAAGATTTCCAGCTGGGTAGTATAAACCACTACAGCTACCCAAGGCGTTTCCACTTTGGGGGAAAGCATGCGCATTCCCTGGGATTTGTATCCTTGTAGTATTCCCTTACTTGCATACGGCTCATGGATATACAGTACATCCAGCTTTAGCTCAATCATTGCTTTCTTAAGTTCGGTTGCAGCTATTGCCGATCTCTGTGCGTTTATTTGGCCGATATGTAGCTCCATTTTATTCTGGACCGCTAAAGTTCCGCCTGTCTTCGTAGTCCAGTCATTACGTCGAAAAAAACAGGTTATAAATGCAAAAAATCCGAGGCGGCCAAATTTTGGATATGTTGTGGGGGGTGCTTAGAAAAGCTTAAATTCAAATTGTCGACCAAGATTTCCTATGTGCATTTTCCGCCATCTTGAAAAAAGGGTTAATCCAATTTTTTTACAATAACTCGGTTCTGCGTTGAGATCCAAAGATTTTAATATAATACTTTTTTGTTGCTTTTTTTACGCTCTATAATTTCGGTTTTATACATTGTTTACCTATCGTTCATATTTATTGAAATATTAATCACAAAAGTCGAAAAATTTTTTACCAATTTTTTTTTGTCGCTATTTCCTCTTCTCCTATCACAGATATCGAAAAAATATCTATTACCAAACTTGTAGAGCGTGTTCAGACCTACCAATTTCATTTTTTAATTTTTAATTTTCGACATAAATTACGCCTGCTAGCGCGCCTCAAAGTCAGAAAGTCCGTGCTCAGATTCGGTGTAGCAGCTCGCATGGTTGTATCCATGCGTGGAAAGGGGTTCAGGGAAACATTGCGATATAAAATAAATAAATAAACCAATCAAATTATGAATTACGCCGATAAAATTTATTCAACAAACAATTATTTTATGAGGAAAATGACAATGAAAGGCGTTTTTTTTCTATTCATTTTTTTTTGTCTTTTCGATGGTTCTGGCCGAAGATCTTCCTCCTCGATATATTCTTCGGGTTCTTGCGACTGTTCTACGTACGCAGGAGTTGATGTTTGGGTGGTCGCTAAATAATCATCATAATCATCGTCGTCGTCATCGAGTAAAATATCATACTTTGGCGACGTTGTTACATGTTTGCCCACTGCAGTGAAGGCAACTGACAAAGCATGGATGAATCAGTTCTTCGGAACATACTATTCATCCATGTTTTTAGCGGTTGTGATATCACATCGTCCTTTTACAACATCGGAAAATCCAAATTTATCAGCACTCTTGAGAAGCATCCCCAGCTGCGGTCGTCGGTGGAATTATTTTATCAAGAAAAGGTTGATCTGGAGGTGCTCACTTGCGCCGGGGAGCACTTCTCATCGCTCTATATGGTGGTAACCAAGAAACATCTACCAATAGGTTGCGATTTAACCGTTTCGCGAAATCGATGGCAACGAACAGGTCGAACAACCTGTCAATCCTCCCACCAACGAAAAGTGCAGTCCGCCAGCACATGTTTCGAACCTATCTCCAGGTGCAAACGTGGCTGGGATTGTTTAAAAATCCTGAAGAATGGGGTTGGCGACGAACAAATTACGGACTGGAACCAATTACTACCACAGCTGAGCCTGCTCCACCTGAACTTCTCAAACTTATTTCTTGTAAATGCAAAGGGAAGTGTGAAGCTGCTTGTGGATGCAGGATAGCAGGGATCAGTTGCTCCGTCATTTGCTTTCATTGCAGTGGGCAAACATGCAACAACGTCGCCAAAGTTGACATTTTACTCGATGACGACGACGATGATTATGATGATTATTTGACGACCACCCAAATATCAATTCCTACGTACGTACAACAGTCTCAAGAACCGGAAGAATATATCGAGGAGGAAGATCTTCAACCACGACCGTCGAAAAGACCAAAAAAATGAATCGAAAAAAAACGCCTTTCATTGTTATTTTCCTCACAAAATAATTGTTTATTGAATAAATTTTATCGGCGTAATTTATAATTTAATTGGTTTATTTATTTATTTTATATCGCAATGTTTTCCTGAACCCATTTCAATGCGTGGATACAACCGTGTGAGCTGCTACACCGAATCTGAGCACGGACTTCCTCATTTTAAGGCGCGCTAGCGGGTGTAATTTTTGTCGAAAATTAAAAATTAAAAAATGAAATTGTAGGTTTGAACACGCTCTACAAGTTTGGTAATAGATATTTTTTCGATATCTGTGATAGGAGAAGAGAAAATAGCGACAAAAAAAAATTGGTATAAAAATTTTCGAATTTTTTGATCAATATCTCAATAAATATGGACGGTAAGTAAAAAATGTATAGAATCAAAATTGTAGAGCGTAAAAAAAGCAACAAAAAAGTATTATATCAAAATGTTAGTATCTCAACGCAGAACCGAGTTATTGTAAAACAACTGAGTTTAACCCTTTTTTCAAGATGGCGGAAAATGGACATAGGAAATCTTGGTCGACAATTTGAACTTAAGCTTTTCTAAGCACCCCCCACAACATATCCAAAATTTAGCCGCCTCGGATTTTTTGCATTGTCAAATGTATATAATGACTGAACTATCTATAAGCACGTCGTTTTATAGCGGGGCATACATTGTGGCGTCGGGCGCGCTGCGGTCAACTTTGCGGCGCGCTAGCGGGTGTAATTCTTGTCGGAAATTAAAAATTAAAAAAAGAAATTGTAGGTCTGAACACGCTCTACAAGTTTGGTAATAGATATTTTTTCGATATCTGTGACAGGAGAAGAGAAAATAGCGATAAAAAAAAATTGGTACAAAAATTTTCGACTTTTTTGATTAATATCTCAATAAATATGAACAATAAGTAAAAAATGTATAAAACCAAAATTGTAGAGCGTAAAAAAAGCAACAAAAAAGTATTATCTTAAAATGTTCGTATCTCAACGCAGAACCGAGTTATTGTAAAAAAACTGGATGTAACACTTTTTTCAAGATGGCGGAAAATGCACATAGGAAATCTTGGTCGACAATTTGAATTTAAGCTTTTCTAAGCACCCCCCACAACATATCCAAAATTTGGCCGCCTCGGATTTTTTGCATTTTCAAATGTATATAATGACTGGACTATCGGTGTTCCGGACAATCAGGATGTCGTGTACCGAGCTTAATTTCTTTCATTTTAGCTCGGGTATAATTTATGCACTCCGGGCTCTCTTTTTCCGGCAAGCCTCGCGCAGGTGCTCCTGGCTTCCGCAGTTTTTGCACGTCTGCTTTTCTTGGCTGCAATTTTTGGCTATATGGCCGTACCCTAGACATCGAAAACACCGAGCAACATTTACGTACTCGTTTAGTTTATACGTTCGTCAGAACATATACACCTTGCCTCGTTTTAAAATTTCTTCATACTGCCGGGCTGGGAGGTGGACAATCCAGTTCCCTCGGTCAGCTTTCCCGCTGACTTTGAAGCAATGCCTGAAATTTATCGCTTCTTTTAGCATTGATTTCTCTGTGCTCAAGCTACTTTCGAAATTTTTTAACACGAAGTCTTCTTTTAGCTCCTCCGCCTTGTACTCTTTTTCTACATCATATACATATATATATATATATATTCAGAAATATGTATCTGATCTGAATGTATTCATATATATACAGTACCGGCGGAAAGTTTCCGGACAAAAGTTGAAAACAGTGCCGGCACGGTTTTTTATGCCATTTCGCCGGTAGTTGGCCTAAGCCAATTTAACCAACACCATTTTAAAGAGCAGGGAGTTCCCTTCATTTTGACTGTTTTAAAAAAATTTTACGATTTTTTTTACGATTGGTATCTAGTTTTGAAAACGACAACTTTTGGTTGTTTTTTTCGTCTTTTGCAAGTGGACCCCGTTTACAGTAAAACAATTGTTAACGAATTTCTTTCACAATGCTCATAAAGGGGGAAGTCTATGCTTCAAGTTAATTTTTTTTTAAATTGTCTCCAATTTTGTTTTCAAAGATATGTCGTTTTTTGAGAAAAAATAGACAATTTGAAAATTGCTCCATAGGTCGAAAACGATGAGGTTTACAACAAAATCTCAAGATGGCAAAACGTTGTATTACTTCTTATCGTTTTTTTTTCAAAAATGACGTTACTTTCTTTCGAATCTTCCATAATTTTGCGAAAAATGGACCAAATTGAATGTTTTTTTTAAATTTGTTCGATATTTTTGATATTGCCAGCAGTTAGATCGATTCGCGAGGAAGTAGGAGAGATCTGGGAGAACACGAATGTCTAAACTATATTTTTGTTAGAGAAATAGTAATAAATAATAAGGATTTATTCCGTACACAAGAAATAAATTTGATTTGACAATGAGAGACAAATATTGTGCAGTCTTTTCAAAGCTCTTTTTACTAGCTGTCACGAGGCAGAGAATAATTTGTATTTACTCTGACACTAGCACGCGATAACGTGAGTTTCTCAGCGCGGCACAAACCGAATTGAGAGTCTTTATCGAGCACTTATCCGCTAGCGTTCGGTTTCGACGCGTGATTCGTCGTTCGTTTCCTCGTACCGAATTGTTCTACTCCAACATAATTTTTGCTTTTTAAACGCATGTTTGATAAAAACATATCGAACACATTTTACAAACCGTATTTCTATCAAATTTTCAAATTTTAAATATTAATTGTTGATTTACAAAAATAGACAGACACGAATTGAACGAGTTTTTGGAATTATTTTTTAAACACTGTCATACATTCCTCAACTTTGAAGCCTAGGTAAATGATGGGATAACGATGAGATTTATTTTTTCGATGTTCCAATTTTAATATTTAATTTATCCGTGTTGAAAATAAATATGAAACTCTTTTTCAGGCTCGACGGGAACGCTCATTGTTATTTATGAAATGAAATTAACTATTAAAAGAACTTACCTAAGTGAAGTTCTATCGTAATTGTATGAGTGCCTCTTCGGAAGAGATTAAAATGTAATACCTCTCACTTTCCACAGTGTCGCTACAAAGTTTTAAAGCAAAACTTTGTTCCCTATGCATCCGTATGTTATGTCCCAACATGAGTAATGCATATCTACAGTCGATAAATAAGAACATTATCTTACCCACCTTCAAAGCCATTGCTTTGAAGACAAATTTTGCCGGCAGGCTAAATGTAACCTGCCGGCAAAATTCAAATCCACTGTATATCTTTTTTCTTCAAAATTCAATGTATATCTTTTTCCGTACTACCAATTAATTATTTCATTTACGAAACTATATCTAACTAAGTAAGTGATGTTCCTTGTTAGTTGGGATCGAGAATTCTATAATGACGGTAGGGCAAAACTCGACGCGACTATAACGTTGTCATGACTCACCGAACGTTTACAAGAGGCTAGTTTTAGTCAAGGAGCGGACGGTCCGATGATTCACTTTTGCTGTCTGTACAATCCTTAAAACATAAATTGGTACTGGGCGACTTTTCGGGGTTTGGCGAGGATTCAGGCGAATGCATCGGAAGGTCGCAGATTTGGGTAATTGGACATATCACTTCGGAGTTTGGAGTTTTTATGGCGACAACGCGGACACGCTCGTCGAGACCTAGGTGACATGTCGTGATGCGACCTGGGAGCCATTTTGACGGTGGTAGATTTGCGTTTCGAACTAGTACAATACCCCGATTTGCACGTTTTTGTAGGTTGTCTCCATTTTGTTCTTACTTGTAGAGTGTGAAGGTACTCGCTGGACCAGCATTTCCAAAATAGCTGGAGCGTCTGGCGAGCGAGTTGACATCATGACAGTCGATTGTCGTTGAGGTCGAGGAGTGTGGGCTCCGAAACACACGTCAGAGAGGTACCCATGAGAAAGTGGCCGGGTGTCAATACCGCGAACTTACTCGGGTCGGTAATTAAAGGACCGATAGGTCGCAAGTTAAGACGAACTTCGATTTCTGCGATGAGAGTCGTGAGTTCTTCATACGTTAGAGTCTGAACCCAGGACGCATGGCAAATGATGTTTTGTGCATTTGACACCTGCCCCCATAAGTCTCCAAAATGTGGAGCTCCTGGAGAGATGAAAGTGACTTGCCAGTTGACTTGATCAGTAGCGAGTCGATTCACGACGTTCGAATCTTAAATTACGGTACGATACGTGTTACACAATTCTTTATCAGCGCCGACAAAGTGGTACTATTGTTACTGTATAGGTCGGATGGGAGCCCCCGACGTGACACAAATCGATGAAAGGCTGTGAGAAATTTATCCGACGAGTAATCAGATACAATTTCAAGATGAATCGCACGAGTTGACAGATACATGAATAATGCAAAGTATGCTTTGTATGATTTGTGACGGTGACCTTTAGATGTGCGGACTTGAAATAGACGGGCGTAGTCGAGGCCACTGTGTAAGAACGGCCGATTTCGAGTACTTCGAGCGGCCGGCAAGTCGCCCATGATTTGTTGGGGTATCGTGGCACGCCCGGCCGCACATGTAACGTATTTATGAATAATGTTACGAACAAATGGTATGTGTCAAACTATCCAATAAGTTTGGCGCCGGACGCTCGTGGTGAGCTGAGGCCCACCATGTAACGACCGTAGATGAGCGTGTTCCACGATCAGAGTCGTGATATGATATTTCGGCAATATTATGGAATGCTTTTCGTTAAACGAAAGGGTGGTCGTTCAAGTCGATCTCCTATACGTAAAATTTCGTGCTCGTCGATGAATCGATTTAATAATTGAATCGGTAACCGTCTGGGCACTGATTGTTGCGCGGTTATCGCCGCGATATCTTCGCGGAAATGCTTTGATTGAGCAGCGTTGATCCAGTGGCGTTTCGCGTGTACGATTTTTTCAACGGAAAGTTGTACGTCGTGTGGGCAACTTGATTCGAAGCCCCAATTTCGAAGGTATTCGATTTTTTTAAACGAAAGCTTTACGCTGTAACGTCCTTCTAGTAATCATCGATGTGTCGCGGCAAAATGCGCTTCACATTTTGTTTCTTCTTCTGTGAGAGGAGAGCTAGTTGAGACTTCCTCCACTTCCCAAAAACACCTTAATGCTACCCAGCGGTTTGATTCGGAAATTGCTAGATGAGCCGAGAGCCTTGTAGATGACTCGCTGGTCGTGGTTACTGTAGGTCCCAACAGAACCCCACCAAATATAGTTTGCTTAGCGCGAGGCGACTCCACTGGCCCTCGTTTCAGCTCTTTGCAGAGGATGTTTGCATAGATTTCTGCTCCTAAGATAAGCTTAATAGGATCGGCACTAATTGGATGAGAGTCTGCGAGCTCAAGCTCGACTAAATATTTCCATTTTTGGAGTTCAAAGGTACCATTTCGTATGTACGATGTCAGTTTAAGAAACACAAGAGCTGTGCATTGAAGTGGCGGACTGTCACTATAACAAGGTTTGAATATGAGCTTAATACTGGATCAACCAGTACCTGCGAGCGATCCTCCAACGCCGGTTCCAGTTTTGTGAACCTTCTGTCAAGGCATTTTTAGACTTTGAGCGACTGATTCGGTTAAAAATGTGGATTGAGAACCCTGATTGAATAGTGCGCGGACTCTCACAGAACGGCCGTTTGGCGCTTCTAGCCGTACCCAAGCAGTAGCTAAGATGACAGCTTTTGAAGTCTGATTTTGAGACGCGTGCTGAGACGTAACGCTGGTGGTGGGAAGTAACTGAATTGTATCCGGTTTCGGTGTTGACAATTCCAGGGGTCGACATTTTATAAAAATGTTGGGAAATGGGAAACTCAACTGTGTTTACTCATTTGTCTTCTTTGTTTGATAGTCATTATTATGCAGCAACTTATGGTGCTTCTTTTTGCACTCAAAGCATGTATGCTTGCTTGGGCACTGCTTCGTGTGATGGTGACCCGATAGGCAATTATAACACAACTGTTTGTCGGGAACGGACTTTTGCCATTGCTCTACATTCGTATGTTTTAATTGATCAGATTAAGAAACTTGTGGTTCTCTTGATATATGGGATAATCCTTTTTTTCGCCTATTTTCATCTCCCATTTACGACGGGAAACTTCGAGTTTACGTACGGTAATAAAGGCCAGAACGTCGTCCCATGTATCCACGTCTCGCTCTTACCGCGCTATAAACGTGCTCTAAGTGCGCTAACAGCTTCGCTAGTTTGATTTATTAGATATTTTAATTCACGCACGTGCTCGGTGCTAACTGCAGGAATATCGAATAGTTCCATGAGCTGGGCATCGATGATATGTCGTGACTGATTGTATTTCTTAAGAAGGGCATTCCACGCAGCTTAAAAGTTCGCGTCTATTATGGTTATGTTTTTTAAGAGTGAACTAACTTCGCCTTGGACGCTGACTTTTAAGTAGTGCAACTTCTCTACATTAGGTAGAGAGTCATTTTTATTGACTAAAGAATCAAATAAATGGCGAAATTATACCCATTCGGTGCAGGAGCCGGAGAACGTTGGCATCGGTATACGAAGCAACGGAATAGAACTACCGCGAGCCTCGTCTCTAAAGCTACCATTTGCAGCCTTGCCTCTGCCTTGGAGAAGTTTCCTCCACGGGGAGTGGATCGCGCTGCTAACGCATTAGAAATAAAATCGCTAACCTTACAATATGTTTGTTCTGCTTTGATAAATGCTTCTACTGTGAAATACGAGTGCGAAGTCCCTTCTTCGGACGTTGCTGTCTTGTAGAGTCGTCCATCGCCTGCCTAGCATTGATCCCAAAGTTGATTGAGTTTGGTGAGTCGAGTCTATAACCTAAGCACGGTGAAATTTCTATGACCAGTCTTCTTCAGGTTGATCAGAAAGGGAGATATCGACGAGATATCTGACGTCAGTGAGTAAATGAGAGCATCTACTTCAGCCATGATGATTGTTGCACAGTCCCGACTGCGTGGGTACCATGTTGAAGATTATCAAATTGAGATGGATACGGTTTGATTAACGTGGATATGATATGAAATACTATGGATAAAAATCGTGCATTTCGGCAACGTGTGGTACCAAATGCAAATGTTCATGTAAAAATACGTGACGTAATTTTTACTGGACTGAAACGTACGTGTCTCGCAGTGACATAGACGACAGTGAACGAGTCTCAATCGGTTCGATTAATCGCGAAATGTTCAGGAGACTTCACTCATTGTCATCGATCTTACCGTAATTAACCCTTTCGCTACTACGAGCGACTATAGTCGCTCCCGCTAAAGATGTCGCGTAATTGTATATATGATAAGCGCCTGCAGTTGCTATGCACAGAGTATCTCACTCTGGACGTGCCGCGTGAGTCTTTTGTTCTGCATCATTTGTTTTTTACGGGCTTCAATAATAAAACAAATACCTCGATTATCAGTGGTACGACACCGGCTCGAACGGTCTGTGCGAATTACGTTAGTGCTTACTGCAGGAATATAATAAAATTAAGTTTTCTTCAAAGAACATATAAAAAGGTATGTTTTATTATTTGTCAAATTTGGGCAGCTCTATTGAGATTAAATTATTTATATTATTTATATTATTTATAAACAGATTTTATTCGCCCCTCAAAAAGATGTCGAATAACAGAAAAAGACGAATTGACATAAATCAGAATTTTTTGGATCTGTCAGAAGATGAGCAAATAAATTCAAATTTGATACGGGACAGACGCACCCAAAATTGTAAAAGATTTCGGCAAATCATATCCAGCACGTCTGAATACGAAGAAGATACTTCAACGGAATCTGGCAGGAATCTCACAGAAATTACATGGACGAAAGAATTATTCCGGCCAACTATTCATAAGTTTAGTTCCAAACATTCGGGAATAAAAGCATCGATTAGTAATTCCGCATCGATTTTAGAGTTTTTTCAATTATTTTGTTCTGAGAACTTTATAAATTTCATTGTCAGCACAACACACGATTATCGGAATAGTCTTGATGAGAATACTAATAACGTAAATTATCAAAGCACTTCTGTCCCTGAGATGTATGGCTTTCTCGCCGTCAAATTATTAATGTCGCGAAATAAAAAATTGACATTTTCGGAGTACTGGTCTAACGACATATTGTTGAAGAGCAACATTTTTGGAGAAGTTATGAGTAGGGATAGATTTCAATATTTGTTAAAGATTTTACATTTTAACACGAATAATGTAACTGCGGATACTGACAAATTATATAAAATACGGGAAATTTGCGATAAGCTCCGATAAAGTTTTCAGCCGGCATTTTATCCATTCGAAAACCTTTGTATTGATGAAAGTCTACTTCTTTACAAAGGCAGATTATCGTTCAAACAATACATTCCTTCCAAGAGAAGTAGATTTGGAATTAAATCCTTCATTTTGTGTGATACCCATTCTGGGTTTGTGCAAGATTTTATTATTTATAATAGATCACTGACTATAGTAAATTTTGAAAATGAATTTATCGGAAAATCGGGCAATATAGTAATGGAATTATTAAAACCTTACTTAGGTAAAGGCCACACATTATACGTGGATAATTGGTATACTAGCCCGGCACTTTTCATTCTTTTACATAAAAACGCAACTAACGCATGTGGAACTGTCCGAAAAAGACGAAAAGGCATGCCGATTTTCCAGGATAAATTAAATACTGTTGAAGCGAGTTTCCGCTCTTCTAAGCATTTACTAGCAATGAAATGGTGTGACAAGAGGGAAGTATATATTCTATCTTCTTGCCACAATCATGAATTTGTTAATACAAAACTTCATTACCGAACGCGAGAAATGACAAAGAAACCAAAGTGTGTTGTCGATTACAATCGTTTGATGGGAAGTGTGGATAAAGCAGATATGGTTATTAGCACCATACACTCCCAACGCAAATCCTTGAAGTGGTATAAAAAATATTTCTTCCATTTAATCGACATGTGCGTTTGGAACGCTCTTTGCCTGTAAAAATTAAAAACTAGAAAACAAATCTCTATGGCAAAATTTCACCTGGAGTTAATTCGGCAACTTTTACATCATTATTTATCAAACTATAAGAAAAATGTCGAAACGAAATCAGGACAAACAAATCCGCTTCGCTTGACTGGAAGGCACTTCATGTCGCTGTACACAAATGAATCAACAAAACGTAAGAACCCGTTACGAAAGTGTGTAGTCTGTACTAAAAATGATAAGAGGAGGGAATCGCGATATCAATGTAAGATTTGTAATGTTGGCCTATGCGCAACACCGCGTTTTGAAAAGTACCACACGCAGTATCATTATTAAAATCAATTCTAATCATACGGTTATATCATGTTGTATAATATTATTATGTTGTGTAATACCATTTGATCTCAGCAAATAAAAGTGTGCATGTTAATAAATTTTAAATACTCTATAAATACTCTGTTTTGAAACAAGTTTTTTCGTCGAAAGCACCAGCCAAGAACGCAGGTTACAATAAGGCATTGATGCGATCGGTTGCGTGTACCGTGCACTGTTTCGGTGTAGCGCGCCATACTGCGGGAGTACCGCGGCGGAGATCCGCCCCGTAGCGAAAGGGTTAATAGTTCGTTAATATCCCCGAGCCGGGTTGCTGCATCTCGTATCGGGGGCCTCCCCAGGTGGCGAATAGGGGGACGCCCTCCAGATATGGAGGGTACCGAGAATATCGGGGTGGACCAAAAACACACTACACACACACATACACAGACACGTACACAAACACGCTCGAGAGACACCGGGGATGTGAACCATCAGGAACCCTATAAACGGGGCCCTGAGAAAGCGAGTGGCCGGAGCCTCTATAAACGGGGCTCACCGGAAAGCCAATGACTTGGATCCCTATAAACGGGCTCTCCCGAGGAGTGAATGTACCTGACTCTCATATGGGCACTCATACTCACGCACACAGCACAAATAGGGAACACTACACACAGGGGGGGGGGGGGGGGGCCACAACCCGCAAGGTGCGGGAGGGCGTAAAAACTCTTCTCGTCGGGAAGTGACGACCCCGTGGACACCCAGTAAGTCTAGGTGAACTGAAGTCGGGCATATACCCGATGGAGGTCCACCTAGGCGAACACAAACAATGAAATAAATATGAACGGACATGGACAAAACAAACTACCCCAGGTGGTAACCCTTACACAGGGGGAATCCACCCTGAGTTCCGATCAGGTGCAAGCCCCGGTGGTTCAAGGCAGCAGCACGGATTCTGGGGGCTGCAGGACATGCCACACAACAAACTCGGACGGACAAAAGACGAACGAGAAAAAGACGGTCGAAGGACAAATTAGACAACAGTTTAGCGTAGGGAGGGCGAGGCTCAACCGCGCACCAAGCGTTGCGGCCTTCGTCAGCTTTAGGACCGCTATCGACAAAGGACAATCCATGGACGCGACCACTATACCGGAACAAACGGACCTGCGGATCATTGATGAGCTCAGGAATTAATTAACGAGAATCCTCGAGCGCGTCAGGATGATGCAGGAAAAGACAGGCATACAGAAAAACTTAAACAAAGAGACAAAGGACGGTATCAAAATAGTTTTGGAGACTGCTGAGGGCGCCCTGAGTAACTGCGGAAAGCTGAGGAACCTAAGGACAGTCGGACGGAACAAAAAAACATCCACGGACCAGAACTCCAAACGAAAACGCGACGCGGCCAGCATTAGCCCTCCGCAGCAAGTAGCAAAAAAACTGGCAGTGACGGAAAACGTAAAACGGATAGATACGCTGCAGCGAGAGGGAGGCTGGCAAACACAGACGAATAAAAAGAAACGGAAACAAGGGAAACAACAGACAGATACGACGAAACGGACAAACGAAAACAAGGAACCGGAGAAATGAGACAGACAGCGCCCTGCGCCTCGGGGGACGGCTGTCCTCGTCAAACCCCAACAAGGAAAGCCGTACGCTGACCTAGTCCGACAGATGAAGTCGAAGGTAAACCTTGCGACGGACAACGTGACGGTCAGGGGATATCGGAAGTCAAAGGACGGAGGATTGCTGCTCCAACTGAAGACGGCACCTGAGGAGAGCCAAAGCTTTCAGCGCTCCCTCCAGAGCGCTATCGGACAGGAGGGATGCGTCTGGGCCGTGATACCCAGTACCTCGCTGGAGATCGTGGATCTGGATTGCATCGCGACTGCCGAGGAGGTTACGGCTGCCCTCGAACAAGAAACTGGACAGAAAGCGGACACGAAAGTACATGTTTTCGGCCCAAACAGTACAGGACAGTGTATGGCAGTGTGCCAACTGGACGCACACAATGCCAGGGCACTACTAGATAAAGGACGAATAAAGATCGGGTGGGTAAATTGCCGCATCACACTAAGGACGACGGTTACAAGGTGCTACTGGTGCCTTGGCTACGGCCACACGAGACGAGACTGCAAGGGACCAGACAGGACGAACTCTTGTTGGAAATGCGGACCACGGGCCACGCCGGCAAGACGTGTAACGACCGATCGACTTGCTTCCTATGCGTGGAGGCTGAAAGGCCGGAGGCGGCGCATAAACCGGGCACCGGGCTGTGCGCCGTATTCAGGGAAGCGCTGGAGGAGGCCAAGAAAAGGACTAAGACATGACAAAGGTACTACAGGGAAATCTGAACCGGAGTCAAATGGCACAGATGCTACTACCCCAAGTAGCCGACGAACTTGACGCTACGGTACTGATACTCTCAGAATACTAAAGAAAAATGACAACCCCGGCATGGCTCTCAAACAACCGAGGCACCTCTGCCATCTGGGTTAGAGGGCAGGCCGCTTCCCGGTTATCATCTCGCGGTGTGGCAGACGATTTCGTCTGGGCTAGGGTGGACGATGTCAGTTATATCAGCATCTACCTGACGGCAAACTGCACCGCTGAGGAGTACGGGCAGAGGCTCTCTGTCCTCGAAGACCACCTCAGACAGACGACGCGGCACATAGTTGTTGCGGGGGATTTCAACGCTAGAGCGATCGAGTAGGGAATGACCATGACGAACAAACGAGGACGGTTACTGCTGGAGATAGCAAGGCTCGACCTAGCAGTCGCCAACACCGGAAATACGTCGACATATAGAAGACCGGGCTTTGGAGACTCCATCCCAGACGTAGCGCTGACGTCCGAAGGAATCCTCCCACGGATTGGGCGGTGGCGGGCGGTCGAGGACTATAACGCCAGCGACCATCGGTAAATTGCCTTTGAAGTGGAGGAGAAGACCAAAACGCAACCGCAACAGACGCGCAGCTCTCGCGGTGGAATCTCTGAAAACTCGACCAGGACAGGTTCGCAAAGGAACTGATGGCAGCACCGGCTCCGCTGAGAACCATACCTGACGAACTTACTGGAAGACAAAAGGCCGAAAGGCTAATCGACGAGACGACGGAACTGGTCCAGCAACTGTGTAAAAACACAATGCCACAAAAACGCTACGGACGAAACCAAAAATAACACTACTGGTGGACAGACGAGATAGCAGATCGGAGGAAGGCCTGCTTTGCCTGCAGGAGGAAACTCACTCGGGCAAGGGGAGGACCGGAGTCGGAGACGCTTAGAACAGCCTACAGGACGGCAAGGAAAAAACTGACGACAACAATCAAAGCCAGTAAACAACGGTGTTGGAGAAGGCTCTGCGACGAGGTGGATAGCGACCCATGGGGTACCGGGTACAGGATTGTGACCGGTAGACTTGGGTCCCCAACTCCGCCCGGCGTAATGGACCCTCAAACAACACAGACAATTATCAACGGACTCTTTCCGACACACGAGACCAGGACAGAAACAGAGGATGAAGAATACCCAGGGGAGATACCACTCTTCACCGAGACCGAGCTCGCAAGGGCAACCGCCTCGATGAAGGCTGGGAAGGCCCCGGGACCAGACGGCACGCCGGGAGAAATCTTGCGGATGATGGGCAACCTGAGGCCGCAGATTCTCCTGGACATGTATAACACATGCTTGACGACAGGGACTTTCGGCGAGCGGTGGAAGGTGGCCAGGCTGGTCCTCATTCCTAAAGGAAAGGGGGACCCTCACTCGCCATCGGCCTATCGCCCGCTTAGCCTACTTGACACGACAGGAAAACTGTATGAACAGCTGCTGAGACCGAGACTGACGAGTGCAATCGCCGAAGCTGGAGGACTATCGGACAGACAGTACGGCTTTCGAAAAGGACGATCGACGATCGGTGCGATACAAGACGTGGTGGCGGCCTTCAACCAGCTTGAAGGCCAATGTCACGGAGCTCGCTCGATCGTACTACTGGTGACAGTGGACGTACAAAATGCCTTTAACTCGGCAAGGTGGACTGACATCCTACAAGCTCTCGAAGGAGACTTCACGGTACCGAAGTATCTGATGAGAGTGATGACCGACTACCTACGAGACAGACGGCTCACGTACGAAACAACAAAAGGACTCAAGACCCGGAGGCCCACGGTGGGGGTCGCCCAAGGATTAATACTGGGACCGGGCTTTTGGAACGGAATGTATGACAGCCTGCTGCGGCTGGAGATGTCGTCATGGACTTTCTTGGTCGCTTACGGTGACGACGTGGCAGCCGTGATCGTCGAAGCCGATGCATCTCTGGCCCAGCTCCGACTAAACCAGGTGATGAGACGGGTAGAAGGATGGATGACGGACCACCGACTCCGACTGGCTACACACAAAACGGAATTGATGATTTTGTCGAGGAAACGGATACTGACGATCATTCCTATGACAGCTGGGACACAAACGACGACGACCAGGGGAAAATCAAGTACATAGGGGTCACCCTGGATACGAAGATGACCTTCTGGCCTCACATCAAACGGATGGCTGAAAGGGTAGCAGGTTTGACCCGCCTGATGGCAAACACAAATGGACCGAGACCGAGTAAACGCAGATTATTAATGTCGACGACTCACTCGATCCTCTTATACGGGGCAGAAATATGGGCGGACATACTGAACGTCAAAAAGTACAGAACCGCAATGACAACGGTACAGAGACGCGGGACACTCAGTATTGCGTGCGCCTACAGGACTGTCTCCGCAGGGGCGGTCCTGGTCGTGGTGGGCGTGGTCCCGATAGACCTTCTTGCGAGTGAGCATAAGAGAATCTATGCTCGAAGCAGGACGGACACACGGGCGGACGCGGCAATAAAGAAAAGGGACATGACCATCCAAGAATGGCAAACACGATGGACAAGCGAGACGACCGGAGCATGGACAAGACGACTGATATTCGAAACTGAAACCGTGGATCGGGCGGAGCGGCGGGGAGGTAAATTTTTACCTTACGCAGTTCCTGACGGGACACGGATACTTTAGACGTTACCTACACAAAATGGGGAGGGTACGGACTGCAGACTGCAAGTACTGTGGACACAACCAAGACGACGTGGAGCACACGTTTTTCACATGTGACCGATGGACACAGATGAGACGAAGACTAGAGGCGACAGTTGGAACCATCACGCAAGACAACATTGTCAGCGTGATGGTCCAAAATGACGAACGGTGGACCGTCGTGGCCACCTACATCGAAACTGTTCTTAGGAGCAAAAATGAAGATGGATGCTTGAACGACTGAGCAAATGAGAGGGTGACTCTTTAGCAGCCTAGACCCGACAAGAGACCACGTAACAGACAAGTTGACTTGGACAGGACTACCCGACGGACGCATGCGAAAGCAGTACACGGACGGGAAGCGGACAGAAGTGGATTTCTCTCGCCTGATCAACCGGTCAGGGGAGGAAGAGTTTAGCTGGTAGGCATGTTACTCCATCGGATGGAGAGGGGGCTACCATCCCTCCGCTGTGCCCAGTGGAGCGGGATGAGAGTCCAGCACACGGGCGGGGACGCTCCTCCTGGAATTGGAGGGCAACCCCCAACTCCGGGCGTAGCGGAAACGCCTACGGTCTATAAAAGATTTCCCCTACGTTTTTACCACAATAAAAATAAAAAAATAAAATAGTTCGTTAATATCGTTGACATGGCCTATTAATCCCGACTCGATGTTGAGAAAAATTATTTTTATCGAACTGTCACTTGTAGATCACAACTTGAACGTATTGTGTCTATAAAGTGAGCGAAAACGAATAACGAGGCCGCACGAATGTTGTCTATACCGACGGAGGTCGATTCTAATTCATGAGACGATCTCTTTTACACACTCAGGATGATATTTATTACTCGAGAATTATTATAATGCGTGAAAATAGCTAAAATTATCCACACTATAAGTCACTGAGATCGCTGCATATGTGAGCACGTGGTGGTCAACACCAGTCGATCGTGGCCGAGCCTCAACGAGTCTTCTTTGTGAAAGTGAGCGAAAGATCGTAGCGTATGGCGACACACTGCTGTGCGCGATAATCATCGAGTATAGATGCCTCCGTGTGCGCGAGAGTCCGTGTATGTGTTGGAGTGCGTGAGTCGAGCGGCACACACTATCGACGAGAGTTCGGAGGAAGCGAAGCGATACCTGCGCTCCGTACAGCATGGTCAGGAGTGATGTCACGAATGAGTGAGAGCGTGGCACGTACAGCGCGACGTAAAAGGAGAGACGCCACTTGTTTTCATACCATGTCGCGTAACCGAACGAGCGAGAGGGCAATAAGGCGGTGCTTTTTCGAACTTATGCTTTGCACACTTTTATTTTTACGCGAGCTAAATTGTCGATTCGTTTTTTTGACGTGTTGCGTATCCTACCGAGATTCAAGCGTAGGTACCTCGAAAAATCCGACTGGAAGTGCCAGAAAAAGTACATGCCTTCGCAAAACATGCATAAATGAAAATTTCTTTTATTTAATTCGATATAGCGAAGCGGTTTTAGGATCACTCCAGGTAACTGTGAGTACTTCACCCGTGATAGAAACACGCGCGATATACAAGACTCAAACTAATAATGCTTTATTAAACACGTTGAACAATACATTCACTACATATACTGTGTAGACTCGGGTTCTCACTCACGACGACACGTCTTCTTGTTGTGACCGTCGGACGAGCAGTAACAAGGCGGAAATTCAAGACGAATTGAGACCACAGTTTGAATTTTGAGTACCCTGCTACTTACTGCTACACACTCATTCCGTTCGGGTATACACACATACACACACACATGCGTGAACACGGAGAATGATTTTTCCTCAAAACTCATGCAATGGAGAATTCAGCTGGAAGAGTGTGCATATCAAGTCGTTTAACAAAAGTATAAAAAGGAAAAACGAACTTGAAGGTCGATGCTCTCTTTATAATCCCGGCTATGGGCTTATCTCTCATCTCTCGGGATAACGGCGATTATAAGAAGGGAGGCAGACAGAACTAAAATCTTGAAGAAAGTACCATCGCCAGTCGAACTCGCAATAGGGGTCGTACTGCGACCATCGCAGCCCACGACGACCCGCGTATCTGGAAATCTTCCTCTGACGACGAGATCATCGAAGAAAGTCGGCGTCATAATATATTGCCAACGGCAAAATTTGATGATATCAATGAATTAGCAGAGACAGCAGTCGATAACACAATAGATCTCGATGCTTCGACTCAGTCAGATCCTCGTGGGTATCATTTCGACATATTCATGGCCTTCCAACACGAAACCAACTTGGAACGAAGCCACTTAACCAACGATCTTGGAGAAATCGAAGGGTCAACTCAGATAATTATTGGATAGCTTGTCGCCATCTCAAGTCACTCAGCTAAGTTAAATTCTCGCCGATGACTCAGCGTGCACTGATACCAAATTCACATCGCATCAAGTGAAGATCGTCAAAAGCGAATGCAACAATAGCCCCGAAATATCTCAACGAATTCTTAAATTACTCACGAGGACCTCGCCTATCGGTAACTCACGGAACGAAAAACAAATTACTGCCAAACCTAAAGTCAGTAACATCAGTGGAAACTCCCCTAAATAACAGCTGGAAGCAACAATAATACAACGTAGAATCTCAATGATGCTAGTCCAAACAAAAGAAGGTTGACCGGTGTGCGGTTCTACTCCTCGCAGAGTGCGCTTTTCGCTGCCACCCATTGAACCCGCTGAAAATCATGACAACCCGATGAAACTCCTAGAAAGTAATCAAGGAATCGCGATCGGCTCGCCTTCATCATCATTGGAGGAACACGAACTCGATTCCTCAGCAGCGACCCCATGACCAGCCATTCTTATTTCAAGGCGTTACCAACGGCCCTGTGTCGGATCGACGCAAAACCCGAGCAGTCAATAACCCGCCAGGGGACCATCGGACACTTCATATCTAAGAAGGAACATCACTTTGGTGCCCCCTCCGATTTTTTTGAAACTTTGGTACGTGGTAGAGTATCGAAAACTAAGCGATATGTATTTTTTTATCGGCGGAAAAACGGTTTTAGGCGGTGAAACACAGCCTCAAAAATGTTTTGTTTTTATTTTTCAGCTATGACCTTTGAACGGTACGAGATATTAAAAAAATTCAAATTACAACAACCTTTGTTTTTTCACGTACGATACATTGGAGATGAAAGCAATGCAGATAACAATAAATTTCATATTATTTATTGCAAAAATCGAATTTTTTCATACGTATCTCCGAGAATCTTTAATCGATTGATATGTAAATTTGCATACACGTGGAGAATAGAAAATTAGCAGACACATGTTTTTTGTTTTTCCGATATCTCGCAATTAAGGAGTTGTAACTGCCCTTCAATTTTTTAGGTAAGAGCATCGTATAGTCAGCATTATGGAATTCCGAGCTAAATTCACGTCAATATTCATGTTCGCGTGCATGTTTGTAACTATCCCCCGTACGAACAAAAAATTAAGAGGCAAACTACTCCTGTATCTATCTTTTCCTTACCCTCTATGAGAACGGGATGGATGTAATTGAAGAAAATCTATTCTATTTTGATGGTAACACAAAAATCTAGTTGACGTGTTTTTGTATTTTTTGCAAATAACAACCTTAAGAGGGTAAACTACCCTCTACCCGAACTTGCTTAGCGCAGTCGTCTTTTCCTATTTAACTCGCCTTTACTGATTCAAAATATTTGTAACAACTCGGAATCGACATTTCCTCATGTTTCGAACTCTCTATTTTCCTGTTCATTAGCGATTTAAAAAGTTGCCACGCTATGTTCATTAATAGGGTTTTACATACTTGTGGATATTTCCCATTCATCACTAATGCATTAATATTTATTAATCTCTAATAGGTATTTTGCATTAATCTCAACAGGGACTGGGGAAGGGGAATACAGAGATCTGCCCCTTACTCCTCACTATTCTAATATCTATGAAAAACTTGTTCTTTATACGCGCACGGATAGATACTTTTTCGATTTACTTTCTGTAATGCGATAATTTTTTCATTTAAAGGAAATAATGCATGCATAGGGATGCATTCCCGGTGTTTGCAATGAAGTTGAGATGATAGAGAAAGAGACGCTAGATTTTCAAGAACCATTTAAAGAGTACGAAGCACATGCCGTAGAAGATATGTTATGGCATAGTGATGATAAAGATCATAATTCTGACTTTTCTTCGAGTGCCGATGACCTAAGCTATGATTATAAAGGAAAACTGTGGAATACTGGAGATCTAGTAAAAAACAAGAATTACAGTATCGAAATCGTGAAACAAAAATATAAATCTGTTCAAAGCATACAACTGCGCCGCTGGGCACACCAACATAACAAAGGTGGCACTTATAAAGAAAAACTAGCTTGAATTTTCGAATACACATTGCAGAATATGAAAACTGGCATCGGCAAAAGAAATTTTTAGAATTTCTGTAACGAGGGGACGGTCCGGGAGGTGCATCGAGTTACGGGCTCCCACTTCGCGTGCTTATAGCGTGGATAGGTACCAAGCAAACCCCACAACTATAGGTGCCAATTCGGCTCCTTTTTTGAGAAATCGCTGTTCAAAGTTGGGAGTCCACTTATGTACCGTAGAGTTTATACATATATAAACACAACAAGGCGAGCAGCCTAGGGGTAAGTGAGTGAGACTCCCGTCCCGGAGGTCTCTGGTTAAAGTCCCGTATATGCTATTTTTTCATATTTTATTTCAAATTAGTGTTGAAATTTATAATTTATGATTAAAACATTTTTTTGATTTATAAAAATAAATTAGCCGTACTTTAAACTTTGCCATACAATAATCTGCCTACCTACCTCAAAATAAAAAAATCTGATTTTTATAATAATTATCACCCGTCACACTGTACTCGTGAACTGTATTTCTTGGTAATTTGTTTAAATACTCTCTGTCCCATCGAAAGAGATATCAAAAATTGCCGAAAATATTAAATAATCAAAAGAAATTTTTTTTTATTAAATTACGACTCATTTATTTTTACGTTGAGAACTACGGCAGAAAGAAGAACAAAACTGAATACACATGCACACACGCATGCACGCACGTACGCACACACACATACACGCACATATATATACAAGGTATACCTTTTATCTCTGCTATCCGAAATAATTCGGTAATTATCCAAACAAAAGTTGTACGGTGTGGAAGGGGCCATCAGATGCGATCAGTTTTTTTTTATCTCGGTAGAGACGTTTATGCACTGTAAAGGTCACCTTCACTTCTTTAAATGGAATGGTATATTTTTGTCAACCATCGCGTAAAGCACGTCAAGCTGCATGAAACATATTAGGGGTCAAAATCTTTCAAGGTCAATCAAGATCAGTATCGATGATACAAATCTAATTATTTCGGAGTATCAAACATTTCGTAGTCTTATAAACATTTGGTAGTGAAACACTTACAATTAGTAGTGAAACATTTGTCAGTGAAACGATTGATAGTGATCCGAGCTAAAATTAACTGTTGAAAATGGGAGATGTCGGTGATCGCAGTCATTGTCAACACTTCTAATACCTTTTCTGTATTTACCAACCCGCGTTAATGTGTATCGTATGCAGCTCTACCGAGGTTATCATTCAGTTTGATTTGAATTACGTGACTACGACGTCAAACGTTCGCTGGCTTGGACACTGTCAATCTGAAAATCGCTCAGCACACAATAAACGCGCGCTTATGGAAATTTGACGTGCTTCACCATAATCCACGTTTTCGAATTGCCGGCACATTTTCAAACGATCGATAGCTCTTATCGAAATTCGATATCAAACTGAACAACAACCTGGATTGAGGTACATACGATACAGATTAACGCGGGTTAGTAAATAAACAGAAGGTATTCGAAGTGTTGTCAATGAATACGATCTCCGATAGCTCTCATTTCCAGCTAATTTTAGCTCAGATCATTACCAAATATGTTACTACCACGTGTTTCCCTACCAAATGTTTATAAGATTACCGAATATATCTTAGTCTGAGATATTTAAATCTGAACCATTGATACTGACCTCGAATGACCTTGAACAATTTTGACGCCCGAATGTTTTTTTAAGGGTCTTGAGGTGCTCTACAAGATGGTTGAAAAAATGTACCATCCCATTTAAAAAGTGAAAGCGACCTTCACTGTGCGTAAACGTTTCCACCGAAATAAAAAAAGCTCGCATTTCATGGCCCCCTCCATACTGCACAACTTTTGTTTGAATTTTTTTTTATGACGTCGGTAATTACCGAGTGATTTTGGGTGCAAAGATAAAAGGGACACCCTGTATATATATTGTCACGCCCATGGGGGGGGGGGGGGGGGATAAATAATTCCAATTATAATACAGGCTAAAGAAAAATTAACAAAATTTATTTCATTCCGTTGCAAAACAAACTAACGACTTCGGTGTACGATCTCCGGGAGGGGTAATCCCTATTGTTTTAGATTCCCACAAAGCAAACCACAAAATGAATTACTTATAATTTTTCGATATTTAGAAATTGTTTTTGGGCGCCGGTTAATTTAAAATTAAATTAATAACATATTATTACCTTATGGTTTGGAGGAATGACTAGCTTAATTGGGAGGGGAAATGTCAGGCTAGGGATTTTCTCAGCGACCGGCGGTTCGCCCAATCAACGACCTCTTATTAATTATCATTGGCTTTATTTCGCTCTCGAAAATATAATTCGAATTCGGCTCCATCAAAATATAAATTCCCACTCGTATAATAACTCGAAACAATATATATAATGGGCCAGGTACTTTCTATTCTTAGCTTACTAGTATCACTTTCAGTTCGTTCGGTCGCTGGGAGAAGGGCAAGCGGGAGGAGGGGAATGTAACGGTATGCGATACTTCGAAGGGAAGATGGGACATGCGGGATAGCACCACCATTAATTTTGACGCGAAAAGAACAATTCGTATTTTATAATGTCTCTACTTTTCACAGCCGTCCCACATAGTTATTTTATTTTTAAAGAAAAAAAACCCCTGACCAAGAAAAACAAGGATGCACGCAAGAGTGGGGAGGGGGTGATTGGGATGCCGATGTACCGCTGTGCGCTGCTGCCACCTCGGTCCTTCTTATGTCACTCAGTCGATTGATGGCTTCGTGACATGGGCAGGCGGTTGTACATTTTGACAGTTGGCGTGTTGTTGAGGTAGTTCGTCGCGGGTCCGCACTAACATCTAGTTGCCAACCGGAGACGAGCACCAGTTAGAACGTTCGAGAAGCGTGTCTGCTTCCCACCTCCCCCCGCTATTGGTCGCGCTTCAGCCTGAGAGCGCGCCGCTAACCGCTCGTCTGTCAGAGTCCACCTCTGTAAATGTATGGTGCTATCCGCCAGCGACAAAAAAAAACGCTAGTCATTCGAGCGTGCGAGGCGCGAGGAGAAATTCGATCTCATAGTATATAATAAATAAAGAAAGTATTAGTATCAAGTTAGATAGCAACGTGTTCAACGAATTTATTCCCTACGAGAAGGAATATCTCTTCTTTCCTCTCCTCACTCCACAGATCTCGTTGACCCTCTGCGCAATTTTGAGAGCTTACTTTATCACGTATGTTTGTGTTTTATAATAGGGCTGCTGTTTTAGGCGTTCCCTTTTGTATTGGGTTGTGTACGACAATGTGGACTGACAATTCGCGGGGATGATCGTGGAACGGTCCAGATAGGTACCTTTTAAGTGTTGCTCTTCATAATTTCCGGGTTTATTTCGTTTTTCTTCTTTCTTTTACAGTTTTATCGTACGGCTGGGTACGCGACGACGACATCGTTCGTTGTGGCTGATGGAGGTCAGTCTTCTCAACTTTAAACTTTTACACAGGCCTTACAATGAGTTAAGAATAATATTTTTATACTTGCTTTTGTTCCTCAGGTCTTTGTGGGGACGGCTGCCTCTCGATGAGCCAAATGCAGGGGAGTAAATTGTACAACGCTATAATATATATATCCAGTCGATGGGTTTCCATCTTGGTGTGGTGGTGGGGGTTACGGTTGGGCGCGAGACTATTGCAAGATGAGAGACCGCGCACAACCAACTAACAATAAAAGGAACCCCCTAAGCCGGAGTGGGTATCTACCGTGCCAGGACTGCGTGACGCAGAAAGAGCTGCATTGTTAATGGTGCCTCCGAGATACCTAGCCGTTTTTCGGAGTATGTAACCCTTTTCCGCGTACTCGGAGCTGTACGCGGGCGGACCTTCAATCCTTAGATACCTACCAGCGTCGCAAAGTACGCTTCAAAGAATTGCAGGGAAACGACTGAGAGGGCAGGGTCGTTTGTCATGGTGACTGCGGATCTTCCCAGGATTGCTATCGTCAATGATGGACAAACCGAAGAGATTGACGAAGACTAGCCCCTGAAATTCCAGAAGGCGCTCGTGGGACTCATGGACGGAATGCCCATAGGGGGATTCATGCCTCGGTTTCACGAGACCTTCAGGAGCAAAGGGACACTGAAAGTCGTTTCCGCGGACAGTGAGACGGAAAGTTAGATTAGGGCGAGTGTACTAGCACTAAAGCCTTAGGAGGGCGCGAGCCTGCGCGTAGTAGGACTCGGCGAACTTCCGAGATACATACAAGGAGGCCACGGGGAAGGCGAAACGGGATTCATGGTAGAGTTTCTGCGGGATGCGACAAGCATACCTCTAGCAGCCACACTCCAGAATATTATTAACCCGGCGTGTGGACACTATATTTTCAAATGCACGGTGTATATCCTGGGTCTTTTAGGGAACAGTCGGGTTTACAAAGTTTTCTAGGCTTCGAAAAAATCTGGTCAGTTCAATTGATCTGAATACCATGAAAATAATAGCATTAAATTTTTTACTTACACCGAAGAAACTCCGTCGTCGAAGAAACCTCCGAAGAGACCAAAATTTAATATGTAAGTAAAACATTTAATTCTATTATTTTCATGGTATTCAGATCAATCGAGCTGACCGGAAATAGGTAGAAAAAACATTTCGAAAAAAAATCTGAACAAATTCTCCTGAACTCAGCAAGAAGTAATATAACTTTTTGCCATCTTGAGGTTTTATTGTAAACCTCATTGTTTTCGTCCTATGGAGCAATTTTAAAATTGTCTTTTTTTCACAAAGAACGACATATCTTTGAAAAAAAAATCGTAGGCAATTTTATAAAAAATGAACTTGAAGCTTAGACTTCCCCCAGTTATGAGTATGATGAAAGAAAATCGTTAAAAAAATTTTTGCTGCAAAGGGGGTCCACCCGCAAAAGAACAAAAAAACGACCAAAAATGGCCTTTTTGAAAACTGGGTGCCAACTGTGAAAAAAACACGTAAATTTTTTTTTTAAAAAGCCAAAATGAAGGAAAATCGCTGCTCTTTAAAATGGCGTGGGTTAAATTGGCCTAGGCCAAGTACCGACGAAATGGCATAGAAAACCGTTCCGGTACTGTTTTCAACTTTTGTCCGGAAACTTTCCGACGGTAGTGTATATATTAATGATAATCAAAGAAAAAAATTAATTATTGTGCGCAATTGTTGCAAAAATGCGTAAGTAGTATGGTGCGCACTATGGCCACCCCCATTCTCATCCCCACTCCTTTCCCCCACGCCGCTGCCGCCGAGTGTCCGTGGCTCGGTCGGTCGTGGGCGCGGGGGGGAAGCGTTGCGGGGGGAGGAGAGGGGGATGGAGCGTGTCGCCATAGTATAATTTCTTATCCCCACTCCACGGCCGCCGAGCCTCCGCAGCTCGGTCGATCGTGGGCGGGGGGGGGGGGGGGGGGGACGAGAGGGGGATGGAGCGTGACGCAATCTAATTGACTGCTCTAAATTTTGCAAACACAAATGTAACGCCGTAATCTATGCTATATCTACGGCTAGGGTGGGAGTGGGTGGCTTCAACGCTTCTGCCGAATTTTTTAAATCGGACCAATCAGAGCGCGCCGGCGCTCTGATTGGTCCGATTTTAAAAATTTATATCTCGTAAATTATTAACAATATCCCTAATGTTTATTTGCATCTTTTGTTCGTAATGAGCCCATCTACCTTGAAATATCGGCTGGCACCCCTTACGCAATTCACCCTGTATATGTAAGAAAGATTCGCGCCGTATACCGTATATTGTAACTTCTATACACCGATGATCTTACGTTCGAAAGAGCGCGCGATAGCGCTTTGTAAAAAAATACGAGAGAGTATACAGCTCGCTCTGCTCAAGAGAGCTATAGGCAGTGCAGAAGAGCGAAAGAGATAGAGGGGCGAGCTCGCGAAGATGTCGCAGCATATACGTCCTGCAGCGTACCTTCCCCCGTACCGTTCACCACTACCTCACCTATACTCTAGATCAGAAGGCACGCGCTCACTCTATCTCTTAAAGGTATTGCATGTATGAGAGAGAAAGAGCTCTAGAGGTCTCTTTAGGAGGACAGAGACCATGCTACCGCGTGCTTCTTTTTATTTTCTTTATACATAAATAAATATCGTTTTCCGTGCTGTACCAAATCGAACAACTGCATAATCTTTTCAATTATTATGAATAACGATATCTATGAATCTATACGAGCCATTGCACATCAAACGGTGTAACTGCCAAAAATTTTTATTTTCGTAATTTTGATATTTTTCAGTACCCATCGAAAAATTATTTGCGATAAATTGTGAGCTTTTTAATTATCCGCTCAAAAGACATCGTTTTTTCAAAAAGTTTTCAGAGGAGGATACATTGTAAAGATATAGCGCAAGATATCGTACTAACGATAAAGACATGAGGACCGTACGCATACGAAAAATTTATACAGGCATCGCGTCAAAAGGGTCACAATGATGAAGCTGATCTTCTTGAATATGCAAGATTCATATGAGGCATTTCGCATGAAGTCATCCAGCCTAAAACATCAAAGTTTTTTAATCGTCTTGAAATTTTTATGACCGATAGTCCTACTGATCGTGAAGCCGCAGTAAAAAAATTGAAGACTCTAGCTTAAGGGGTTGCCTAACAATACGGGTTCAAATTTCTACCATGTTGGCTGTCGTGACTACATTCCGAAGTATTTATCTTCCCGATAAATACACCGATTTTAAAAAATCAGGAGTGATTTTAAAAGCATTTTTTACGTACTTTAAGAATACGTTATTGATTTTTAACAAAATTAATAAGTTCATCACAAATTCTTAAGGTTTATGTTAAAAACGACTTTCCTCAAAGATCGACCCCTTCGATTTTCATAAAAAAATTTATAAAATAGTAGGATTCTTTCTGAATAAAAAAGTATAGGATGACCAAGATGGGCCGGGCTATAATTTTCTAAATACAGCATGATTTATCAGTGAGCGGCTGCTACGTTCGAACTTGAGCTCGAGCGTACTCAGTAAGTTTACGGCGTGACGCGGTGCGGAGCAGCCGCTACTGTTAATTCGCATTGTATCTCGAAAACTATGGCCCGGCCCATCTTGGTCGTCCTATACTTTTTTATGCAGAAAGAATCCTACTATTTTATAAATTTTTTTAATAAAAATCGAAGGGGTCGATCTTTGAGAAAAAGTCGTTTTTAACATAAGCCGTAAGAATTTTTTTTGAACTTATTAATTTTGTTAAATATAAATAACATATTTTTAAAGTACGCAAAAAATGCTTTTAAAATCATTCCTGACTTTTTAAAATCGGTGTATTTATCGGGAAGATAAATACTTCGGAATGTAGTCACGACGGCCAACATGGTAGAAATTTGAACCCCTATTGCTAGGCAACCCCTTAAGCTAGAGTCTTCAAATTTTTACTGAGGCTTCACTATTAATAGGACTATCAATCATAAAAATTTCGAGAGGATTAAAAGACTTTCATGTTTAGGCTGGATGATAACTTCATGCGAAATGCCTCATAGATGATATCAAATCATTTAATATTATTAATGCGATTGCTACCAGTGGCAATTAATTGGATTAAAAACGGAACCAGCGCACAGAAAGTGTGAAACTGTTAAGACCGTATTTACGGCCTAATGTTTTGTATTAAATGTTACTTGTTATTTAAAGTCGAGGGTCAGGGGCCTCGACTTGTGGGTTCTGTCGCTCTTTGAAGCGGCGTAACGCACCTCACCTGGTTTCTGTGTGTGTGTGCGTCTCCGATCTGCTTACGTCGGCGGATTGCTGGGATGTTGGGAAGGTCGGTTGCGCCGGCCTTCTAGGCAGCAGTAATAACTCTCAAGATGGCTTCAACTTATTTATTACCCGCACAAGCAACCGCGTTCGTAGTGGCGTATACAGATTAGCGCTCGTCGCTACCACTACGATGCCGAGGTTTCGCTGAGTCGGTGAAAGTCGAGCGGGTAGAGCACAATGGCACTCGCCGGACTCGTACACGCACACACCGTTATAACAATACTAGACCTTTCGGTTAACGCTACAATGTTCTCCGGGTCCCCACGGTTACGCTCACAAGACTCTAAGTACGTGAAGCGTAATCACCACTAAGGCACGGGTACCGGTCGACCACTGTCTGTTAAGACTGACAGATTCGCTAAGACTGAGAGATCAATTAAGACTGTGGAGTTTTGGTCGGTCCGGACCCTCGTTGCCTTGGGGAAGGAGCTCGTGGGGGTTACCGGGAACGATATGTCGGTCGTCGATTGGGAAGTTGATTTGTCAATCGGGTCAACTTCCCAATCGGTAGTTGCATTTCGAGAAGGGCTCGCGGGGCCGTTGCATTTTGGGAAAACATTGTGGGCCGCGCTGACCGTGTGGCGCGTGGCCGGTGTTGCGGCGATCGCTTCGGTGAAACCGAAGTGTGCTGCTGAGGGCGGCGATTTGGGCGATTTCCACACGGAGTTGACCGCCGGTGTGGAAGGCGCTCATCGCGCTGTGGAAAAGTACGGGTTGCGAAATCTGGCCGTTGCCAGGTTGATCGGTCCGTAACAGCCCTCCCTTCCTAGATGGAACGTGGTACCCGTGGTCCACGCTTCCCGTGCTCTTGTGGAAACTGGGTTGATGCGGCAGGGATGAAGCTTTTCGGTGGTGAAATCAAAATTATATCGGCTGATCTTGGGAAAGAAAATTTTGAATAAAGAACAAAAATAAGGATGGTAACATTTTTTTTTTTTTTTTTTTTTTTTTTTTTGTTTTCATTTCCACGCTGGCCTGGCCTTGGGCGGTCGGCCTCGTTTTTTCGGGGGCACCGGGGTGGGTATGGTGCTCCCTTCCACATGGGCCGGTTTCAGCTTGTCCATGTGTGTTAGGTCTAGGTGACCGTTGCCCTTGTCGATCAGCGCGGTATTTCCATCGAGGACCTTTGCGACACGGTAGGGCCCGTTGTAGTAGGGTTCGAACTTTTGCCGCTTTGGTTCGCGCAGAGCGTACACGAGGTCCTCGGGTTGGTAGGGCACGGCGTTTAAGGTTTGGTCGTGTCGCACCTTTGCTGCGTTTTTGCTTTTATTGAGGTTGTTGCCACCTATCTCGGCCAATTCGTCGAGCCTTCCTGCCAAGTTTGCCACGTACCCGGTCGCTGTTGGTAGGTCTTGTTTCAGCGGTGGCGTGGACGGCGTCTTCATGAGTTTGCCGTACGCCATCTCGTATGGCGTGAATTTCGTTGACTCATGCACGGTGGCATTGTATGACTGTGTGGCGTATGGACGGAGGTCGTCCCACTCAGCGTCCTTGCCGATGTAATGTTTTATATAATCTGCGATTCCTTGGTGGTTGCGCTCCAAGGATCCGTTGCTCTGCGGGTGATAGGTGGTGGCCTTCACATGGTGAATGTTTTTTTCTTTTAGGAAGTCTTCCATGCGAGTGCTGACGAAGCACTTACCGTTGTCGCTGAGAATGTGTAGCGGCGTCCCGTGGACAGTGAAATACTCGCGGTCGAGCGTCTTTATGACCGTGGACGATTTCATGTCGGGGAGGGCGAAGGCTCTTGTGAATTTTGTCAACAGATCGATCGTTGTGAGAGCGAATCTATTGCCCTTTTTCGTGAGAGGCAATGGCCCTAAGATGTCGATCGCAATTTTCTCCCATGCTGCCACCGGTGTATCGGTGATGATCATCGGCTCTCTTGTTTTTATTCGAACGAGCTTGTGCTGTTGACAGCTATGGCAGCATCGAACGGCGTCTTGAACGTCCTTTTTCATCCCTTTCCAATGGTACCTTTGGCGTAGGCGCTCGTAGGTTTTCCGAGCGCCCTTATGGCCTCCGATATGGTCGGTGTGCCATTGTTTGATGATGTCGAGGCGTTCTGGGGCCGGAGGTGTCTCGATCCTTCCCGTGCATATGGCGATTCTGCAGTCGATCTCGGAGAGAGTTTCTTCGAGTATCCGCTGGAGCGTGGATGGAGATACTTCGTCATGTCCGTCTCCGTGCGATGCGATGCGAAGGTCACGAGCTCCGTTGGCCTTGATGTATCGGCGAAGGGCCTGCATAGCCTCTTTGAGTTCGTCGAAGGTCATCTTCCGATAGTAGGTTTCGGTGGCGGCGATACTTAGGACCTTCGAGTTTTGGAGGTTACTGGATGCCACGTTTGTTTTCTTGAGTTCCCGTTTTAGCTCCTCGGTGTTAATATAGCCGAGGTCGTGGAGCTGTTTTCCCACGGGCGTGGTCAGTATTCCATCCTTCGATACGATGTGCACGACGGTTCCTTGGCTGGCTGTAAGCGGGCCTGATGTAATGCTGATTTGGCAGCGAGGTGTCGGCATGACTTTCGCGTCTGAATCGCAGGGTTCAGAGTCGCTGTCGGAGAGGCTGAGTTCTTCGTCCTCCGAAGATGACGATGAGGACGAGTCCGAGGAGGACGAGGAGTAGATATCGATCGATTTCTCTGTGCCCTTTTCCGAAGTTTGGATCGCAGTGTCCGTTTCCCTGACGGGTTCGAATGGCAGTGAGTTCCGTGCCTTGCGAGGTGTAGAGCCGTACGCGGGTTGCTCGTCCTTCGTTGGCGTCGGCATTAAGGATATCCTGTTTTGTACGGTAGGTTCCTTAGGTTGCTGTTTGGCGCAATTTCCGCTGATATGACTGTCGTCGGTAGTTGCAGCGCGGCTGAGTAACCTGGTGATTCGCTGCGACGTTTCCGGACTATCGCAATACTCCCTTTCTATGATCCCGGCTTGCTGCAGGGTGAGTTCGGCGTTGCTGCAAGTTGAATCATCGTCGAGTACCGAACTCAGGTCGTGCGATGTGTTTCGGATGGGTGGAAGGTTGCCGGATAACCTGCGTAGGCGGCCCTTTGCTTCTTCCAAGGACAATTGATTCGTGCCATGTTGATATGCCATCGACGTGTCGAATCGATAGCCGCGAGGATCAGATTGCGTCGACGTATCAAGTTCGGAGGTAGTATCGCACGATTTTTCCGCTGACTCGTTAATGGCATCGAGCTCCGGGGTCGGCAACATGCTTTCGCGTCGAGTATTATTTTCGACGGATTCGACCTCGTCATCGGAGGCTTCCGAGAAACTCGGGTCCGCGTATGTAGCTTTGGTGGCTGCGCGGCCTCGGTCGCGTATTCGTCCTGCGATGGTACTCTCTTCGAGTCTTGGCGGGTTCGAACCTCCCTTCCCGGAATTTGCACTCTCCTTTGGTACGACCGGGAACGCGGAGGCTGGATTCCGCGAAAGAGCGTCGGCATTCAAGTTGGTTTTACCTTTTTTGTAAGCAACTTGGTACTCATATTCTTCCAACTGCAGCCTCCATCGCATCAGCCTTGAGGAAGGGTCCTTTACGGAATGTAGCCAAACTAGAGGCTGATGATCTGTTACGAGAGTGAATTTTCGGCCGTATAAATGGGGGCGGAAATATTTCACCGCGTAGACCATCGCTAGGCATTCTTTCTCGGTTGTGGTATAGTTCCTTTCGGCTGAGTTCAGCACTCTGCTGGCATACTGAACTGGCAGGTCTTGGCCTGGTTTTTCTCCCTGACTCAGCACGGCTCCTATTGCGACGTCCGAGGCGTCTGTTGTCAAAATAAATGCTCTTTTAAAGTCGGGATATTGCAATAGAGGCGCGGTGCATAGGGTGTCACGAAGATCCTCGAAACTGGACTGTGTTTCCTTGGTCCATTCGAACTTTGTTGTCTTCTTCGTGAGTTCAGAGAGTGGCTTTGCTCGGCCTGAGAAATTCGGAATGAATTTCCGGTAATAACCAGCGAGACCAAGGAATTCTCGCACATTCCTCGGTGTTTTTGGTAGGGGAAAATTCTTCACGGCGA
Organism: Netelia melanura; assembly: GCA_964007305.1. Taxonomy (NCBI): domain Eukaryota; kingdom Metazoa; phylum Arthropoda; class Insecta; order Hymenoptera; family Ichneumonidae; genus Netelia; species Netelia melanura. The sequence continues at coordinate 2,427,391 of OZ023260.1, forward strand.
TCAGTTTTTTTGTGTCCGGTTTCACCCCGTTTTTGCTCAGGATGTGTCCCAGATAATTGACCTCTTTACGCAGGAACTCGCATTTATCGAGTTGCAGGGTCAATCCGCTCCTTCGCAGGCGTTGGAACAGCCGGTTGACCTTCGTACGGTGTTCTTGAAGGGATGTCGAGAATATTACGATGTCATCTAGGTATACGAATAGCTCCGTACCCGTTAATCCCGTCAAGACATTGTCCATTAGCCGTTGGAAGGTGGCGGGTGCATTCTTTAGTCCGAACGGCATCCGTGCAAATTCGTAATGACCTCGAGGGGTCGTGAACGCCGTTTTCGGCTGGTCTTTCTCCGCGACTCTGATCTGGTGAAACCCGCTAGCCAGATCGAAGATTGAAAAATATTTCGCTCCCCCGAGGCGGTCCAGAATTTCGGTGATGTTCGGCAGAGGGTAACTGTCGCCGACAGTTTTCTCATTTAGCTGCCGATAATCGATCACCATCCTCCACCTTTTATTCCCTTGAGAATCGGCCTTTTTGGGGACGATCCACAGAGGAGAATTGTAGGGGGAGTGCGATGGTTTGATAATTTTATTATCGAGAAGGCCTTTAATTTGCCTTCCGATTTCCTCCTGATGCACCCTCGGGTACCGATACTGTTTAGTATGGACCGGAGTATCGTCGACGGTCGGGCTCACATGCTTTACCGCGGTTGATCCCCTTAACTCGTCGCCGGGCAGGTGGAAAACGTCCGAATTATATTTCACGAGGTCACGGGCGTGTTTACGCTCTAGGCTATTCAAGTGGTCAAAACGCAAGCTCTGCAGAATCGTACTCACTCGTTGTTGTTTGGAGGTAACGGGTGCCGCGCGCCGTTCGTCGTCGACGTCGGACAGCGGCCCGGATCCGATTTCGTATGGCTCGAGTTCCTGAGCCGGTATTTCGAAATCGACGGCGTCGCTGTGCGTGTTGGTCGCGATGGCATAACAAGTGCCGTTGCGATTTGTCACTACAGCTTCACCGATGTGTACATGAGGGCCGAGCTCGATGCGTCGCAGATACCCGTCGTACACATTTGAGTTTCGCAGTTTCAGCGCGATTTGCTGCCTGCTTCGTCCCTCGAGGTGCACCTTGACCGTCTCTGCTTCTTCGAGAGCGGGTTCGAGTTCGCGGCGATTACAGAAGGGTATCGGGTTGATCGGCTCGCTCGCGGTGACCAATGTACAGTGGTTGTACGAGATTTCGGCCTTCTGATCGTGGAGGAACGGAGCCCCCAGGAGTCCGTCAGATCGCGGTAATCGTTCCCCATTAAATACATGGAAAACCGCGTGTGCCTTCCTTATCTCGAGAGCGATAGTTCCCAGCGTTTTTATCGCGTGAGGAACCACGCCTCTGATCGAACGCGTGTCGCTGGTATCGACCTCGAGATCTTCGTCAAGGGCGCCGACGTGGATGAGGTTCAGAGACGAACCTCCGTCTAAGATGAATTCGGCGTAGCCCTTTCTGAATTGCGGCGATTCCACCTTGATCCTCGCGGGGGGAACCTCTTTGAGGAGGCATTGTGGTCCTCGCAAGGGAGCAATCGCACGCTTCACCTCGGGTCTGCGGTGCTCGGGGTTCGCTCTCCGATTTCTTCTTGTGCGCTCGTCCGGCGATTTGCTGGGCGAGCGCCCTAGGAGTTTAAATGCTTGCCGGAGGTTGCGGATGGCGTTCTCGAGGGTTCCCGAGGGGGTGGCGACCGCTGTTTCCATCGAGATTGCGGCGGTTCTGCCGGAGTTTTCTTGCAATGCGGGCACGGCCTTTCGGTCTCGATCTCGCGATATTTCGGCGCATAGGACGAATATGCTCGCCGATCGTCGTCGTCAGGGTGTCTTGTGTCCGTGACATAGATTCTCCTGGGTTCCTTTTCGTCCTCGCCGGAGGACGACTCCGATGAGCTGGAGTCGTCACTGTCGGAGGATTGTGAGGAGCTTTCGGGCGATGATCGTCTCCGTCGCGACTTCTTTTTCGAATGCGAGCTCTTCTTGTGCGACCTGCGGGTTTTTTTCCCTTCCGCGCTGCCCTGGAAGCGTCGGCGGTTACGCCGCGCTCGCTCCTCCTCGACGACGAGGTCGAAGGCGGAGTCGAGGGTTGTCGGGTTCTGGAGTCGCACTTCGTACCGGATATCGGACGGCAGTCCCCTCAGGAAATTTGTAAGCGCCGTTCGGTCGAGATTGTCGAGGTCAGTTCTGGCCTCCGCGATCGTGCGATCACCTCGGGTCGCACCGCGTGCCTTTTTGACGAGCTTAGCGGCTCGCGTGACGTAATCGCTCACGGACTCGTCATGCCGGAGTTCCAGCCGGTGGAGCTCGGTAACATACAAGTCAGCATGTTTTCCCGGCGCGAACTTGGCCTTGAGGTGTTTTACTAAGGCGTTCAGGGTCTCTAAGGTTCTACCTTCTATCGAGTCCCTGGCGGCTCCGTGAAGCTTCGACTTCACGCCCTTTAGGAAATCCGCTTCGTCGGCAGGGTTGAGTAGTTGATACTCATCTGCCACCCTTTGAAGGAACGAAGACAGCGATTTCCTCCTACCGTCGAAGGTCGGGAGGGCGCGCACTGCTTCGCGGATTTCTCGGCGTCGGTTCTCGAGCGTCGTCTGCTCTAGGAGCGACGTTAAGAGTTCCGCCATTGAGAATAGGGGTTATGGTTTGTTATAGGAACCTAGGTGAGTTGGTGGACAGAGTATCCCACTTCTGACACCAGTTGTTAAGACCGTATTTACGGCCTAATGTTTTGTATTAAATGTTACTTGTTATTTAAAGTCGAGGGTCAGGGGCCTCGACTTGTGGGTTCTGTCGCTCTTTGAAGCGGCGTAACGCACCTCACCTGGTTTCTGTGTGTGTGTGCGTCTCCGATCTGCTTACGTCGGCGGATTGCTGGGATGTTGGGAAGGTCGGTTGCGCCGGCCTTCTAGGCAGCAGTAATAACTCTCAAGATGGCTTCAACTTATTTATTACCCGCACAAGCAACCGCGTTCGTAGTGGCGTATACAGATTAGCGCTCGTCGCTGCCACTACGATGCCGAGGTTTCGCTGAGTCGGTGAAAGTCGAGCGGGTAGAGCACAATGGCACTCGCCGGACTCGTACACGCACACACCGTTATAACAATACTAGACCTTTCGGTTAACGCTACAATGTTCTCCGGGTCCCCACGGTTACTCTCACAAGACTCTAAGTACGTGAAGCGTAATCACCACTAAGGCACGGGTACCGGTCGACCACTGTCTGTTAAGACTGAGAGATTCGCTAAGACTGAGAGATCAATTAAGACTGTGGAGTTTTGGTCGGTCCGGACCCTCGTTGCCTTGGGGAAGGAGCTCGTGGGGGTTACCGGGAACGATATGTCGGTCGTCGATTGGGAAGTTGATTTGTCAATCGGGTCAACTTCCCAATCGGTAGTTGCATTTCGAGAAGGGCTCGCGGGGCCGTTGCATTTTGGGAAAACATTGTGGGCCGCGCTGACCGTGTGGCGCGTGGCCGGTGTTGCGGCGATCGCTTCGGTGAAACCGAAGTGTGCTGCTGAGGGCGGCGATTTGGGCGATTTCCACACGGAGTTGACCGCCGGTGTGGAAGGCGCTCATCGCGCTGTGGAAAAGTACGGGTTGCGAAATCTGGCCGTTGCCAGGTTGATCGGTCCGTAACAAAACCATAAATCTGACCAGGTATGTGAAATAGTTCGTGTCACAATGGATCGTATAATGTATGTGTCTTTATTGCCTCCCCTAGCGGTTACAACGCCTTCCGTCTCCTTTACATAATTCCATTATTTTATTTTCGTTCCTTATTCTATTTATTTTCGTTGTCCTTATTCTACCTTATTCTACCTTATTCTACCTTATTCTGCCTTATTCTCTATTTCGTCTCCTTTTCAATCTCTTCCCTCCCTCGTTTCGCTCTCTTTCCCTCTCTGCTTGCTTCATGCTTCCTTTGCTCTCTCCCCCTTCTCTCTCTCTCTCTCTCTCTCTCTCTCTCTCTCTCTCTCTCTCTCTCTCTCTCTCTCTCTGTGTCTGTCTCTCTCCGCCATCCGCCCCTTTGCTCGCTCATTTTCCTCTCTTACATTCTCCTCTTACATTCCTCTCTTACGTCGCGCTTATCCTAGTATTCTATTCTATTCCTTTCTCTTCTATTCGTCAACAAAGTCGAAGGTTTTCGCTTCATTCGTTTCAATCTTTCTTTCGTTCCTTCCTACTGCTCTCCTCTCTCGTTTCTTTCTGCCTCATTCCCTTTCCTTTTTTCCTCCATCTCCTTCATTCATTTTTCCCCTTCTCCTCTCTCATCCAAAATTTCTCTTATTCTTTCCCCTATTCCTCTCCTTTCCTCTCCTTCTCCTCTGCCTCTGTCTAATATATGTTCCCACGTCTCTTCCTCGACCCTACATATCCTACATGCTTTTTCCTCTCCTCTTTTCCAGTATTGCCCTCCTCTCATTTCGTTCCCTAAGCTGAACCTGGCTATTCTCCTATATCTCTCCTCCGGCCATCCTGATCTTAAATACCTTGGTACCTCGATAACCATAATATCCCTATACCATTTATTATACTTCGAATTGGCTAATCTGTCTCCTCTTTCCTGTTTTCGTCTCTCCTTGTCTTTCTTTTCTACTCCTTCGTATTCCCCTTTTCCCTCGTGTCCCTCTTCCCTTTTGCCCTGTTGTTTTACCTCCCCCTCCCCTTTGCCCATCCCGCTCTTCCTTCTTCTCCTTTTTCTTCTCTCTTTTCATCTCCCCCAGGCACAGCATTGCCAGCTCGCTTCCTTTCCTCGCCTCCAGTTTTTCCTCATATTTCCATGCCCTCCTTCCTGCCCTTATTTTTATCTTCTCCCGTTTTGCTTCCTCCCTTATCATATACCCTGGCGTTTTCCAGTCTATTCCCATCGACCATCTTATATATCTCTCTTGTGCCCTTTCCATTTCCTCTCTCTCCTCCCATCCCATGTTTCTGCACCGTACCTGATCACTGTCCACGCTAGTGTATCGAAGAGCCATATTCTTCTTTGCCAATTTCTTTAAAATTTTCTTTTTCCTATCCCCCACACCTGTCTCATTACTGCCCCTGACGTTTTCACCCTGTCTTTTATTTGCGCTTCCAGCCGGCCCCACCCCCCATTTTTCTTAAACACGTACCCTAAGTATTTAAACTCCTTTACGTCTTCCAGCTTTTCTTCTCTCCATTTCCAGACCGTTTTCCTCTGTCTTCCTCCCCCTTTCCCTAATCTCATTACCTTTGTTTTTCTACGTTCACTTCCATCTTCCCCCTTTCCCTAATCTCATTACCTTTGTCTTTTCTACGTTCACTTCCATCTTCTTTTCTTCTACGTACGTTTCCATCCTTCCTATCATGCTTTGCATTCTTTCTTCATCTTCCCCTAGCATTGCCACGTCGTCCGCGTATGCTAGCGTGCAGATTCTTTCCCATGCTACCTTCATTCCCCGCCACCCTTGCTGCATCCTTTTCTCCATGTCTGTTACCAGGATATTAAAAAGCGCCGCGCTCAGCAAGCACCCCTGCCTTACTCCCTTTTCCGTCCAGAATCTTTCTCCCACTTCTTTTCCCACTCTTACCCTACTGGTTGTTTCCTCGTATATCTATTCTATCCTTCTCCTTAGTCCCTCTCTCACTCCTCTTTCCCGTAGTGCTTCTCATTATACCTGTCTGTCTACTCTGTCAAAGGCTGCCTTGAAGTCTAGGAATGTCGCTACTAACTTTCCTTTATTTTTATTTACCTGCTTCCCTATGATATAGTTTAGTACGTATATATTGTCTGTTGTTCCCACTCCTTTCCTGAAACCCGTCTGGTTTGCCGGTACTATGTCTTTCCTTTCTATTTCCTCTTCTAATCTCATCTTCAATATTGACGTATATATTTTATATATCGATGGCATTAGTGTCACTCCCCGGTACTCGTCTGCCTTCCTCCCTTCTCCTTTCTTTACTATTGGCACTATTAGACCCTCCTTCCATCCCTCTGGTCATCGTTCCCCTCTCCACACCCTCCTACATTCCTTCGACGCCATTTCCACTGCCTTTTCTCCTCCATATTTCCACGCTTCGTTTGGTATTTCGTCGTTCCTCATCGCTTTCTCTTCTCTCGTTTCCTTAATTGTTTTCCTCACTTCTTCCTTACTTATTTCCTTTTCGTTGTCTTCCTTTCTCTCCATTTTTCCCCGCTCCTCCCTCCTACTTCTACTCCTCCTAACAACCTCATGAAATGCTCCTTCCATTCCTCCTTTAGTATGTTGTCGTTCGCCCTCTTTCTGCTTTTTCTCCCCCTATTTACGATCTCCCATACCTTGTTTTCCGTCGTTGCTTCTGCTCTCATATCATCCTATCTCGTTCTTCCTCTTTTTTCTTTTCACACCATTCCTTATATTCTCTGTTTTTCTTTCTGTACGTCTCTCTCGTTCTCTTCTCTCTTCTCCATCTCCTTAGTTCCCTTCTTACATCTTCTTTTTTCTTGCTCCCTTCCTCGTTCTCCCACCACCCTCCCCTTTTTCTTCTTTCTTCCCTCCTTCTGTTTTCCTCTCTTTTCTTCATTGCCCCTTTAATCATTTCGTCTATCTCTTGTATTGTCTGTTCGTCTCCCTCCTTCGTTCCTTGTTCTATCCCCATCCTGTATTCCTTTTTCATCCTTTCCGTCCATTGTCCGCTCCCTATCTTTCTTTCTCTTTTTTTCTCTGTTTTTCTCTTTACCTTTCCTCTCCTCATCATCACTATTATCGGGTGGTGGTCCGAGTCGATTCTATCTCGTACTATCACCTTCTTCACTCCTTGCCTTGTTTCTTGGGAGACAGTCTATTACTGTCTCCCCTATCCCTCCGGTGAACGTGAAGTCCCCTTGTTCATCTCCTTCTATATTCCCGTTCATTATTTCCCATCCTACCGCTTCTAGCATGCTTATCATTTTTCCCCTCCCCGTTTACTTTTTTATTCTTTGATTTCGTTCCTTTGTCCTCCTCTTCCTCCGCTCCTTTTACTGTCCCTCCTTTCGTACCCGTCCTTGCGTTAAAGTCCCCTCCTATTATCATCCTTTCCTCCTTACTTTGTTTCTCCGTCCACCCTCTTGACCTCTTCTAATTTTTTATCCACGTCTCCGTTTACATATATCCCTACCACTTCCCATATTTTTTTTCCTACTTCTATTCGTTTCGCTATTATGCCTTCTTCCTCGTTCGGTTTCTCCTTTTCTTTTATTTCTAGCCTTTCTCTTACCCCCATTATCATCCCCCCTATTGCTCTCCCTCTCTTGTTTTTCTTTTTCGCCTATTGTTTTTCCCATACGTATCCTTTCGGTAGCCTCTTTCTTATCCTTTCCCATCCTCTTTCTTCCACTTACGTCTCTATTAACGTCACTACATCCCATTCTTCTATCGCCTTCCAGAATTCTTTATCTTTATTTGTTATCCCTGCGACGTTCCAGAACGCTATTTTCCATTCCCTTTCTCCTTCCTTTCCGTCCTTTTTCGCTTTTCTCTTCCTTTTTTCTTCTTTCCTCCCCTTCTCCCTTTCTTGGTCTTTTCCTTCGCCCTCTTTTTTCCTTCCTTCTTTCTCGGTTGTTATCCTTTCTTCCTTCCTCCTTCCCCCCTCTCCTCGTTTTTTTGTCCTCTTCTCTCTTCTGCCTGTCTTTCCTCTGTTTCCTCCTCCTCCCTCCTGTTCCTCCCCGTGTCTGTTGGCCTACATCTTGCCCTTCCTCTTTCGTCTCTCAGTTCCTCACTCTCTTCATCCCATCTCTACCACACTCCCTGCATCATTATCCTCCCTTGCTCTACTCGTACTCTCTCTCCTTTCCGCCCCTCCTCTGCCGCTATCTCTCTTATTTTCCACTGTTTTTTCATTTCCTCCCTTGTCATTTCGCTTTCTATTCTTTCCTTTCTTCCTTTTAGTCTCTTCTTTTTTCCATTACCTCTATTTTCCCTTCCATCCTTTCCATTTCCGCCTTTATCGTCCCTTCTTTCCCTTGTTCCCATTTCCCAATCACTGTTGCCTTTTCTATCTTCGCTTTTACCCCCAATTGTCCTATCAGTTTCCTTGCTATTTCTCCTGGTTCCTCTCTTTCCACCGTTACTCTTTTCATTACTATGTTTCTCTTTACCGCTTCTTTTTCCCTTGCTTCCATTTTCCTTTCTATCTCCTTAAGTTTTTGGTCTGTTTCGTCTCTCCTCTCTCCTTTCTCTCCCTTCCCTTCCCTCACTTCCTCTCTCTCTTTACCGATGGGTACGATAGTCTAGCCTGCTTTCGCCTCTCTGTAAAAACCGATATCTGCTGTACTGCTGCCCACGGGCAGTTCTGCTTCTAGCTTCAAAGCGCGCTCCTATACGCTTTTCATTGATTTTTCCCTTCAACTCACTTCCGTTCGCTTGCATTGCTGGCAAAATCGGTGGATTGCTGTGACATATTTCCTAACCTAATTTCTGGAATCAGCCGAAGTTGCAAAGTAGACTCGTGCTCTCTCTGTTTGATCGGGCCGACTTCGAGCGCATGCGCCACTATCACGGCGTGTAGTTACACCTCTGCGTCCATGTTACCATCGATCGACGCCGGTGAGATCACATTATCATCATCATCTACATCATTAGCGCTACGCTTTGGTCAATGACCGCTCCGGCACTGGCTATCCCCCTCTACTACATCGATCGACACCTGTGTGGTCATGGTTCTGGGTGGTTACGTTACCATCGATCGGCGCCTGATCGCGCGCATTTGCGGTGGGTGATCTGCATTGCTCTCGATTGACCGCTGGCTCGCGACTGTGTTATCATAGTAATTCTATACTTGCGTTGCGTAGACTGTAGTGCTATACGACCCGCCGTATCTCTGCAATACAGTACGTATGTCGAAATCGTGCTATAAGTGTAATAGAGCAATGGCAAATAATTCGACTAAGTTCTCGCGTTGCGGACGCTCGTTTCACCTTGGTTGCGTTAAATATTATTTTGGTCGGAGGTCAGTTTACACTTGCTGCAAAGCCAAGCTTCGAGTCATGGATGCGGACGCGTCATCATCTATTTTTATCTCTGCTATTAGTGTCCGAACTCCTGAAGAGGCGGTAGACGATGCGCCTGCATCGCTCGAGTCTCTCACTTCTCTCGTGCGTCAGGCAAATGCTAACTCGAATCTGATGGCCACTGAACTTCGTACAGTGATGGTTGAGATGAAAGCTAATTCCGCGCAGCTTGCAAATAAACTTCGAGCGGCAATAGCTGACATAAGGGCGACTCTAAGGAACATTCCCAAGCCTGTTCAAACTGTCTCATCCCACACCGAAAAAATTGCTTCTCTCCAGACCAGTAATGTAGCGCTTACGCAGGAGGTTACTCAGCTTAAGGCGAATTTGCAAAGCGCGCTTATCCCTAATGACAGTCCTGCTGAGATCGTCGTAGCCGGTATTCCGGAAGGGGTGACTGACTCGCCCCGTAACTTAGTACAGAAAGTCTTGACGGCGTTAGACGTGAGCAACCTTTTCTGTCATGTCCTTGATGCATTTGTAATCGTGCGTAAAGCCAGGGCAAATAGCCATACCCTAAATGAACGGGCGGTACACAACTCTACGCGTCGCTCTTTCTCGATTGCGGTGACTCTCACCTCGGCGGCGGTAAAGAATGCAATCATAAATGCCAAGAGAGCTAAGCGTGACCTTAAAATCAACGAGGTCCTCAATACTAACTCAGCTGGCAGTATCTTTGTTAATGAGCTCCTGTCAGCGGAGCGCTATAGGCTGTTGCAAGAGACAAAAGCTCGAGCTGCGGATGTAGGGTATAAGTATGTCTGGGTAAGGAATGCTTCGATTTGTGTTAGAAAATACGATGGGCAGCCATTGATTACTATTCGCTCAGGTGACGATCTGTCTAAGCTGATCTGACCGCCCAAGCCATCGACAACAGCATTGAGCGGCACTGGCGTCGTGCTGTCACCGAACCTGATAGGCCAAGCAATAGAGCTCTAAAATCACCAGTTTTTGACAAAAATAGCACCTGATAACGGCGAGTGCCATCAGACGCGGAACAGCCTCCCGCTCATAACCGACCACTTTTCGACTCCTGATTCCCATTTTATTTGTTGTTATTAACAAATTAGTGACAAAAAACCACATTTTTTCGTTTTTTGCTTATAAAATACAAAATAATGAAGGAATCTGTTTGGTCTCAATGGACGAATTGTAGGTAATTGAAATACGCATAAAATGAGCACTGAAAGAAGCCGATCGGTCAATAATTAAGGGAGATACACTGACAGAACCGAGAAAAAAAAACGCTTTTTTCAAAAATATATAACTCCGCCATTTTTAAAGTTGTAGGCCAGGCTCTGCGCGAGATAATAGGTATAGATGCGTACTTTTTGTGTGCGACATCTGGGTGCTGTCGGATAATTCGTTTTTGCGTTATTGCAATGAACATTTAATTATGCCATATTTTGCGGAGGGGCTCGATGCTCCGGAGGTCGTCCGATTTTAATTTACCAAGCGACTTTTGAAACTAGAACTGTTGACCTATAAATCGTCAATTTTAGATTTTCGTTTAATTGCGTTTAAGTAGGTGAAAATCGCGCCTAAACATGACCAAAACGCCCGAGCGCGCGAAAGTGGTCGAGTAGTGGGGGTAGATCGGCAGCCGCGGGGAAGCCGTATATATAGTAATAGAAGCGCGCTCGGCCCAAGTTTCGTATCTATTTATTTGATTATTTCAAGTACCAGTGGGCCAATTTTAACATTTTTTTTAAATTTGGGGTAACTCGATCACCGGAATCTGATTCTTTGCTCAGATTTCATGTAAAATGAACGAGCAACTTTTTTCAGATGTTTTAACCTACACGTCCTCACATTAATATATAGTAATATATATTGAACAATTAAGAATATTATTAAATATTATTCGAATAATATTCCAATAATATTCAAATAATAATAATAATAATAATATTCAGATATTTGAATAAAATTCAAATATTTGAATAATATTTGAAATATTTGAATAACATTTGAAATATTTGAATAATATTCGAATAATATTTAATAATATTCTTAATTATTCAATGTACGAAGTGAAACATTGAATATTAAAAAATGATAATTGCATTATAATTAATGGGAGGACGTGTAGGTTAAAACATCGGAAAACAAGTTTTTCGTTCATTTTACATGAAACCTGAGTAAAGAATCAGATTCCGGTGACCGAGTTACCCCAAATTAAAAAAAAATGTTAAAATAGTCCCATTGGTTCTTGAAATAATTAAATTAATAGATACGAAACTTAGGCCGAGCGCGCTTCAATTACTATATATGCGGCTTCCCCGCGGCTGCCGATCTACCCTCACTACTCGACCACTTTCGCGCGCTCGGGCGTTTTTGGTCATGTTTAGGCGCGATTTTCACCTACTTAAACGCAATTAAACGAAAATCTAAAATTCACGATTTATAGGTCAACAGTTCTAGTTTCAAAAGCCGCGTGATAAACTTAAATCGGACGACCTCCAGAGCATCGAGCCTCTCCGCAAAATATGGCAGAATTAAATGTTCATTGCAATAACGCAAAAACTAATTATCCGACAGCGCCCAAATTTCGTACACAAAAAGGACCTATCAATGCCTACTATCTCGCGCAGAGCCTGGCCTACAACTTTAAAAATGGCGGAGTTATACATTTTTGAAAAAAGCGTTTTTTTCTCGGTTCTGTCAGTGTAACATATCTCCCTTAATTATTGACTGATCGGCTTCGTTCAGCGCTCATTTTATGCGTATTTCAATTACCTACAATTCGTCCATTGGGACTAAACAGATTCCTTCATTATTTTGTGTTTTATAAGCAAAAAACGAAAAAAATGTGTTTTTTTCACTAATTTGTTAATAACAAAAAATCAAATGGGAATCAGGAGTCGAAAAGTGGTCAATTATGATCGGGAGGCTGTTCCGCATCTGATGGCACTCGCCGTTATCGGGTGCTATTTGTGTCAAAAAAAAAAGTTTATTTGCTTGGCCTATGAGAGTTCTAAACGCGATATCAGGTATTACTGCGCGTACCCACATTTTAAATTATCTATCAATAGTGCATTTTAATGCCAATTCGCTTGTAGGGTACATCGACCTTGTGCGTATTTACATTGAAGAGAACCCGTGCCATATTATCTCGGTCTCCGAAATATGGCTTCACCCTCATATCCAGGATGAACTTGTTAACCTCGATGACTTCTTCTTGGTACGCAACGACCGTGTTGGAAAGGGTGGGGATGGGGTCGCATGTTACATTCGCAAATCGTTGACCGCTAAGGTGTTCGACACCTCTCCTAATCTTTTTTCGAACTCACCAGAATATATTATGATTCAGATTGAGTTGCCTCACGGAGAGTCCGTGTTTTTTACGTCACTACATAGGAGGCCAAAGGGTCAGCTCCTGCACAACTTTGAAACGAGCTTTCGCTGCTTGGCCCACTTATACAAGAACATCGTTATAGTTAGCGACTGCAATTGTAATTTGCTCCGCAATGACTACACAGCTAGCTATCTTAAAAACTTCATTGTCGCTAATCCCTGTTTTTAGTGCCGTCTGATGCCACATACCATACCTCGCATTGCGACTCGTGGCTGGACGTGGTCATTCTCGACGACGGCGATAAGCTTAAATCATTCTGCAAATCATCCGCCCCCTTCATCGCAGGTCACGATATGCTTTCCGTACGGTACGCGATACACATGCCGTCGGTTTCCAGTCGACGTATTGCCAAACGCAGCCTAGCCAATTTTGATGAACATGAATTTCTTGCGACTGTATGCTCAAAATTTTCTTCGGTGGGCACCCATGATTCTCGAGACATCTCCACCCCTGGGCAGCTCGAAGCGTAGTTAGTGGCGGTCACGCAGTCGCTCTGCTCTGCGCTTAACAGGCACGCCCCTATTGTGGAGTTCAGAGCTAAAAAGCAGCCTACTCTGTGGATTACTGATGAACTGAAGCGGAATATCACGCGCAAGAACGCTCTTTATAAACGGGTGAAAAGGGCAAATAGCGCGCCAGGCTTTGTAAGGTATAGATTGCTTCGCGACCAAGTTACAATGGAGATTAGGAAAGCTAAGAACGATTTTCTGCGATCAAAACTTAACTCGATAAGGGATCCTAAGATAATGTGGTCGGAACTGAGGCACTTGGGCCTGGTCAAAGTGTCGCTCTCTTCTCCACTCCATTTATTTTCACCAAACGAGCTGAACTCACATTATGACACCATCTCACCCTCTTTACCTCCGATCACCGATAGTCAATTTCATTCGATTATGCAGGACAATCTGAGTATGGTGTCTCCCTTCTCATTCAGCGAGGTCTCTGAGACTGTGGTTCTTGGATACTTGCGACGATCGGAGTCCACCTCTCTCCGTGCTGGCCCGGACGGAGTTTCGAAATTCGCTATTGCTAAGTCGCAACCTATGATGTGCACAGACTTGGCGTGTATATTTAATGTAACGATGCGACTTTCTCATTTTCCTGTACTGTGGAAGACGGCATACATACGCTCGCTTCTGAAAATGAAAACACCTCGAACACCCAATGATACGTGACCCTTAGCCATTCTACCGGAGCTTTCGAAGGCGCTCGAGCAAATTGTCTTTGACCAAATTTCGAGGCATCTGGTGGCGCGAGATTTTTGGGATCTTAGGCAGTCCGCATACAGAAGCTCACACAGTACCCAAACAGCCCTGCTAAGAGTTACGGACGACATCCGGCGTGGAGTGGACGAGAGGAAGTTAACCATCCTCGTCCTCTTTGATTTCAGCAAGGCGTTCGACACTGTTCCGCATACTAGCCTCCTCAGTAAGATGAGAGTGGCAGGTCTTTCGGACTCAGTCCTCAAATGGTTTTATTCTTACCTTTCGGGTCGATCGCAGGTCGTAGCCGATGGTAGCGGAGGTTTTTCTGATCGGATTCACTTGACGGCTGGCGTTCGTCAGGGCTCGGTTCTCTGACCACTATCTCTTTATTATTCTCTTTATATCAATGACGTGGCTGCGAACTTGCAGACGTTTTTTCTTGGCGCTTCCATGTACCGCGCACTGTTTTCAAGCGTGCCGCGGTATATTAGCGAGATATTGCCCAGAGAGGCTCTGGATGTTAGACATTCTGCTAGGCGCGATAAACTCGTTGCGTTTAATATCCCCCTTCACCGAACTACGACGTTCCAGCGGGCGTACCGTGTCGCCGCACCTCTCTTTTGGCATTCTCTTCCGGCTACTGTTCGGGCGTCGACGTCCGTCGAAGTATTTAAAAGCCGGCTATTTAACTACCTATTAGATACAGAAATGCTAGCTCGCTAAGTTGAACGTGCGCAGGCGGTATGCGTTTTACTTGTCCTTAGTTTTAGTAGCGCTAATTATATGACTATTTAACAACTGGTGTATACTACTGTGGGATTGGTCGAGCGAACATTGCATTACGACATTGTATTATTACGATTATTGTATCTATAAGTTGACTATTGTCTATAAATGTCCTATTGTTCACCACTGAGTATCTACTGAGCAGTTATTGTTTTCACTATGATTGTATCTTTGACCGAATTTAGATTTAGGTTTAGTTTTAAAACTACACCATCGTATTCACTGTTGGTTTGCGGAGCTTGTACAAAATGTAAACATGTTGCTCATTACTATGTCGTAAATGTGTGCAACAGGCACAATATGTAAACTGGTTAATTTGCGTATTTGCGGTGTTGTGCATATACGATATCTTTATATTGCCCCATAGCTTGCTAAGGGCATTATAAGCATATAGGGCATATTTGCTCGTTTGTTGTCTTTATTCTTCTTATTTCCTCTTCCAATCTGTCTCCTTGTCTATTTGCCTCCTCTCTCCCCCTTCTCATCTCTTCTCTCATTCCCCGTATCATTTCTTGTCGCGTCCCTTCCTCCTGTTCCTCCCCGCTTCTCAGATTTCCCGTTCTTCTATTTTTATTTCCTGCCTATCTTACCTCTTCCTCCCTATCCCTTCCTCCCCTCTTTTCTTTTTCTTTTCCACATCTCCGTCAAGTCTCCTAGACTGCCTATTCTTCCTGTGCTGTCTCTTCTCTCTCTCTACCTAGCCTCTCTGCGTTTATTTTCCTTCCTCTCTTTGCTCCCACTTCCCCGCTTTCCATGGCTGCTTCGCTCTTCTTCGACTTTCGCCTTCCCTTCCGCCTCGCTCTTTCCCTCTCTTCTCTCCTGCCGTCTCTGATTCACTATCTCCTTCCTCTACCTCTCTCTTTCTTTCCTCCTACCTTATCTTTCGCCTTTCACTTTCCTTCCTTACCTCCTGTTTTGTGCCGCCTACCTCTCTGACGGTCCGATGTTAGCACTTACCTCGCTGCTGTTCTACCTTCCTCTCTTTCCTACCTATCACTCCTTTTTCCTCTCTCCCTCTCCACTGTCTTGCTCCGTCTCGCCAATGTTCCTAATCTCTTTCTCACATCCTTTCTTTCCTTCCCGTTCTTTGCCTTTGTCCCTTCTCTCTCTTTCTTCCCTACTCTTCCTCTTATCCCTGTCACTCCTCCCTGCTGTTTTGCCGCCTCTCCCCCCCCCCTTCCTATCTCTTTCTTCACTTTTATTCACTTTTGCGCTGTCTCATTCTTCACATGTCCACTCTCACTCGCGCCGGAAACGGAAGTCCCAATAGATCGTATAACTAAGTACTATTTTTCATTAGCAATCAATCTACTGAAGCGTCGAATGCGTGCTAATGATAATGATGATGAACCCGTTTTGCTGAAACGAGTGCAGTAAAATCGAATACGTGAAAAAATGAAAAACAAAGTACAAAGCGTGTCAAAATGAGGAGGAATAGTCGATGAAAAACAAGTACGCTCCGCGTACTCGATGGGGGCCTCGCCCCCATGCCCCCCGCGCGCTTTGCGCGCCGCGCCGTCGTCGCGCTTCGCGCTCCGCGTTCTGTTGATCGTTTACGGGAATTGTTAGGTATTGAAATATTATGTTGTTTTTATGTTATTGTGAATTATAATTGACAATATAGAACTATGTGTTTTGTTCTTGATATATCTTTAGTAAGAGCCATTGTTCGAAAGGTGATGACTGAATTTTTATTAGATTTACATTAGTAGGCACTTACAACTTTACAATATAAGGATTGCATATTGTATTTTCATGATATATTTTGAATATTGATTAATATGTCCCTTGGGGACGTTTTAATAGGCACTTACATCGTAACTTCCAATTTTTATTAATTTATCGCGGACATACTATGATTTCCATGGTGCCAAGCTTTGATTGTTCATTCCTGATATTTGAACCGGAAAATAAGCATTTCATAAACTCCATATTTGCCGTTTCGGCATTCTTAAGAAGTTATGAGCGTTCTTAGTGGTAATTCAGAATGTGCTGAAATTGAATGATTGTTATTGGCTCATTGGTACAAAATCTTTATATTGTTACAAATAATTGAAATAGACTACATAAGCTTTAAACAAAAATTTGTTTAATATTTCCTTAAGGGCAAAAAGTAATTTTTTTATGTAGTTGAGACCCAATTTGGAAATACATGTGTGTGTGTGTGTGTGCGACTTATCACAAACCGCTGCGCGGTCCATTTGTCATGGCTCGCCGTCAAGTCCTCTCACTCGCATTGTCGCGTTTTGGGTTTCATATTTAAGTATTCGAATTATAATTTCGTACGTTTTATTTTCAATGTTTGTTTTCGATGAATTGTGGTGCAAAAACAATCCATATAATATAGTTGTATGTTTAACAAAATAATAAAAAAAGAATCAGTATATATATTACACATTTTTTTATAAATCTATATTTTCCATGAAATGCGAAACCATAATGGCTTGTGATCGCTGTTCAAATATTAAAACAAAAAAAAACATCATCTACCGTCTAGGTTTCAGGAAAAAAAAATTATTGCAATAATAAAAAAAATCGTATCGCACTTCAGAGCGTTCATTTGGATGCTCGTATATGTGCATACGGCATGAAGATGTTTCTAGCAGGGGCGTACACAAAAGAAACTAGTATGGGCGTACGCAAAAGAAACTAGCAGGGGCGTACGCAAGAGAAAAAAAATATAGAAATTCCAAAGACACGAGCACACGAAATGAGCTTTGCTGGGACTCGATCTTCGTCGATATGGTGAGTCTTCCCTCTCTTTAGTGTATCGGTGATCCACGTCTGTGATTGTAATCGCGAGCTATCAGTGTTGTTTTTTTATACTAAATTAATAATATTTGTGAAATGAGAAAAATATAAAAGTGTAAGTATTTTTTTTTTTTTATTTGTGGGCGTTTTAATTGCACACCCTCTCGGGTTTTTACAATCTGTCGTCTCTCTTTCTCTCTTTCTCTCTCTCTGTCATCTTTCTTTCTGTCTTCCCCTTGCTCTGACGGCTGCAGCCGCTTCGCATTCTCTTTTACTCTCCCTGTATCGCATTCGCCATGGACGGAGGGAAACTGCAGAAAACCTCCGCCGATACAGGTCGGTACGTACCTAGTCTCCCCCAGCGTCAATGCGAGTAAACTCAAGCACGTCCACCAGAGTCGCCTAGGGCCGGCACCTCCTCACCTGTGATGCTATGGGTTGCCCGTGCCCGACCAAGGCGTCACCATCCGCTCGATGAGAACCGCCTTGCGGGAGCACCAAAGCCGAGCACCGATCCCCCACTCATCACAGTGAGGTTTTGTTGGGCATTTGTTTTGGTGGAATCCGAACCGCCAGGATTGCAGAAAATACACGTAGAAAAAAATTTTTCTGTTGGTGTCCGCTGCGTGCGAACCCGAAGCTCTATCCACTGAGCCACTGCGCTCCTTTTTAAAAGTGTAAGTATTATGAATAATTTTAATATATGTGTATAACTAAAGTGTCAAAAATATGAATAAGTTCCAAGAAGTGTAATATTCGATGACAAGAAACGTTTAAAACTTTTGTCGAATAGGTGTAATTTTATGGCAAAAAAACATGCTGAAAAATTATTTAAAAAGTCTGTTATAACTGTTCAAATCACTTGAAACTCTTGGAACACTTAAAACGTATTAAAATGAAAGTAATAGGCTAAAATAAAAAAATTTCGTTCACACGTTTCCATGCAACCAACAAAAATGCAAAAAAACGTTTTCTTTTGTTCAAATTGAGTGATTAACAAAATTGTAAAGTTTTTAAACTGTAGAAGACACTTCTTTGAGGTCTTATAAAGAAATATTATAAGTTATGTAAACATTGGTTCACAGATTGCTGAGATCCGGACATCGATGGACACACAAATCGCTTTTTGGCCTAAAAATAGGTATGTTTTTGACAATTTTTATATTTAGGAAAATCCAAATGGATTTATACATAAAAGGTCTCTTGATTATCATGAAATACATGTGTGGTATAAATTTCAGGTTGATCCGTTCATTGATTGCTGAGATTTGAGTGCGGACGGACGGCTCCTGTGACGAAGACTTTTGGAAGGCAATATGAATAGGCACTTTTTAATATATATTTTTATATATTATAGTGAGTGCCTAAAAAGAAACAGAAGTGGGTAAATGTTTCAATTTGTAAGAAAGGCTGAAAGGCAACACGACCTCAAGATACACAAGATCAGATGCGACAATGGAAAGGAATATGTCAATCGTGACATCCTAGAATGGAGCAAGGAAAAAGGAATAGTAATGGATTATTCTACGCCTTACACGCCTCAATTAAATGGGAAAGCTGAGAGAATAAATTTTCGGGTGCAAGGCCTACATGAGAATCCTGAGTCCACTAAAAAAACTAGATGAAAGAAGTCAAGTAGGAAAATTGTTTGGCTATACAACAAATGGATATAGGGTCTGGGATAAAAAGAAACAAAAAATAATAATAGCAAGAGACATAAAATTTGATGAAAGTGAAGAAGATATCGGAAATAAACTTGACACTACTGAACATTGACAACAACTTCGAAGAAGACGAAAAAAGTGTACACGAATCAACAGAAGAAGATAGAGACTCCAAGGTGGACAGTGAGACAGAAAGTGAATGCAGTCACGATAGTAGTATTTATAAAAAAGCTGTAACAAAACAATCGGAAGAAAAATCGTCTCAAGATCAACAAAAATTAAAAACCATAGAAGAACTGCGAAGATTCCAAAGACCCAGCAAAATGCCTGACAGATATGGAGATTCTGTATTATTAACCTATACTCAAGCAACTGAGGGGGCGGACAAAAGCAGATGGACTGCAGCAATGGAAGAAGAAAAAGACTCACTTGCAAAGAATTCCACATGGAGACTCATCGATAAAAAAGAAGCTGGAAATGTCAAACGATGATGGGAGATACAGAGCTAGACTGGTCATAAGAGGATATGAGCAGAGACACGGCATTGACTACGATGAAACCTTCAGTCCTGTCGTAAGTACCGATACAATCAGATGTATATTTGCTCTTGGTGCAAACAAAAATAAAATACTCATAACGCTTGATATAAAAGCAGCTTTTCTGTATGAAAATTTAAAAGACAATATATATATATCTATCCTTCGGAAGGATACAACTTTAAAAACAAACTATGTAAATTGAATAAAGCAATTTATGGCTTGAAGCAGGCTTCACTTCAGTGGAATAAACGGTTCTCAGAATGGATAAAAAAACAAGGATTCAAGAGATTAGTCACTGAACCATGCATCTTCAAAAAGGAGAGCAACGATTTGCTTCTGGCAATGTATGTGGATGACTGCCTCATAATCGGAGAAAAAGAAATTGAAATCAACGATCTGTTGGAAAAGCTGCAAAACGAGTTTGAGATGACTATCAACAGAAACCCGAAAACCTTTGTAGGACTAGAAATAAAGAAGATAGAAAAGGGAATACACCTATCTCAAAAAACTTATGCCGAAAAGGCACTGATCACTTTTGGAATGGAGGACTCAAAATCTACAGCTACACCGGCAATAAAAGAAGACTACAGCAACAAAAATTCAACCAACAACAAATATCCCTTTAGGGAAGCTATTGGAAGCTTACTTTATCTCAGTACTAAAACAAGACCCGATTTAAGCTATGCAACCAATATTCAAAGCAGATACTCAGAAAATCCTTCGAACCTCAATGTAACTGCTGTAAAGCGGATTTTCAGATATATCAACGGAACCAAAGAGGCCGGAATAGGATACAAGGGCGGAGGACAAGAAGACCTCATCGCGTTTTGCGACTCAGATTATGCCGAAGACGTAGAGACACGAAAGAGTCAGACGGGATTTGTAATTTTCTTCAAATTTGATCAGCTGGTGCTCAAGAAAACAAACGATCACAGCAACGTCTAGTACGGAAGCAGAATATATTGCGGCAGCAGAGTGTTGCAAAGTTATTCAACATATCAAAAACCTACTGAAAGAAATGACCGGACAAGAAATAAAAGCGACTCTCTATGTTGACAACAAGAGCTCTATCTGCTTAATAAAAAACGAAATAACAAACAACCGGTCAAAACATATAGATGTGAAATATCACTACGTTCATGAAATGGCAAAGACGAGAGTTGTCAGCATTGAATATCGGCCCACCGAACATCAAATCGCCGACATCCTCACCAAACCACTTGAACGTGTGAAATTTCATAAATTCAAAAAAGACCTCTTGAACTGAAGTTTTGTTTTATGTTTAACAATTTTTTTGTTACATTTACATATATCTATCTTTTTTTTCCGTATTTGTGTAAATTTCAGAGTGCATTTTTTTCGAAACAACACAGGTAAAAATTAAAAGGAGGTGTTGGAAATAATAATTTTTCCAACTGTGTTCTGCGCACTGGTGTGACAGTGCGCATGAGCGTCAAAGTGGTAGGGACGGAACTCTGTGCGTATGCGCAGATGTATGCTTCCGTCACTCTACTCTACTCTATCATGTTCTGTGAGAACGTGGTAAAACCAAGTAAAGAAAAGATTCATGTAATCATACAGCTGTGCGGACATCCAATAGTAAAATTGCGTGATAAAGAAACATAAAATAACAAAGAAGAGAGTGCTCTGAATAAACAACTTTATTTTCTGTATTAATCTAATAGAATAAATATAATATAATCTTTCTTTCGTAACCTCAAGACTACGTACGTGCTCACCTTTCAATGCCCCTCTTTCATTCTTACAACCAACAATTGGCAAGCCGTAAACTGAATTTTTCGGTATTAGAACGTCTCAATTAAAGTTGGAATAATGCATACAAGCGGCGGGAGTATGTTTGAATTCGTCTGGTTTTCAGATTTTAACTTAGCGAGAGATGTCGAAATGCGAAGGTCTACCAGAAGATATGCGTTTTACATGGCGAATGGAATAGTTACTTGGGCATCTCAATGATACAAACGAGTCACATTAAGCACAACGGAGGGAGAGTATGTAGCAGCAGAAACAGCGGCTGCCAAGCAGGCTGTATGGCTGAGAAAACTGTTAAAGGATCTCAAGTATTCACCCAACGATGCAACAGTTTTGAAAGTCGACAATCAGAGTGCAATTAGGGTAATAAAGAATTCCGAATTTTACAAACGCATCAAACACATAGATATTAAATATCATTTGTGACGAATTATTTTTCCGACAACCTGGGGAAACACCTTCCACAATCGTCACCTTCGTCCGTCGGTGCCGCGCTCGCGCGTCCGCAAGTGCCGACTTGGGCGCCAGTCGAGTTTTGTTTCGCCGGTCTCGACAACCGGCGCAGAACCGGCGATCGCGGGGGGAACTCGCTGCGATCGCACCAACTGGTCATCGGCCAACACGCAACAACAATAACGACAGCGACGGGAGACGGGAACGATCTCACCGAAGGCGACAACACAACAAAACTGGCCGATGACCGAAGGGGCTGCTTTTTGTTTCGCCGTAAGCAACGAAACCGGGCTGATCTGGGCGCGTTGGCGGGCGCACGACGTTGACGGAATTGCTCGGCCGCTCATTCTGCAGGGTTTGTCAGAGAGGGTCGGGGTCGGCGGACAATGGATGCGAGAACTTCAACTCGCACGAGCCATCGGCTCGAGCGCGTCACAGAACACGAGAAACGGAACCACAACTATCCTGATTTTATTATTATTCGAGAACGACACGAGATCGAAAGCACTCTGAATTAGTACGATATTATTTTCCGGGAACATCACGTGAACGCAACTTGGCGTCGGACAAGTAAATATCGAACGACTTACCGAGTTGCCGAAGACCTTGGCTCACCTTCATCGCAGATCCCTCCGACGTAGCTTACCTCGCTCGGACAGAGCGTTGCCGGGGATATCCGATCAGGCCGAGACACGAAAACACGAAGGCAGCATCGTGCCCTCGGCGAGTGCGAGCGAGAACGAGCTATTCGCACAGTACCGAGAGAGCGCGAGTTACGCGAGGCTCGGCTACAAGGCACTCGCGAATATTTGTCGGCGAGAATTATGAATTCGGTAACGCGCGACCGAAAGGGGATCGGCGGCGTACCAACTCCACAAGACACCGGAGCCACTGAAGATCTTTACGGATCGCGAGAACACTGAAGGGCCTATCAAAAGAAAACAGCGATACTCCCGCGGAAACCTGCACTACGCGTAATTCGAACGACAAAAACTCTCACGCGAACGATCACAGTACGCGACGAGATCGGACCTCTCACTCTATAGAAAGACGAGAGACCGAGAGACAACACTAGAGCTCGCTTACGGAGAGAGTGAACGACTCAACTTCGACGCGTAACGCGAGAGCGAGTGAGACACCGAGTGTCCGACACCGAGCGTACGCGAGGACTTATTATTCTCTCGATCGCGACGCTTCGACGACTCGTGGTAGACTCATTGATTCCCAATCTTCGAAATCGCAAACATCCATCAATATGATGCCAAATTTTCATTGCCGGTAACTACTGCCCTCTCCCTTCGGATAAACATAGCGAGAGCGATACCTTGTGACCGTGATTTGCCGGGACTCAGAAAATCACGTCACACATTATATTAAACAAATTGTGGAAAATGGTGATATTACAGTGCAATCTGTACCTACGGAAATACAGCTAGCTGACATGTTCACCAACGCACTGCCAAAGCGTCACTTTAATTCTCTTTGTTCGATTCTAGAAGCAGAAATTTCAGCACACACAAACGGCGGGAGTGTTGGAATTTGAGTTCTCGCACGTCTCGCCAGCGCCACACATACCAGTAACGGCGCACTTGAGAAGTTTTTGCCGCATGCCTGTATCGCTAGCAGTTAACTGCAATACCGTACATAGTAAACACGTTTCTCATTCTCAGATCAACAAAATTTACAAATATGCAATTGCATACTGAATCGAACTTATGTATGTTAACGTGATTGTAACACGGAATGTACAAAAGATAAGCTGATCATATGATGTTCGCGGCTAACACATCAAAGGGCGATTTCACCTTCTTAATTATGAGATATTGGAAAAACAAACAAAAACATATATGCGCTATTTTTCTATCGTCTACGTGTATGCAAATTTCCATCCCTGTTCCGTCGCATGACGATCGGCCGAGAGAAAATTAATAAATTAAAATAGTTATATTAAAACCATGACCCGCGGCGGTCTGCCGAGTAAGAGCGGCTTTCTCTTTCTTACTGGGTCGCCATACAAAAAAAGGGTCTACAAGCCGTTCGCTCGGCTCGGTCGAGCTCTACAATAGAAAATCTCACATTTGGCGACCAGACACTACAGAAAATGTATTTTACTGTTTTATACTCTATTTTTCAAGACAAAATTATTTTTATGGTTCGCGAACAAAATAACAGGTGTATACTATACGTGACTTTTTCGACATAAGGAGGATAACATGCAGATTATGGAAATTCCACTTGGGGATTTCCACGCAGATATATTAAGAATTTTTACTAATTTTTCCGATGTTCAAACCTTGTCGCAGCAAACTACTCCTACAGCGCAATAAACGAATTTGACCAATAACCTTCAGTCTACGAATTCATGTCATATAAAAATTTTCGAGCACGCGACTTCAAGGCTTTGCTCAGCGATCACGACAAGGCAGTCGTTTCTCAGACCCCTCAACCGACCTTTCGGAAGAGAAAAACACGACGCGAAATATCCCCCTTGTGATATCGTCGCGTCACACACACACACACACACACACACACACACACACATCAGTGTATTAGTCGTGTCTTAGACTTCTCAAACGACCGTTCGGGAGAGAATACTACGCGAACACATTCGCTTTATTCGTACAGTTCTAATGTACAAGTTGTACCTGTATAATTTTTGGTGTAAATAGATTTCATTATAGTGTGAAGAGAAGGAGCAAGAACTTATTTCACACCAGATCATTTAATTTCCTAGTGCCTTTTAGGTAGCGAAATAGGCGTTCCCGCAACGATGCCTTGACATCTGAAGTGCGCGCGAACAGTCTCAATAGGTTAAAAATTCTCGAAGTTTTGACACTCAGGCGGATGAAAAATTGCATTATTTGCAATAAACGTTATGAAATTTGTTGTTTACTGGATCATTTTCCTTTCCAGTATATAGTACGCGAAAAAATGTACGCCGTTGCAATTTGAAATTTTTTCCTTTCTTGCAGCGTTAAAACGTTTTCGATGGGGAACCAAAAATACCCCGACTTTTGAACGTGCCTTTCACCCCTTAAAAATCAAGTTCGACAGGTATAAAAAAATACGAGTAACCTATTTTCAGCCATTTTACAAACATACCAAATTTCATCGAAATCGGAAGGGGCGCCCTCCAGATCTTTTCTTGTCACTAACAAACGTCCAAACATACTTTCACATTTATAATGTTAGTAAGACGTTATATAATATTAATAAGATGTTGTATATTTTCGTGTTTTTTTTTTGTTATTTTGATATTTTTTATATTTTAAATATGTTTGGTTATTTTAATATTGTTATGTACGCGTTCCGTCGTAATACGTTTAAATTTGAGAATTGTTATTATGTGGAGTCGAGTTATCAACCGGCTCGATGCGCGGATTCTGTCCGTTGTGAAGCGGCGTAACGCACCTCACCTTTTTCCGTGTGTGTATATGTGTATGTGTGTGTGTCATCGACCTGCTGACGTCGGCGAATGGCTGTGGAAGTCGGGAAGGTCGAATGAGAGCTTCTCTTAGGTCGCCGAAATAAGGCTCGTCGGATAGTGGCGATTGTTTATTTCGTACAGCGGCTCAAAGCGATCGTAATGGCTTACACAGACGCGCTCGTATTCAACGTTGTCACTACGATGTCACGGTTTCGCTGGGTCGGCAAAAGGCGAGCGTTCGGAATGCGATACGACTCGTCGGACTCTTACACTTTTGTTTCGATAGGTAAAATGATATTGAGTGATATTCAATACTTGAAATATTCCGACGCGTAATGCGGCTCAGGTAATTATCGCGCTACATAAATATTACGAGAGACATGAAGCGCCGCTAAGGTTTGCTTATACGTATAGAGTTCTTAAGGGGGGATATCACAGTAGAGCACGAAAAAATAGGCATGTCTTCGGGATTTTTTTTGGCTCAATGAAAGGTTTAATCGAAAATCTGTAAAGTAGATTTTATATTGTTAGTAATGAAGTACAACATGTAATTTTTTCAAAAACAAATATCTCAAAATGGCGGGTCTGCAGCATATTCCCGAAGGCGCTGTTTTCGGAAGGGGGAGGAAAGAAACCTTCCTTAACTCTTGACCTGGAACATAAAACCGAAACAATTTTATTTCTATGTAACATCAGCTATAGAAACACGTAAGATTTTTTCGATATATTAATTTTTCGCAACATGGTGCATGTTTTAAAAAAAGTTACAAATTTAACGCAAAGAAACGTCATAAAATTGTCGATAAAACAAACACTAAGCAATATTTCAAAAAAAAACCCCCTACGTGGCTCTATAGCTGATGTTATATAGAAACTAAAAAATTTCGGTTTTATGTTCCAGGTCAAGAATTAAGGAAGGTTTCTTTCCTCCCCCTTCCGAAAACAGCGCCTTCGGAAATATGCTGCAGAGCCGCCATTTTGAGATATTTGTTTTTGAAAAAATTACATTTTGTATTTCATTACTAACAATATAAAACCCACTTTACAGATTTTCGATTAAACCTTTCATTGAGCCAAAAAAGAATCTCGGAAATATGCCTATGTTTGACTCAATTTCCTGAACTCGAAGTTACACTCGCGAGACTCTATGTACGCGAGATGTACTTGCCGCTAGGGTATGAGTATCGGTCGATTGAAGCATCTGTCAAGACGAAGCTATCAGTTAAAACTGGTGAAAATTTAGTCGATCGGTATCCTCGTTACCCTGGGTCGAAGGCATTGGGAGAGTCTCGTGGGGGTAATTAGGAGGTGTCGGATTGACTGTTCTGCGAATTGTTTTAAATAAGTGCTGGCTCAGTGGCACGTGGAGTTGCGTTGGGAACTTCCATCGCGGGCCGATGTATTTTGGGGAATTCGATGGCATGGCTGCGCGTGCACCGATGGACTGTTCAGCCAGGTTGTTGCTAGGCTTATTGGTCCGTAACAATATTTTTAATATTTTTGATTATTTGAATATTCTTAATGTTTTAAATATTTTTAATATTTTTAATATTTTTAATATTTTTAATATTTTTAATATTTTTAATATTTTTAATATTTTTAATATTTTTAATATTTTTAATATTTTTAATTTTTTTAATATTTTTAATATTTTTGATATTTTTAATATTTTTAATATTTTTAATATTTTTAATATTTTTAATAATTTTATCATTTTCACTATTTTTAATATTTTTTATGATTTTTGTCTGCTCTTTACTTACTTTTGAGATCGTTTCAGCTCGGAGAGAATACAAAATGCCCGATCAGCGTTGTGCCCGAAATTTGTACAGGGTGATTGCACAGGTGATTAATCACCCCGGTCAGGCTAGATGCGGTCAGGCTGGAGATAGACGAATAGTTTGCCCGAGAAATAAGTTTGACTGCGTAATAATACAATCTATAAAATTGATTGTTCTGAATTTTGCACACCCAAAAATGTAACGCCCTGAGCTATGCTATCTCTACAGCTAGGGCGGGGTGGCCGGCTTCAACGCATCTCAGCGCGCTCTGATTGGACCAATTTAAAAAAATTATATCTCGTAAACTATTAACAATAACCCCAATGTTTGTTTGCAACTTTTGTTTGTTATGATCCCATCTACCTTGGAATAAAGCCTGTTACCCCTTACGAAATTCACCCTGTATGTTATTAATATAACAGTGTTCCCTCCACGCAGCATTATATTAGTTACACTTACATTACATTAGTTACACTCAAATTATATGTAAGTTATATAGCATTACTCTATTTATGTTATATTGCGTGGAGGTCACCATATTATATATTAGTAATATGACTGTATTCCCTTCATGTAATATTGCATTCGTTACATCCGAGCAATGTATAAGTGAGTAGTAGGGTGCGCACTATGGCGACCCCCACTCCTATCCTCGCTCTCATCCCCACTGCTTTCCCCCACTCCGCGGCCACCGAATGTTCGTGGCTCGGTCGGTCGTAGGCACGGGGAAGGGGGGAGGTGCCGTCATAGCACGCTTTTCTCTTTTTAAAATTTTTTTCTTTTTTTTAATCTTTAATTTTGTTGGCGTTTTAGGGGGGGGGGGGGGGGGGCGGAGCGCGTCTGTATAGCGGAGCGCTGTTTTTTAGATTTCTCTTTTAGACACACACATGCATGCACGCACACACACACGCACACACACACGTGTCTGTGTTAACTTGACACCCTCCTGTATTAAGTCTTTTCGCCCGCAGCGAAAGGCTTAATACACGAGGGTGTCGCGAAGAAATGTATTTTAACGATCCCAAACATTGACAATCTGTACTTACCACGCTCACTTGTAGCAGCGCTGGCATATACCGAGAGGGGTGAAATACGTACGGGAGCTTTGCACAGCAGGTGGTAGTTTATTAAACAAATTAATGAATCAGCCCAAAAAGAAGCAGAGCTTGAACGTACGAGAAACGCCTGTATTAACGTACCGCGTGATGGCTGCACAAGACGCGAAATCGCTTTGTATCAAGATTATTTAGCTCAAATGGGGATTGCTATCATAGTTTTTGAATTTTTGACATTGGGGTGACGCGAGACACCCTTATTTGACGGTACACAGGTGGTTATGGCTATCGCTAGCGCGATTCAACACACATTATATATTTTGTATTGCGAGCGCTCGCACCACTTTCAACCTATTTTAAGCCTACGAGGGGCCGTAGGTAGTTTAAACTTCTGTGTTGTTTGTAATGCCCGTTTTCGTTATAGTCATACATGCTTAAAAAATAAATGCCCCCACTGTCTTCAAACATCATCATGCGAGGTAGTCTTGATCGGTACAATCAGGTGTGAGAGTTGTAATCGAGATTTCTTTGGAGAGAGGTGTTCACAAAATCATAGAGTTATTGCATCCCGCCGTAGACGCTGCATAAATACTGTTTGCGAATCTCTTAAACGCTGTCGTAATTGTTTTCGTTCTATCAGACCTTTGGACGAGAAAAATCATATACGTGGTGTGTGCTTTTGTAAAACATGCAAAGCTCGTCAGCCTTATAATCATCTATGTTTCATGATGCCTGTTCGGGTTGTTAATGCGTCAAACGAGAATATATTAATTTTTTATGATTTTGAAACGCAGCAGTGCACGCCTATAAAAGGAGATTCTTCGGTACGTATTCACGAACCAAATCTCTGCGTGGCTCAACGCGTCTGCACGCACTGCTGCGACAATGGCTCCATAGACGAACCGTGCGAGTTTTTGTGGTGTTCACGAATTTATATTTAGAACGAACCCCGTGTGTCAGGTTGTAGAGCTAAGCATAAAAAGTATCCCAGGTTTCTCGCGTACATTTTTGATAGCCCATAATGCGGGCGGCTTTGATGCACAGTTTATCCTACGCTATTTAATTGAAGAGAAAAAATACAACTGCCCTCTTTAATAATGAACGGTTCTAAAATTATTACAATGCGTTTTGAAAAACTTGTATTTGTCGATAGTTTGCATTATTTCCACATGCCTCTTGAGCGCATTACCAAAAGCTTTTGGTCTGAGGAACGGTCTTGCTAAACGATCTTTTCCCCATTTATTTAACAGACCTGAAAATCAAAATTATATTGGACCACTACCCTCTATAGACCACTATTCTCCTGACATGATGCGCGTAGAAGAGCGCGAGCGTTTTTCTGCGTGGTATAATGATCTAAAGAATGCCGATTACGTGTTCGATTTTTCAAAAGAAATTACAAGCTACTGCAAGAGGGACGTCACTATATTAAGATAGGCTTGTGCCGTTTTCCGAAAGATGTTCATGAGCAGTGGGCGCGCCTGTCCGTTTTGTGAAAATACAACAGTAGCTTCGGCGTGTTTTCAAATTTTTCGAAAAAAGACTTCTTGCAAAGTAACACTATCGGAATTATACCTACGGGTGGCTACAGGTGGGCTCATAACTAATTAAAAAAAGCGGTTTCGTGGCTCGCGTAGATGGATCACTCTTTAGGGCATCATATTATTCATGCAGGGCGTTCGCGCGAATGTAAATTGCCCCAAAATTTAACGGTCAACGGTTACTATGAAACAGACCACACAACTCACGTATTACAGTTTCACGGTTGTCATTGGCGCGGGTGTACTACTTGCTTCGCTGTAAATAGGGAACGTAAACAAAGTGACGGTATGACAATGGACGAGCGTCTTGAGCGAACAAATATCATATCGTACAGAATCCGCTCAAGCGGATATACGTTGTGACGAGGAAATACTCTCCTCGCAATCGCGCTGGAGAAGAATATTCGAAAGGAATATTAGAAGGAGAGCGAGCAAGCAGAGTCGCGACGCCTCGCTGCCGTAGCAATAGAAAAATGAGAGAACACGCACTGTCGGCGAGGATTCCTTCGTTTTCAGGGAGCGGTCAGCGAAACGTCAACAGTTACGGACGAGAGAGAGCAACGCTGCCCGGGGAACGAGGGAGAGAGATGGCTGTGCCGGCGATCGCGGAGCGATCATCGCGAGAACCCCCACCTCCGCCGATAGGGGATACGGAAGCCAGCGTGCGTGAGCTAAGGGCTCACGCGAGATAGTTAGCCTTTAGACAGCGAGACGAGAGTAGATTTTGGTAAGCGAAAGTTAGTGCGAATTAGGCAACAAGAGGAGTAGTTAGATTTTGAGAGAGCGAAAGTATTGTACGGAGAGTTGAGATAGCGAGATAGAGTGTGCGAGTGTGAGAGAGGTAGAGAGTGAGTGGAGACACTGACGGACACGGGAGAGTGAGAGAGAGGATCGACACCGAGGAACGCTGTGCGACGTCGCGGACGAAAGACAGAGAAGAAAAAGGTAGGCGCACGTGGTGCAATTTCTTTCTTCCTCGTGCGACTCCTCCGAGGTCGTGCGTGAGGTGGCGGAGGGTGTCCGTCACGCACCCCCCTCGCATACCCGAGTCGTAAGCTGTGCTTTCCGGCGTCACCGGAAAGCCGGTGTGTCTCCCTTGTGAAATCGTTGATCGAGTTGTTTAAAACTTAGAATAAGAAATCCGAAATTGTGTAACATTGTCGTGATTGCCCGAGTGGGGATTAATAAATAACTGTTAAAATTGCTTGTTACTTAATACAAAGAAGTTGCTCACCCGTTATTTCGAATCAGTCAAAATAAAGAATGCTTGCCCTACCAATCCCCCCCCCCCCTTTCCTGAGTATTAGCCGCGGTAAAATACCGAAAGCGAGACGGGACCCTTGGTGTTTCGGGGTGATAGAAACACCTGGCGCCCAAAGGGTAAGAGAAGAAAGTGACCAAACGGAAATTTGCAAAGCTGGGCGTCATTATAGATTTTGGACTGGCAGCTCGTCAGCTCCAGTTTTTGGCGAAATTTTTAGGAGGACGAGCTCGTCACAACGTTAACAGAAATTTGGGAGTGCGCGTATGACGGCATGGTAAAACAGACAGTAAAATAGAAATGAGTAATTTTGTGCGTGATCATAAGTAAAACAGAAATGAGTAATTTTATGCGTGATCATACTCTAGTCAAATTAGATCCTCTCGATCCACGCGATGCATTTTTCGGTGGTCGCACAGAAAACATGGTCACTCTGTACGACGCAAAAGACGGGGAGCCGATACGGTATGTCGACGTCTGCTCATTATACCCGTATGTCTGCAAATACGATAAATATCCTATGCAACCTACAGTGTATGCCGGTGATGAATGTCGATCCGGTGTTACATCCCCATAACGTAACCACCATCGCGCCTTAAAGACGAGCATCCCTCCTTACGCCAACGCACGACGCAACCGTAACTCGGGGATGAACGCAGCGGGGAGAAATGCTCAGGCCCAAGAGTGGGGACAGGCGATAAGAATTAATTTTCCTCCGAATTGGAAAAGTAAGGAGTGGGAAACGGTGGAGACTTTGGACCAATAAGAAAATTGTAAACTACCCTCTCCAACCCCTACGCAATAGACAAAGATAGTTGATAGACTAGTATATAAGGCCCGAATTTTAGCATAAAAAGGAGTTCTTCATCAACATTCAAACTTATAAGCTTCTCTTAAGTCTTCAAAAATGTAAAAGTCCTGGACAGAGCAAAGTTTCTGTACTGCTATACCAGTCTCAACTCAACCACCAAAAAATAGAAAAGGGTAACTTACTAACTGACTCCCACAAATTATTGAATTGCGAGGACCACCTCGAGTTCGAAATTCCTTCTCAATAACAAGTCGAATTGCGTGGACCACCCCGAGTTCGATCATCCTCCTACACAACCCATTGAACTGCGAGGTCCACCCCGAGTTCGATAGATTCCCCAAAGAATAAATGAGTTGCGAGGACGACAGCGAGCTCATTCCTTCCATCATCCGTCGAGTTGCGAGGGCCACCTCGAACTCAGAGGATGCCTTCCTTACACATTAATCCAAATTCCTTCTAACTTCTGGGGACTCCACAGTCTAAAATTCATTTATCTGGTCAAACTCCATTAGCCCGTTTCCCAAGACTCATTAGCTTTGCTAAGGTCAAAAATAGGGCAACTATTATGTTACTAGGACGTAACACCGGGTTGTCGGAGAGGGGCTCTAACGGCCGAGAGTTCAGTACGGCCTCCACTTGTGCCAGCAACGTCGTGAGCTCCTCGAACGTGAGTAGGTCCTCCCCTATGGTTCGAGCCAAGTGGTACTTAACGCGTCTTCTCACTTTGGAAATTTAAAAAAATCGATTTTTTTTTTTTTTTTAATTTTGAAAGTACATATCTTCAAAAATGTCATCTCGAAATTTCATAAAGATCGGACGAGTCTAACTACATTTTTTGGCGACCGTTAGGTGACTACCTGAGAGTACCCGGCGATCCCTATTGTTCAGACTAATGGTGCAAGTACAAGAAAGCAGTGAAAAACAATCAGATAGAAACTTTTAAACATCCTCCTGCTCTAGCTGATGATGTTCAAGAGGTTTTGAAACCGATCTATGAAGAACTGACGAAGGACGAGTTACTGGAACGATGCCTCGGAGGAAATACCCAAAATAACAACGAGTGTTTCAACAGCTGTGTCTGGGCAATGGCGCCGAAACACGTTTTTACGGGAAGAAAAACCGTGGAAATTGCTTGCCAAACAGCGGCATGCATTTATAACGAAGGGCTACAACCTGTTTTAAAAATTTTGGAGGTGATGGGTGTCAAACTAGGCCCTATCGCCGTTCAATACGCCGAGAAACGCGACAGTGATCGCGTACGCGTAGGGAACCGCCGCAGCTCTAACGCTTCAAAAGAGACTAGGTCGAGACGAAGGGAAGCTATTTTGGACGAACACACCTTCTACGAAGAATCGGAAGGTCCATTGTATGGAGCAGGCATCGCTGATTAACCCGAGGTAAGGTTTTTTCATGATTTTTCTGCAACCAAAACTTTAAACGCAGTTATCTCAAAACAAGGTTTTTCGGTGCTTTGTTGATGAAATTTCGGAAACTATCCGGCCGATTGTCATGAAATTTGAATGACATATGCTTCATAGTTATGGCTATAGCGCATATCATCAGATTTTTGAAATTTTGATTTTAAGAATTTTTTTTTTACAAAAAACTGCAAAAAAATCGTGGTTTTTTTTTACTTTTTCGAAAAACGTGCGCCATTTTGTTATTTTCGCGAATATCAAAAATCTGATGATATGCGCTATAGCCACTGACATACTGAATCTAAAACAGTTTTATTTTTTTGTTTCAGACGACCCGTCTCGGAGATACCATCAACAAGCCACGACCATAACATTTTTACACGGGTTTTTCGATGCTACTGATGTATTATAATAATTGTTTAAAAAAATTAAAAAAAAATTTTTTCATGTACTTGAAAGATGTGTTTATTACATAGGATCCGTTTTATCCCATAATTTTAAGCAAAAATCCTCGAAAAAAAATCGCAAAAACAGCCTATTTTTGAGGCGCTTAAAGTGAGAAGATGCCTTAACGGATTGGCGGCAGCCTCCCACTTCCCTCCGAAGTGAGGGGCTCCCGGTGGACTGAAGGCCCATCGTATGCCATCCTGCAGGATGAGCTGGGCGAGCCGTTGAGAGTCGCTGGAGACGGACGAGAACAGTGCTTTGAGCGCCCTGTCCGCACCTATGAAGGTGGTGCCGCAGTCGGAATATAGGTTCCGATATAGGCCCCGCCTAGCCACGAATCTCCGGTAGGCTGCCAGGAATGCGTCTGCGTAATAGTCCGATACCACCTCTAAATGAACCGCCGACGTTGTCATACATACGAACACCGCGAGCCAACCCTTGTATGACTTGTGGCCTCGCCCCTTCCACGCCCGGAGCGAGACAGGTCCGGCGTAGTCGATGCCGGTATGAAGGAAGGCACGAACTGGTGAGAGCCGAGCAACAGGGAGCTGGCCCATGAGTTGCTGAGCGCGAACTCCTCGCTGACGAGCGCAGATGACGCACCGGAGCACAAACGAGCGGACCGGCGCTCTCCCGCCTAACACCCAGTATTTCCGTCGGAGGTCAGCGAGCGTGAGCTGGTTCCCACCGTGGAGCGTGCGAAGGTGAGACTCTCGGATCACCAGCTCCGAGAAGAACGAGCTCCGCGGGAGGATGACGGCATGCTTGTTTTCGTACGCCAGCGTTGCGAAGACGAGACGGCCTCCGACGCGTAAGACTCCGTTGTGGTCTACAAATGGCGTGAGCCGGCCCATCGGGTGCGTAGTACGCAGTGACCCGCCTAGAGCCAGCACTGTGAGCTCGGACTGAAAGTGGGCTGCCTGGGTGGCTTTCACCCAAAAGACCCGAGCGAGCTCCACATCTCCGACAGTTAAAGGAGAGGTGAGCGCCGAGCCGGGCGTCCTTCTGAGAACCGCTCTACTAGGTTCCAACATCTTGGCAGCATCTCCCTGGTGACGAGAACGACCCCCGGTCGCTCTTCAAGATCGACGTCGTCGGTGAGGGAGCAGTCTGGAGCTGGCCAGAATTCCTCGTTCGAGGTAAGCCATGGTGGTCCATGCCACCACAGACTACGATCCTTTAGTTGAGTCACCGTAATTCCACGGGAGGCACAGTCCGCGGGGTTCTCCTTCCCCGAGATGAGCCGCCACGTTGCCGGCAAGTGCTGTATGAGCTGAACTCGGTTGCGAACGTACTCCTTCCACCGTGAGGGATGCGAGTTGATCTACGCCAAGCCATTGCGGACTGGGACGCATCCGCAAACCCATGGATCTCGATGACAGCGCGAGGACTGAGGTGAAGCCACCTCGGAACCCGAATAGCCGCCAGGAAGAGCAGATCCTGGCGAAACCGATGCCAGCGCTGAGCTATCAGTGGGGAGACCTCATCGTCCCAGTTGAGCTGGTCAACCCAGAGATCCTGGAGAAGGACCTTCCCGCGGACCACCACCGGGGAGATGAACCCGAGCGGATCGTACAATCGCGCAAGTTCCGCCAGAATCGTCGTCTTGGAGACGACAGGACCTGGAGTGGACTGTATGTCGAAACCGAAACAATCCGCCAGGGGATCCCATAGTAAGCCTAGGATCTTCGGTTGAGCCGAGTCCACTGGGCGCGGGTCGTCATCGGCTGCCGGGAGCTGGAGACATCGTAACATCTGGCGGTTATTGGTTTGCCACTTGGCGAGGGGAAACCCCCCAGCCGCGCAGAGCGCGCATACTTGGCGCCCCATTTCCACGAGCTGGTCGAGCGTCTCCGAGCCTCCACAGATATCGTCCACGTACCGCCCCTCGAGCATAGGTGGAACGGCGAGTGGGTAACGCGGACCTTCGTCCTCGACGAGCTGGAGCAGGGTGCGGCAGGCGAGGAAGGGAGCGGGACGAGTGCCGTACGTGACCGTGGCGAGCTGAAACGAGGTGGGCTCACCCGACGAGTCGGTCCAGAGGATCTGCTGATACGGCCAGTCGTCCTCGTGTAGCTTGATCTGACGGAACATCTTCACGATGTCAGCCATGAAGATGAACCGATGTCTCCGGATCCACAGCAGCACGTCGGAGATGTCCCGTTGGAGCTTCGCCCCAGCGTGAAGCAGATCGTTGAGAGCCATACCGGAAGTAGTCGTCGCTGAGCCGTTGAACACGACCCTTAGTTTGGTGGTGGAGCCGGACTCTCGAAACACCCCGTGATGAGGCAGGAAATAATGAGCTCGCGAGCCATCCTGCTCCTCCAGGGACGCGTCAGAGACCCTCAACCCTCCTGAGGACGAATCCTCATGTGCTAAGGTCATCTCGTCTACCTCGCCGGATGAAGCAGCGACGCTCTTCCGAGCCGGGCCAGAAGGACTAAGCCTAACCTGCCTCATGTGGCTGAGAACCTCATACTCCCGAAGAAACTCGTGGTACAGCTGCCGAAGACGCTGGTCGCGTTCGACACGGGCCATGAGCCGACGAAGACAAGCCCGAGCTGCCGGGCCGGAGCTGCCGGGCCGGAGCTGCCCAGCGAAGACGGCGGGGAAGCGAACGGAAGACGCACGACGTACCTCCCCGAGCTGTCACGGCTGTGCGTCCGACGGTAGTGCGCCTCATACTCGAGCTCCGCTGGACTGAAGTGAGACTCGGGCACACTGGGCACTTCTTCCTGGGTCCAAAACCGACTGAGTAGGTCCTGGAGCTGAGCATGTGCAACTCGAAGGTGCAGAGCAGTCGCGTGTCCGGCCGGAGCTGGTCCAGTTGGCCCAAACACGAGCCACCCAAACTGGGTCTGTTGAGCTACGGGTGAATCGGGGCCGGCCGTAATTATCCCAGGCTTCAAAATCTGTCCAAAGGCATCTGCCCCCACCAAGATGTCGATCGGAGCCTTCCGTAAGAAGTCCGGATCCACGAGTGGTAGCCCCGCCAGGTGGGGTCAGCTGAGCTCCTCCGTATTGAAGGACGGTAGCGCTGCCAGCAAACGTTCGAGCACATGAGCGACGACGGTGAACGTGAACTCCCCACAGCAGGACCGAAGTATGAGCCTGACTGCGCCGGTCGTATTCCCGAAGGCGGTATCACCGATGCCGGAGAGGTGGACCGTGGTTCTCCCCTTCGGAAGTCGGAGCTTTCTGACGAGAGCTGCGGACACCAGCGAAATCTCTGAGCCTGGATCCATCACCAGACGTACCGGGTGACTCTCCCCGGAATGCAGAAAGAGCTGGGCCGAGCAGGTTGCGAGCAAGACTCCCACTGGAGCTGGGCGGCTAAGAGCGGGGGTCTCCTCGTTTCATAGCGGAGCGGTGACTTCCTCCTCGGAGTGAGCGGGGCTTGGCCCGCGAGATGGTCTTACCTCTGGTGGGTCGCTCGTCCCGCCCGCGCTGGGTGCCGGTGCCTGCACGGGAGGTGTGAGCCGCGGCGCTGTTCCTGGAGGGAGCTTCGAGCCGGCATGGATAAGCGTGTGGTGCCGCTGTTGGCAGATAGTGCACGTCCGTGTTGTTTGGCAATTGCGAACACAATGTTTGCCCAAACGGTTGTAGCACAAGTAGAGCCGGTCGATGATATTTCTCCGTTCTGCGGCAGTCTGTCCGCCGAATTTCGTGCAGGAGGCGATAAAATGATCCCCCTTGCAGAAGGAGCACGGTTACCGGTTGGCCACCGGCCATGCTCGCTCTCGCGGGGATGGTGTTGACGGTGCAGCCACTAGATTCACTCGAGCTGAGGCGCGCACTGGGGAACGAGTCGACCTCCGAGCCGGTCCTGGCTTTTCGGCGTCCCCGCTGAGCTCGATACTTTCGAGCGCCCGTGCTCGACCTCTAATGAACCCCAAGAGCTGGTCCAAGGGTGGAAGTTCGGTCGAATCGCCTAGCTTATTCTCCCACGCTTCTCTATACTTCGGAGCAAGTCGACGAACCAATAGCCGCACGAGGATCGGGTGCCATGCGGTGGTCTCGACACCGAGCGCTCCGAGTGCCCCCAATACCTCCACAGTTCCTCAGTCGATCCAGTGGAGCTCAGATGCTGAAGCCGCCGTCATCGGTGTGGCGGAGAGGAGCCGGTCAATCTGGGCTGAAATGAGAAGTCGCAAATTTTCGTAGCGAGACAGGATCAATCCCCACGCCGTCCCGAAAGAGTCCTCTAACACCGGTAGATTTGCGATCAAGCCCAAGAGAGTCTCACGGAGACTCGCGCGCAGGTAGTGCATCCGCTCGACTGGAGACAGGTCCGGGTTGTCGATCACTAGAGATGTAAACAAATCTCGAAACGGCCGCCACGCCGCATAATCCCCCGTGAATGTGGGGAGTGAGATCTCCGGTAGAGCGCGCCTTGACGCGCGACTCGACTGTCCACCCATCGTCGACGCCCGACAAGTGCTGGAGAGCACATCTCTCCCAGCCTCTTCAATGAGAGGGAGTAACACCTCACGAGTGGTAGCATAGTCCTTGAGCGCACTGTCGAAGAGCTTCTGCTTAATATAAGGGAGACTCACGAACCCCTCCACTTTACCTCCTGAGCTGATCAGTTTATCATGAGTGGCTTCGAATTTTTCCCAATGAGATTCCACCAACTGCAGCCGAGCCTCCAGCGCGGAGCGTCCCGGTGGCGTCGTCTTCAACGACGCGAGTGCCGCTACAGTAGAGTGCAGAAAAGCAGTGCGTGACTCCTACACATGAATCGTGGCTTCGACTTGAGCGAGCGACATCTCGGCAGTCACGATGAGCCAACGCGAGTATTATCACACCACGCACAAGACTATGCAACTGAACCGCGACGCAACTCATTGAGTCTCACTGTGCAGTACCACGCGCGAATGACAGGCAGAGGAACGATCAGCTGTTTCCCAATATGGCGCGAACTGAGCCGGGCACTTCACGTCGCGCAAGCCGATCGGTTGACTAGCGGACACCTCGACTACCCCACCATACGCGCACAGTCCGGTCAGAGTGGGGGCCGACAGCTAAGATGGCGCGCACTGAGCTCTACACGCCGTGTCGCGAGAGCTGAATGATCGACGGTCGAGCGGCACGACTCCCCCCCCCCCCCCCCCCCCACAAGCGCGCAGTCTAGTCGGTGGGAGGCAATAGCCAAGATGGCGCACACTGATCTCCGCACCACGCGTCGCTAGAGCCGGTCGCAGTACACGAGAGCGAGAGAGCGCGATAGATCGCTGTCCCGCGTACAACGAGCGAAGAGCCGCACAAAGAGGAGAACACGATAACTCAACGCTGACGATACTCACACCGACTCGAGCGAACACGCACACACGTTGCCACACGACCTGTTGAATTGCCCTACCACGCGATCCGGCTCGAAGGACCAAAAATGTTCGAGCGAAGAACTGGGATGCGGGAGGGCTAAATTCACAAATAATTATAGTCACCACACAGGGCTTAAGTCGTCACAGCCTTTATTATTTGTCACAATAATATAACATACACTTAGAAGTGAGCCGATCGAGCCGATCAGTCACGCAGGAATATTAATTAACACGAGCCGTGCGAGCCGAACAATGGCGCACCGGACAAACACGCTCTTTCCACCTCGAACCCGAATTTCCGACACTCAATATCCAAATAGAATTCCGTTGTCGTCACCAAGATTTAACACGATAGCAAGCCGGGTCGTTTTAGATAAGAAAGAGCCAAACTAGGTTAACCGAAAAACCAGGGAGCGGGAAACCGTCTCACGACAAAGATCGACGCTCCTGCCCTGGTTGGTCAACGTGCGAATTAGCGAGCGGCGACAACGAGCGACGGATGCCGGTGTCGCCGAAACATGAATGTATGGAATTTTACGGTGCTAGCCCCGCGAAATCTTTACCATCCAGGGCTATCGTTGCGTATACAACACCGTTTATTATTCGGACTGTGTCCTAGCTGTGGCGAAACAATAAATCAAGATGCATGCCCCCACCAAACTCCTGCTGAGCAATCATTAACAGGTACCTGGGTAGTAAATGAACTGCGAAAAGCCGTCATGTGTGGTTATAAAATATTAAACCTAAGCGAAATTTAGCAGTATAAGATAACACAGTATAACCGTGATACACAGAAGGGGGCCTTTTTGTCGAATATATCAACACAATTCTTAAAATCAAACAAGAGGCCAGCGGTTGGCCCGAGAACTGTGAAGAAGACGAGACAGCACAAGACCGCTATATAGCCTCCTTCAAGGCCTCCGAAGGAATTGAGCTATTTCGCAGTGCTATAGCAAAAAATCCCGGTCTGCGCTTAGTAGCTAAGCTGTGTCTTAATTCATTTTGGGGCAAATTTGGACAGCGCGAAAATTTACCTAAAACAGAAATAGTATCGGCACGTAAAAAGCTTATGGGGTTATTGAACAGTCCTGAGTACGATATCACAGGAATATTGCCTGTTAATAACAAAGTATTGTATGTTAATTACACAAAAAACGAGGACGCCGTAGTACCATCTAATATAGCAAACGGTGTAATTGCTGCGTATACCACAGCTTAGGCTCGTTTGAAACTTTACACCTATCTCGAACTGTTGGGTGAACGCGCCTTGTACTGTGACACCGATTCAATTATTTACACGACAAAAAAAGACCCTAAAGCGTACGAACCACCCACGGGTCAGATTCTGGGGGATCTAACAGACGAGCTAAGCTCTTACGGCGCCGGTAGCTATATTAAATATTTCGTTTCGGGCATCCCCAAATTTTATTCTTTCATAGTACATACACCTGGTCGTGTAGAAAGTGAACTTTGTAAATTCAAAGGTATAACGCTTAATTATGCAATCAGCTCTCTGATAAATTACATATCGATACGGTCATTCCTAACAGGTGAGAGAGAGAGAGGAGCCAATTATGCTATGATTTGATTCAATACGGCGCACGCCGTTCCATCAGGTTGTCACGCGGCCCGAAACGAAATCATGTATGCTGTCGAGCGTCAAGCAGAGACGTAATGGTGAATACGGCTCGCTCCCTTACGGTTACACGGTTTAATGTTGTAAAATATTGTTATATTGTAAAATATTTATGTTATTACTATAAAATATTGATATTATTATTGTAAAATATATATGCTGTTACTGTAAAATAAAAATCCGTATACATATGATGAATGCTTTAAATTATCGTGTCGTGTAGAAAACACAGTCATTCGTACAGATGGACACTCGGTGGAAGCATCCCTGAATCTCAATGATCTGTGGGCCCACAGGCTGTGGTAAAACGTACTTTGTAAAAAAGTTTTTGAGTTCGTACAGCTTATGAACAGTGAGTTATTCGAGAGAATTATTTACATTATTCCTAGTGGCAACCAGCATATACACAGAGTATGGAACACCGATAGAATTTCATGAAGGTCTACCCCAGAGTACCGATTACGCGAACGATCCGCGTGCAAAAATCATAATAATCGACGATTTGATGCGCGAGACGTCGAACAATAGCATTGTAGATCTTTTCACCAAAGGTAGTCATCATAAAAACCTGAGTGTTATTTTCATTACCCAAAACTTGTTCCATCAGGGACACGGTCTGCGCGATATTTCATTAAATGCCAATTATATCGTAATTTTCAAAAATCTTTGTGATCGTGCTCAAATGCAACATCGGCGCTCCAGGTATACCCGGAAAACCCGCTATTTCTGCAAGAGGCCTATCACGATGCAGCATCCAATCCTCATGGCTATTTGTTACTCGATTTGAAACAATCAACACCTGATAACTGTATATACCGTACTTGTATGTATTTTCCCCGATGACGCCCATCATTTTGTGTAC
The DNA here is from genome assembly GCA_964007305.1 of Netelia melanura. Classification (NCBI taxonomy): domain Eukaryota; kingdom Metazoa; phylum Arthropoda; class Insecta; order Hymenoptera; family Ichneumonidae; genus Netelia; species Netelia melanura. Next base: position 2,468,509 of record OZ023260.1, read on the forward strand.
ATACCACGGAAAAAATTAAAAAGCAATTCGGCCACATGCGAATTACCAGTTCAACGCATGTAATGGCGTCTAAAACATCGTCGCGTCACGAAAAAAGTATATCTATATATTGAGTGTGTTTCAACAAGCCAAAACAGCGCATAGTACATCTGACATGCATAAAAAAATAAACAAGTGCTAGTTACACCGTTTGTCAGTATGTAAAGGGCGGCCCAGCCGCAAAGACATGTAGCGCAAAGGGGTTTAAAAAGGCGTGATACATCAGGTCTGCAGTTCATCAGACGTAATGGCGCGGGGTGGTTTACCGCTCTGCAAAAAACACGTTGGGATACTGCACGCTCTTCAACACCTGAATAAGGAGCAGCGCTTTGCTGTTTTACGCAAAGCAGATCCTTGCATCGAAGAAACTCCGTCGTCGAAGAAACCTCCGAAGAGACCAAAGTTTAATATGTAAGTAAAAAATTTAACTCTATTATTTTGATGGTATTCAGATCAATCGAGCTGACCGGAAATAGGTGGACAAAGATTTCGAAAATAAAATCTGAAAAAATTCTCCTGAACTCAACAAGAAGTAATACAACTTTTTTCCATCTTGAGATTTTGTTGTTAACCTCATTGTTTTCGTTCTATGGAGCAATTTTCAAATTATCTATTTTTGTCAAAATACGACATATCTTTGAAAAGAAAAATCGTAGAGAATTTTCTAAAAAATGAACTTGAAGCTTAGACTTCCCCCTTTATGAGTATGGTGAAAGAAATTCGTTAACAAAATTTACTGCAAAGGGGGTCCACTTGCAAAAGAACAAAAAACGACCAAAAATTGTCATCTTCAAAACTAGATGCCAATTGTAAAAAAAAATCGTCAAACTTTTTTTAAATAGCCAAAATGAAGGGAAATCCCTACTCTTTAAAATGGCATTGGTTAAATTGGCCTAGGCCAACTACCGGCGAAATGGCATAAAAAACCGTTCCGACACTGGTTTCAACTTTTGTCCCGAAACTTTCCGCCGGTAGTGTATATCATCCCTCTTTGAGTATTTATTGTACAATACGTGAAAAGAAAGAAAGAAAAAAGAAAAAATAGAGGTGAAATTTAATAAAAAGAAAAAAGCGTGCCAAGACGACACGCTCCATCTTCTCTTCGCCAAAATATTATCTTCGAGGAACCGTGGGAGAGAGAGAGAAAGAGAGAGAGAGTACCACATGCCTCTTTACTGATATTAAAAGATTTTGACCAATCGCTATAAGCGCCTTCCGCATAAACTTAATATCATAACGGGCCTTGGTTCAAAGGTAACCATTCAGGCTGGTAATCCAAGTGTTGGCAGATCGAGACTCTGCGCCTGCATTGGATTTTTTTATTCTATACAAAGATAAAACTAAAAAAAGCGTTCCACTATATCAATACGTTCCATCTCCCCTCTAAACCACCAAAAAAGATAAAACTAAAAAACAGCACTCTACTATACCAACACGTTCCAACCCCCTCTATAAACCGCCAAAATAATAAAAGATTTTAAAAAAAGAGTGCTATGCCCCCCCCCCCCTCGACCGACCGAGCCACGGACACTCAGCGGCCACGGAGTGGGGATGAGAGTGGGGGTCACCATAATGCACACTCTGCTACTTAAGTGATATAACTTTTATGACTCAACCCTTATTTTGAAGAACTGGTACAAAAAGTGATCGAATAAAAAATTGATATATTTAAAACATTAATCCAAACAAGTATCTTCTCGAATCACTGCAATTTTATTTGATGAAAAAGATTTAATTTGTTGAACTGATTTTCTTGCTCGACGAAAATGAATTTTGCTAAAAGAAAATCTGTAGTAACCCCTTACGCGGCAAGACTAATTTCGCCCATAGTGCCCGAAATGCGGGAAAAAAAGTATTCAGATTTTCACGAAATTTGGTACTCGGGGGTTTTTGGGGTTACTGATTACGATTCGGCCCTAAAAAATTTGAAATTCAAAGTGGTGGATCCAATATGGCGGCCAAAGATGCAAAAATCGATTCGAACCACATGAACTTTGGTACTCGGGGATTTTTGGGGTCGCTGATTATGGTGTCGCCCTCAAAATTTCGAAATTCAAAATGGCGGATTCAATATGGTGGCCAAAAATGCAAAAACTCATTCGAATCGCATGAAATTTGGTATTCCTGGGTTTTCGGGGTCGCTGATTACAATTCCATCCTCAAAAGTTCAGAATTTTAATTCCGAAATTTTGATTTTAATGGTGGATCCAATGTGACGGTTGAAAATGTAAAAATTCATTTGAATTGGATGAAACTGCTCTGAAAATGTAGCAATTACAAATTGTAAAGTTATTGAGGTCGCTGATTATGAATCTGTACTCAGAAATCATAAGATGACATTAGGTCGAACGGTGAGGATAATGAGTAACTGCAAAGCCTTCGACATTTCGATTGACAACTGCCAAAGAAACAACACATAGTTTTCTGAAACATCACCCAATTTTCGGTGGTAGTCGTTTTACTGATTCTTATCACCGTCGGTAGGATACACATAACTCTCCTCAGATATTTATGTCGGTGGTCATAGAAGAATATAATTTTGAAAGAAGATATGAGTAGTTCTCTTTTGTGTTGGAAACTGTTTTTCGTTCCGAAAAAATGACGCTTAGCTAAATAATACCTACGCGAAAGAAACGATAGTTGTTCTGGCTTGATCAGTGGCTTGTTCCAACATACCTGTTAGATTTTTTGCTTCCATTACCCTTTCCAACTTTTTCACCAGATGGAAAAAAATTTCATTTATTCATATATATTTAGTTAATGAAAAAATATAGATAAAAGTTCAATTTCATCGAAAACCTTTTTTTCAACATGCATTCATTCTCTGCTTTAATAAATCAAACAAAAAGAAAAGTAGAATCAAGCTCGTCAAGTTCCGACGATGATTCCGACATGGATACTTCTGTACCGGACAGTGATGATAATTACGAGTGGTTGGTGAAAGAAACTTAACAAGCTAGTGAAATAATCGAAACGGAAGTTATTCGAAATGCCGATAATGATGATGACGATGTATCACTCGCAGAACGTTGGAAAAAGTTTCAAGCAGACCTGACTTGGAGTCAAAGTGAAATTTTTGATCCAATCATCCATTCATTCAATGATCCGAATGCGGGTATTCAAACAGGAGTCAAGTTGAATGAAGATAGCTCTCCTATCGAAGCTTTGAAATTGTTTCTTACTCCAGAGTTCATTGAAATGATTTGCGTACAAACTAACATATATCAGGAGGAAAAAGTTAATGCATTGCGTGAAAGTGGTAAATTGAGCCTTGAAACCATTACTTGAAACTTCGATCGAGGATACTTGAATGGACACCGGTAATTGGGGACGAAATATATACATTTACTGGACTGAGAATTATCATGGGTCTAATCAAGAAGCTAGATATAATGCAGTACTGGTCGACAAATGCCATACTAGAAACCCCGATATTTGCTAAAACCATGTCTTTACGAAGGTTCGAGAGCATTGCGCGATTACTTCATTTCTCTGAGAATGACAATCAGTCCATGGATAAAATTTAAAAAATTCGACCAGTATTGGAGTACTTGGTAGACCGATTCAAAGCTGTTTATCGACTTGGAAAGAATATCACCATCGATGAATCTCTTTTGAAATTCAAAGGTCGGCTTAGTTTTAGGCAATGCAATCTCCAGAAGCGTGCTCGGTTCGGTATTAAACTTTATAAAACCAGCGAGTTTAATACAGGTTACATCTATGATTGCTCGATTTATACTGGTAAAGAAACTGATAAGTCTAAGGCTAATAAGCTAATTGGAGTTTCTGGAACGGTTGTAAAAACTATGATTAGAGATCTTGCAGGACAAGGCCGTACATTGTACGTCGACAATTGGTATACCTCACCGATGTTTTTCAAGCAACTCGTAGACGAGAGAACCAATGCGTGTGGAACAGTAAACATAAATCGCAAATATTTACACAAAATAAGTACTAAAAGAATAAAACTTGGTGAGATGCAAGTATTTCATACGCCAAAAATGACGTTTCTTTGTTGGAAAGATAAAAAAGTTGTCAGCATGCTTTCAACGACGCAACAGCCGGAAATGCTAAATACCGAAAAAAAGAATAGACGGACAGGAGAAATGATAAAAAAACCAAATGTTGTCATGTCTTACAATGCAAACATGTGAGGTGTCGACAGATCAGATTAATTATTACGGCCCTACGAGTTTCTGCGCAGATCTCGCAAGTGGTACCATAAGATTTTTTACCACCTTATCGATATTGCAATCTTCAACGCTACCGTTGTGTACAATGCTTTGCGTTCAGATAAACCTAAAGAAAATTAACTGAGTTTTCGACAATCATTGGTCGAAAAACTTATCAACGAACATTTGAAACAAAAAGCTACAACCACGATGAGAAGATGTTTAGGCCTTGACCAAAGCGTGATTGAAACAAAAATTACTGCACATACTCCAAGCTTATTGACATCCCCAGACAAGAAGCGATTTAGAAAACGATGCATTTCTTGTCACGCCGCTAGTAAGAGGAAAGATACAAGAACCGTCTGCGTAGAGTGTGGTGATATACCCCTATGCTTGGATTGTTTCAGCTCATTCCATAAAAAACAAAAATAATTGGAAAATGATTGAACGATTCAGAAGTTTGCAAAAATAAAGGCAACAAAACAATTGAAAAGAAAAACGACAAATAATGATAAAAAGACATTAAAAAAAAAAACAAAAAAAATTATTAAAAAAAAACAAAAAAAGATTTTTAAAAAAATAAATAAATTTAAAAAAAAACAAAAAAAGAACAAAAAATATTAAAAAAAAAAAACAAGAAAACAATTTTTAAAAAGCAAACGGCGTGTAAAGTCCTACGAATACAACCTCCTCGGTACACTCTGGGGGCGTGGATTGAGATTCACCAGCTAATGCACGGAACAATTTTAAATAGTATTTGTGTAACGTTTGTACAAATATTAAACTTTGAAAACTCAAGCTCAACATAAAATCAATATGAAAAAAGAAGGTCCCATTGCAAAGATTTTACATTATGAATTCGTGTATGCCGTAGAGGATCCACTATTTTCGATTTGTATACTTTGAGGGCGGAATCATATTCAGCGACCCCAAAAACCCCAAGTATCAAATTTCATGCGATGCGAATAAATTTTTGCATCAGATTTTTTAATCAGCGACCTTGAAAATCTCTGAGTACCAAATTTCGCGAAAATTGGTTGACTGAATCACGAAATAATTTATGTGCGCCATATGGCGTCATTGCCGCTTCGGGCACGGAAAAAATGTGCGCCATATGGCGTCATTGCCGCGTAAGGGGTTAAGTGAGATTAAATAATGTTTCCATAAAAATAATGAGTTCAAAGGGATAAGAGCGATGGAAATAATATTTGATGCATACTGACTGATGTTTGTATTCTTTTATTTCATTGTTATTTCATATTTTTCTAAAAGATCCTATTCAGTATTTTCCTATTCATTTATGCAGACTAACATTTAGAAAAACAACGAAGTTTATTTTAGAAACTCCTATCGTGTTTCTATTAGCGATTAGGATAGCAAACTATACCTAAAGAATGCATGTGATTTCTGTTATCCAAGCTTCGTTGTATTTTACATATATAATACTTCTTCATTATTCTGACACGCATAAAGAATGAAGAAATAACATAAAATACGTGGGATACATAATTAAATGAATCAAATAATTTCTGGGTCGATTTCTGCCTACTATATCCCCGAAAGAGAGTTTTTATAATATATACTATTTTCATTGCTAATACATTACTTGTTACTTGAATGTTTCATAACTGACACGTATTTATCGATTTGGTCAGTTACGTAAGAGTAATGTACCACAAGTAGCGGTCGATAAATTAACATGCCACCTTGCCTACCTCCGAAGCGATGCAGCCTGCCGGCAAAATTCAAATACAATGTACATCTTTTTTTCCTTATTACTAACTAATTATTTCACATACAAAATTATATCTAAGAAACAATTAATATTTCTGCTTTAGACGCGAACTATGATTTCTCAGGATACTCCTTCAATTGTTTCCCAAACATTCGAAACTCCGAACTTGACCTTTTCTATGTACACAATCGTGCAGCGCGACAAGAAATGTTCTCTGTCCTCACAAACACTTCTCCAACGACTAAACACTCCTGTCATATACATTCCTAGCAATAATAAACCCTTAGCTAATAACGATATTATTTACTCTTACGAGCGGACGGTCCGGGAGGTACATCAAGTTACGGGCTCGCACTTCGCGTGCTTATAATGTGGGTAGGTACCAAGTAAACCCCAAAATTGTAGGTGCCAACTCGGCTCCGTTTTCGAGAAATTGGCGGTCAAAATTGGAAGCCCGCGTACGTGCCGTAAAGTTTATACGAGTACATAAACACAACAAGGCGAGCAGCCTAGCAGTAAGCGAGCGAGACTCCCGTTCCGGAGGTATCAGGTTCGAGTCCCATCTATGCTATTTTTTTTTCATTTTTTATTTCAAATTATTGTTAAAATTTATAATTTATGATTAAAAAATTGCCAGAAAGTAAAAAAAAAATTACGCGCCATTATTGAAAAAAACTTGCGAATTAAATGTCAATTTTTTTCAAATCTCTTACAATTTTTATTATTTTTAAAGATAAATTAGACGTAAAATAGTAAAAAAAAATTTTTTTTTTGCATTATCTGATATTTGTATGCAATTTTTTGATACCTCTTTCGATGGGGCAAGGAATATTTAAACAAATTACCAAGGAATATAGGATTGGATTGGATTGGATTTCCGCTTTGCCGGGAACTCAGTCCCACTGGACCATTGCTCCCGAGCCCTTCGACGAGCAATCCTTTTACCGGATCTGCTCTAGTGGTAGGCCCACCGCTCTTACAAAACAAATCAGCTTGCCCACCTCTGCAGCCTCCAAATTAAAAGCGTTAATGTAGCGAGCCGCCAGGACGCTCTCACGAACGTCCCTCAACCCACTACATCGCGTGATTAAGTGAAGAGGTGTCTCCTCCTCGCCGCACCATCGGCAGACTGAGTCGTCCGCAAGTCCCAGTCTTGCCAGGTGCTTGCGCGTGTCCCAGTGACCCGTGACCATCCCCATGGCGACCCGGAGTTGGGCGCGATCGAAGTCGGCTAACACGGATCCTAGCCTTTCTGAGGGACCAGAGAGAAGCCCCTTCATGTGCCTCATCCCTGGATCCCACTCCATGCGGACCGAGAATTGCTCCGCGATCCAACTTTTCATCAACATCCTCATGAACTCGGTGGAGACCCCTGGGGTGTCCCCTCAGTACGCCTGATCGGGCCGTGAAGCTCCGTTCCTGGCTAGTTCGTGGGCCATCTCGTTGCCTTGGATACCGCAGTGCCCCGGCACCCACAGCAACCCGAGTTTGTTGTCCCTAGCTATCAAGAACAGCAGATTGACACAGTCCCTCACCAGCCCGGACTTAACCACAACTTGCTGTAGTTGTCCGAGTGCGGCTCGGCTGTCACTGCAGATGTGCACGTGCTTGCCCCGATATTGCCTCCTCAGGATGCTACGAGCACAAGCCCGTATCTCACACAATTCCACCTGGAGAAAGGACGTGGTGTGGCCCAGAGCGAAGGAGATTTTCGTCTCAGGTCCCCCACTCCATATTCCAGCCCCCACCCCTCCCTCAGACTTGGATTCGTCCGTGAACCAGACCAATCCACCCGGAGGGAATAAGCTATCCGGTTCCTCTCCCCACGTCGACCTGTCGGGAAACAGTACGCGGTAGTGATGGTGGAAGTGGTGTTCCTGGGGCACCAGTCACCCACCAGCCGAACGGCCTCCTCGAGGTCACCCGCCCCACGAAGGATCGATATTCGAGATATTCGTCGGGATATTCAACAGGACCCCTAGAGCCAAGGTCGTGGTAGTGCTGAACGCACCTGTCATCCCCAGCCTTGCCAATCTGTACATCTTCCTGTTGGTGGCGCGAGTACGTGCAGGTAACCAAACCAGAGAAGCGAAATTTATCTGGGGAACCATGATGGCCTTATAGATCCATTTGACCACCTTTGGTTTGAGTCCCCATGTTTGGCCGAACATCCACCTGCAAGCCCAGAAGGTGATGATCGCCTTCCGAGCCTGCTTGGTTAGATGGCTGTCGAGTTAGAGTTTATTCTGTTGTCTAGCGTTACTCCTAGGTAGCAAACCTCTGAGGAAAACACCAGCTCAGTGCCGAAAATCGAGGGAGGTCTCAAGTTGAAACGCCTCTTCCTTGTAAAGAGTACCATCTCCGGCTTATTAGGGTTTACCCTCAATGACTTTGATCCGCACCATTCTTGTGCCAGGTTGAGCGCTTTTTGCATTCTTCCTGTCATCACTGCGGGGTGATTGCCTCTGACCACTGTACAGATGTCGTCGGCAAATTCCACCACTGTTGTCCCTAGCCCTCCTAGTCTGCGCAGGAGCCCGTCGACGACCAGGAGCCACATCACCGGGGAGGTAACACCTCCCTGAGGGTACACACGCCGACCCGAGCGCTGACGCCAGTCCCGTTCAGGCTGGCTGTTATCGTTCTCGTTCGCAGCATGTAATTCATCCACTCGATGATCGAATCATCGACGTGGAACTTTCTGCCGACTTGCAAATTGCATCGAAGGGGGTATTATTAAATGCCCCCTCGATGTCTAGAAGGACACATAAGGTGGTTTCTTTCTTGTCGAGCGACCCTTCCAGTTCGAAAACGAGATCATGAAGGGCTGGCTCAATAGATTTGCCTGCTTGATAGGCGTGTTGGGAATGTTGCATGGGCATCGTAGCCAGTGCACCATCGCGAATGTACCTATCGACAAGCCTTTCCAGCGTTTTCAGCAGAAAAGACGTCAGACTGATAGGTCTAAATGCCTTGGCTTGGTCATAGCTGGTTTTCCCCGGGTTCGGAATGAAAACGATGATGACCTCACGGCAGACCCTTGGTACGTACCTGAAAGCCAGACAGGTCCTGTAGATGCGGTTTAGATGACCAACCAGGTCCTCCACTCCCTTCTGAAGGAAAGCTAGGAAGATCCCGTCGGCACCGGGCTCTTGTACCCACTGAACGAGTCCAGAGCCCATCTGATCCTGTCCGGAGTGACCACTTTAGCGGCCGTTGTCCAGTCGCGCTTCCTGGTCGTAGCCGCATCGGGTACGTCTCCCTCAGCGATCTGGCCGACCAGCCGAGCTCCAGGAAAGTGCACCTCAATTAGGTGCACGAATATGCCTTGGTGTTCCTCAATGATCTCACCAAGGAATATAGGAATGAAACATCTGTTTTATTAATTAAAAAATTCCTCAAGCAATGTTTTTTTAATGTTTACGAGTATAGTGGGACGGGTGATAATCACTGTACAAACAATCAAAACATTTACATTGTTGACACCACGAACACACTAGAGTTATTGTATTCGTGAAACGGTACATGGAGTTAAAATGAATAGGAGAACGATGCACGCAAATCCCGACCGTTCACAGACTGTATTCGGGTTTTGGGGCGTCGACGCCCCAAACGTCCGACAGGTATAAAATTTGTATGACTCTGTCGAGAAATTTTCATGAAGTGTTTCTGACTATTTTCACGAAAATACTTCATTAGATTTTTTTATTTTAAGGTAGGTAGGCAGATTATTATACGTCAAAGTTTAAAACACGGCTAATTAATTTTTCTAAATTAAAAAAATTGTTACGGATATGAACAAAAATTGACATTTAATTCGTAAGTTTCGATCAATAAAGGCGCGTAAACTTTTTGTTTTTGCTTTCTTGCAATTTTTTAATCAAAAATTATAAATTTCAACAATAATTTGAAATAAAATATGAAAAAAATAGCATAGACGGGACTCGAACCAGAGACCTCCGAGACGGAAGTCTCACTCGCTTACCGCTATACTGCTCGCCTTGTTGTGTTTATGTAGAAAATCTATGCTACGGAAGCAGGCTCCCAACTTTGACCGGCGGTTTCTCGAAAACGGAGCGAAGTTGGTACCTACAATTTTCGGGTTTGCTTGGTACCTACTCACAATGTAAGTACGCGAAGTGGGAGCCCATAACTGGATGCACCTCCCAGACCGTCCCCTCGTTAGTCCTAAAGTGGACCACGTACCGATCCATAAGTCCCCGGTCCAACAAACTTTTCTTTACTTGCCTTATTCATATTAGATTTCAACGAACGCTTTGTCCGATATCACCGTTCGAAAACTCAGTTATAAACAAAACTCTGTATCATTTCTCCGAACTATAATTCGAAACCACACTTTTCTTTCCCACAAACATGTCCATAAAGCGACGATCTCGCGTCACCTCGGCGTGAGCGAGAGAACTCCTTCTACAGAAGGACGAAGGGCTTGGCTAGAAAACTGACCAATCAAATAAGTCAAATTTTGGTAACTCCTCCCAAACCGCGACGAAATAGTTAATTCTCTCAACGAACAGAGTCAAAACTCGATCAACTTACCTTCAGAATCCAACCAACTTCAAATGAGACAGCACCTTAAGCGAGTAAAATCCCAGTCTCTCTGCGAAAGTACTCTAAGTAGAATTTTTGTGTTGTCATGTCAAAGTCAAATAAAGTATGAGTGTTTTGTTAAGTATACGAGAGTAGTTGGTGTAGCAATTAATAATTTCTCAAGAAACTCATCCTCACGGTTCAACATCAAGAAGCTTGGGAAACAATCATCAATCGGAACGTCTTCGGAGAGCAAACTACCTCGACGATTAATCTAAATCGTTGAATTGGTATGATCGTATGAGGTATGGTACCTGAGCACAAGTAAGTCCAAGGCGGCGAGCTGACGTCCAACCGAATGGCGCAACTCAATTCAAATTTCGCGCGCCCATCGGATTCTTCATGGGGCTATATTCTCTTCCCACCTTGGGACGTAACACTTGTACCATTCAGGAGGTGGAAATAGCAACTTACATGTAACGTTCTCATAACATTGTACGTAATTTTCAATACGTAATGGCAATGTTGTACAAACATAACTTTGTTCACTGGGGTGCACACGAACGTGAATATTGAAGTGAATTTAGCCCGGAATTCTATAATGCTAGCTGACTATACAATGCACTTGCTTAAAAATTCGAAGGGTAGTTGCCACCCCTTAATTGCGAGATATCGGATAAACAAAAAACACGTCTCTGCTAGTTCCCCATCCTCCACGTGTATGCAAATTCACATCTCAATCGATTAAAAATTCTCGGAGACACGTATGAAAAAATTCGATTTTTGCAATAAACAATGTTAAATTTGTTGTTATCTGCATCGGGCTCATCTCCAATATGTAGTACGTGAAAAGATAAAGTTTGTAGCAATATGAATTTTTGTTTATATCTCGTACCGTTAAAACGCTATCGCCGAAAAATGAAAAATAAAAAAACATTTTTGAGGGAGTGTTTCATCCCCTAAAACTGTTTTTCTGCCGATAAAAAAAATACGCGCCTCTTAGTTTTCGATATTCTACCACATACCAGAGTTTCAACAAAATCGGAGGGGGCACCAATGTTCCTTGTGAAATATAGAAGCGTTAGCCAACTTTTAAAAAATGTGTTTTTCTCAAATATCTTGATAATGATTGGCGATTCAATATAATAGTGCTAATATAGTGGATATGTATATAGTATGATAAATGTAAGATAAAGTATAATATAGCGTACCGATTTAGAATTTATCACGCTCCATCTCATTAAATATTTGTTTTGCGGGAAAAAGTAACACATAAACTTTGCAGAAAATTTCTTGCGCTACAAATTCGATACTGACTATTTTTTTGCGCGTCCACCATTAAGATATTTGACAAAAACGACAATTGAAAATTTTCAACCGTGTATATCTCAAACAATATCAACTATACAGAAAAAGTTGTAAATAAAAGTTGTACAACACATAATTTTCTACAAACAAAAAGATATTATTTTTTATTGTACAACACATCGTTTATGAGATATTTGTCAAAATGCGGTTTTAAAGATAACTGAGATGAAAACTTGGTTTTTTGTTTAATAAGTACACAATAGCAATTCTGTTGCTTTCTGAAGCACCAAATTAATCTGCAATTGTAAAAGCCTTACCTATTTCCGTTTATCATAATAATATGCTGAATTTTCTTCCGTGCCACATCATACGATCTTTGAACGTTCAGGAGGGGGTGGTTGGGGGAGGCGACAGGGGGCTAGTAGAATTTATAAATATGCACTAGCGTATTTAAACGAATTTATATTAACGTGAATTTTACCCAGAATGACAAAAGGCCAGCTGATTATATGCACTTGACGAAAAAATCGAAGAGCAGTTTCATACACCAATGCAAACACCAACGTATCCACTACTTCTTCATCCTCTACGTATATGCAAATTTACATTTCAATAGGTTAACAATTCTCAGAAATACGTGTAAAAAAGTGAGTTTTTAATGAATTTTTTATCTGCACCATTTTTATGTCCAGTATATGGTGCCCAGAAATATAAACGTTTTGCAATTTGAATTTCTTTCATATCTTGTACCATTAAATCGTTAGCGACGAAAAACGAGAAACACCCATTTTCTCGAGGGTGCCTTTTACCCCTTAGAAATTGTGCTCGGCAAATATAAAAAATACGGGCCGCTAATTTTTATCCTTTCTGCTAACATACCAAATTTCATCGAAATCGGACATTTTGTCCGCGCAACGTTTCTTGTTAGGGTAGACTCCCTAACATATTCCAATTGAAAAATACCTGTTAACGCTGGGCTCTGATCGGCGAGGAAAGCAGAAGAAAAAACCCCACGACTTCACTCGATCCGTGGTGAAATCATTTATTCGTCGCCCGTAAATATAATCGAGCAATTCCGTCGCGTGAACGACGGTCGAGTCGGATAATTCGACAAAAACCAGATAAAACTTTTGGGGAGTCGCCGTGTTAACAGAAGTTAGCAGGTCAATATAAATGCAAATATTATGCACAAGAGGTACACTGGGTGATTACGGCGTGGTCGGTATAACGGTTAACAAGTTTTAAAAGCAAAACGAACATGTGTTTGCTTTGAGCGATCGGACGGGACCAGCGGTTGCCGGATTTCCGATTCGCCACGAGGCTTGTACCGATGGACTAGATATAGGGTGAAGCGACGCGCCATCGAGTAACTCTGCTTCTTCTATCGATCGAATCCTCCCGAACGCGTCGCACTTTTTATTGGTCGAAATGGTTTCCTGGTGTGGTCGGAACAATACCTTATCAGGATTTTTTATTTATGACCCTATTGGTGCTGCCATCTTTACTCAATTATTGCTCTATATTGAAAATGTAGGCTCTGTTACGTGGATAAGCGTAGTGGAGCGATTTATAAAAACTACTGCTTGAACGATACAACAAAGTTAATTTAGAGAAACATCAAAATACTCCAATATCAAGTTTCTTAAGAGTTCATAGCGTTAAGAACGTTAAATAAGACGGATCATTTTTTGTTCGCGAAGTGAGAGGTGAGAATTAAAAAAGGTTAACAAACGTTGTGTAATGTTAGAATGATCCCTAGGTAATAGGTATGCCATCATTAAATCAATCATGTATATCAGTATATGATACATCATCAACTGGACATTCATTACCCCCGTGCATCCTCAATTCCACCATCAACCACTTCGGTGGACCTACAGTTTTTGGTTAGGTGGGTTCCGAACTACCGAGAGCACAGAAAAAGCACATAAAAAAATTCCATTGGTGCCGGCGGGGAATCGAACCCGGGACCCCAGAGTTGAGAGCCGAGAACGCTATCCCCTGTGCCACTGCCTCTCTTAGACATTCATTACCTTGGCATTGAATTAGTATTGAATATAAAATTAGAAGTAAATGTGCAAGACGATTGGAAAACGGAAATTAAATACCAGCTCAAATGCTTTATCCATAAGTATTCCCAAAAAATAGAAATATATAGTTAGACTTACCACTCAATAACGTGAAGGTAATAGCAAATAACGGTTCGCTGGGCTGTTTCGAAATTGCACTGATGTCCACCTGAAATCGTACTTGGCGCTGGAACATCGATGGTGTTGTACTACCTCTTTTGTACTCGACTCTAAACGACATTGGCGACATCACGCTGTGTGATAATTCAGCTATCTGCAATTGACGAATTAATTAATTTGTTAAAAATATATCACTATGTACAGTCTCATATCTAGAATACTAGAACATTTGTTATCTTCGGGTTTGGAATTTATGTAACAATAGTAGTGTGATGAAACCATTGAAAAGTTAATCAATAATTGCGTGGGTGATTATTAATTATTTGTTTAAACTTCCATTTCACGGCCAAATAATATTTTCTTAATGCACAAATCGTACGAGTCAGAGATACTTTGTTTCGCATATATATTCTATTTAGCAATGCTAGTCAAGAAAGTGATATCAGAAACTTCATCCTCACAATTCGTAACACAAGTTTTACATCGCAATATTGGAAAATTGGTGAAAGGTGTAACATTGATGAAGTATTAAAAGCGTCCGTCTTTGTAACGGGGACAAACCAGAGAATAATTATTTAAACACTTCCTCAGCGTACATATATTCTAATAGAATTTTATTTTTTACTAGTATTTGTTTAGCTGTTGTTTCTGCTAATTTGGAATAAGATTGAAGTTTGGCTATTACATGTTTTTCTTAAATGCTGACTTGTGGCGTTTGCTCAGCAATTTTATATTGCAGGATTCTGATCTCACATTTGAATATCACATTCTCAAAAATTTACTTTTTACGGTATTATGTAGGTATCTGTTAGTTAAAAAATCACTTTATATCTGCACTGGTCGCTATTTGGACTCTAAAGTGGTAATAACAGGAAGGTCAAATATATTCATTTGTTACTACGTAGGCTACGTAAGTTACCGAATCATAATTAATATTAAAGTAAGTATAAACAAATAAGTGGCTAGTATGTAGTTTGAAGTTAAGAAGTCATCTCCGGTTGTTCACCATATTATCGAAATCATTAACGATCAATTAGATTGATTTCTACTTACCGATAAGAAAGCGTGAATGAGGTCAGCTTTTACGTTGGCAAGAGGTTTTCCTTTAACTAGAACCGTAAATGTCTCGTCTTTTTCAGTCGTCATTAAACTACCGAACCAAGATTTCTTCGTTAATTCTGGCGACGAATCAGGTGTTAGATGTACCTATAGAGATAACGGTATAAAATGTAGGCTATAAAGTACTTTTCTTCATACGGTGACAAAATGCAATTCCATTGGTATTGGATATGTACAATAAACAGTTTGAACCAATTAAATCTCTATACCTCCTCGGTACTCGTAAGCAGCTTGCGTCGATGAAATCTCGGACTTCCCAAGAATGAATTCTTGATGTTGGTTAATCTCGATCGCCAGTGATGAGCACCGGAGCCCGCTCCTGTGTGAGGCGAACCTGGTGGTGTCGCACCTATGGCTTGCGCTTTCAAAAAGAGAAGAAAAATAATTATAAATTCGATTTCTGCAAGTGTTATTTTTTCCAGATTTCAACGATGATTGATGGTTTACGTAATAGAAATTGGAGTTTTTTGACATGCGAATTTAACTCCAAGCGATCTCACTTTTGCCACTGTCTTAGCGATAGAATTATTATTTAACCAGGACTGGCTAACTATGGCGTACGTATTACCAGCGAATTTCGATGACTGCAGAAGGAACATGCCTATGCTTGGATTGTCGCGAAATATTGAGTACCCCACTGAACTTCAGTACCCCAGTTACTGGCGGTGCTGGCGTCGCTACAAGAGTGTATTAGGTTATACCGACACGTCCGCGTATTCCTTACACAACTTCATGGCGTAGCTCCGCCTCCTCTCTCACCAATCCCGTGCGAGCAAGCGCCCCTTCTCACTTTTTCCAATGCAAGATATATACTAGGATACTCGTGCCGACTTTGTCTTTATCTGACAAGGGGGCCATCAGACGTTGTAATCACGGATTTTTGTGATCCTCAGATATGTTGTAGAAGGACTTCCCCGGGTACAAGCTTTTATCGTAATGCGCCTTAGTTTTCGAGAAAATCGATATTGAATTTTTATGTGATGCAACCCTACCCATACCGTTAGTCATATTTCCACCGAGTCAGCATAGCGTAACGGTTAAGGCTTCCGACTACCACTCTGGGGGAGCGTGTTCAAGACTTGCTCTTAGAGTTCTTTTTTATATTTTTCTTTTCAATTTTACCGTACAGGATATCACCGAGTACCGAGGTTATACAAAATTATTCGAAAATAGTCATATTTGGTATAGCAATAATTACAGCACACTTTCTTCAAATGTGCATTTTATTTGTGGTTCGTAGTTAAACTTTCAAATATTGATGTAACCTTGGATACCTGCACTTCCTAGAGATTATCTCACCTTTTGTTATAGCCTCTCCATCAAGATTATGAAATGTCCAGGATATAAATTGTCAGCTAACATTTGTCGCAAGCGTCAGTTATTCGCAACGTCTCGACAAGTGCAGTATCATAAGAAATAAAATTACTACCCCAGAAATGACTATTTTCGAATCATTTTGCATAACCTATACTATTTGATGATATCCTGTACGATGAAATTGAAAAAAAAGAACGAAAATAAACTCCAAGAGCAAGACTTGAACACGCCCCGTCAGCGTGGTAGTTGGGAACCTTAACTGTTACGCCACGCTGATTCGATTGAAATATGACGAACGGTATGGGTAGGGTTGCATCACGTAAAAATTCAAAATGGATTTTGTCGAAAATTAAGCCGCAATAGGATAAAAGCCGGTACCTGGGAAAATTTCTCTAATAAAAATCTGTGATTACCACGTCTGATGGTCCCCTTCTGAGATGCTACGTCCCTTCCTCACTGATTTCACATATTATATATAATATCGATCTTAAGAATGCTAGTACCCAATAATATATGAGGCATTTCGCATGAAGTCATCTAGCCTAAACAAGAAAGTCTTTTAATCGTCTTGAAATTTGTATGATTGATAGTCCTATTAATAGTGAAGCCTCAGTAAAAATTTGAAGACTCTAGCTTAAGGGGTTGCCTAACAATAGGGGTTCAAATTTCTACCATGTTGGCCTTCGTGACTACATTCCGAAGTATTTATCTTCCCGATAAATACACCGATTTTAAAAAGTCAGGAATGATTTTAAAAGAATTTTTTGCGTGCTTTAAGAATATGTTATTTATATTCTTAAGGTTTATGTTAACAACGACGTTTTCTCAAAGATCGACCCCTTTGATTTTTATTAAAAAAAATTATAAAATAGTAGGATTCTTTCTGAACAATTTCCTTTTTCAGGTTCAGGATTCTCTTTTTCTATTCTTTCAGTGGTACATATTATACGACTATTAACGTTCTCAGGATTATTGTTATATACGTGTGTGGAATCAGTTGGAGGAAAGTAGCAGCTCAAAGAAAGACAGGGCACATCTTCCCCAGTCTATACCTCGCGTTAGGAGAAGTGAGATGGAAAGTAAGGAGCGCATACCCATATGTGATTGGTGAGAGAGGAGGCGAAGCCACGCCTTGAGGCTGTGTAAAGTATACATGAACATGTCTATGTGATCCAATACATTCTTGTAGGGACGACAGCGATGCAAGTAACTGGGGGACAGAACACACGGTACTACTACACATTTCTCACTTCAATCGAAAATATGGGCATATTCCTTCTATAGTCATCTGAATTCGTTAGTATGAGTAACTCGTGTACATCCGTCACCTATAAATATGGAGCAGTTCCTCGGCGACCGTTGAGTAATACACATCGTACCATGTATCATTGTATATTTTCTATATATCCACACTTATCATTTATAGTAAATACTGTGTTTGTATACACCATAACTTTGGTCGCAAGGCTTTTTCTAATTCGTGTGATTAAGTAACGATGAACAGCAAATAGTTGAGCAGTTATCACGTGGCGGGCTGTTATCAAAGCCCACAGTGACCGTAGGCACAGTATTCGAAGATACAAATGGGTGTAGTATTGCTGAAAACGCTTGATGGTCATAAATAAATAGGTACATAGTAAACGGAAATAAAGTTATTTATAAACATAAATCGTGTGCGGCGAACGCCACAATTCATTGCAAAGTTTCACGTTCATGGCGGATATACGGAAGTAAACGATTAGCGTTATAAAACAAAGTAACGTTACTTAGTACGTTACAAAACGATGTTTCTAATGAGCCGCAAACGCACAATATAAAATTGTCAATTAATAGATCCTAGCTCCGGTCCAAAATAATAATTAATTGAAAAGCTAACGGAATTATAATTACGTTTTGACGGAAAGTCTACTATCGACGAACTGCGTAGAATTCTGTGGCCCCATGTAAACAAAGTTAATGCGATAAAGGAGCGATTTAATAGCGACCAAACGAGTAACAAAAGCGAAGCAGAAAGCGTCATAAATGAAGGCAGGAAGCGACAGGTAAATCGTACAATGACAAGAGACAGCAATAACACAAGGTTAGAATTACAGCTAGAAAGGGACGATTAGGAACTATACATAGAGAGACTCGAATTATAATTCATAGAAAATTATATGAGTACTGAAAAATAAGTGGCCGTATCACTAACGAAAATGAGTGCCGAAACTTATATACTTATTCACGACTTGTACGCACCGACTAAGCCAAGCGAAAAGAGTTTTTCCGATGTAGTAATATTAGTGAAGCAGCATCTAAATCCGAAACCAACAGAAACAATGGACACATTCAAATTCCATCAAGCTCATCAAGCAGCGACAGCAACAGTGGCAGATTTTGCAGAAAAATTAAAAAGATTGGCACGAAATTGTAATTTCAACAATACAAGTACAGCGCTAAGAGACGAATTGGTATGCGGATTAAAAGATCAAGCGACAAGAAAAACTCTGCCCCGTGGCGAAAATTTAACGTATAATGCGACATATAAAATGAGCAAAAATGTGCAGGGCATCGCAGAAATCGACACATGTGGTGTCCAGCGGGGAAGAATTCGATTTCTACAATATTAAAAGCAGCGAACAGAAGGTCAGCGTACTGGTCGATAATGTAGGGAGTAATAATCTAAAAGCTGATCCGATGTATATAAATGTAATTGTTAAATCTTGTGAAAAAATAATTCTTTTGCGAGGAACCGGTTTCGCTCGTCGGTTGTACAGGCCGACAACTGTCGGTGGAGTGAAGTGTGGCAAACTTAACTACTTAAAGTAACGATTAATGCAAAAGATTGCGATATGGAAATCGCAAATAACATTAACGATTGCAACGAAATTAATGTCGCAAATATACCAAAGCAATTTCATATTAAATTCCCGAAATGATTTGGCCCA
Organism: Netelia melanura; assembly: GCA_964007305.1. NCBI lineage: Eukaryota > Metazoa > Arthropoda > Insecta > Hymenoptera > Ichneumonidae > Netelia > Netelia melanura. The sequence continues at coordinate 2,487,863 of OZ023260.1, forward strand.
GGCGTGAGACTGTGTTATAAAGAAACACTTAAAATGATACTGAAAGAAAAATCGCAGCCAGTAGAATTATAAGTAAGACATATACCGTTCGCATTAGCAAGTAAGGTTACGAATTAAATTAATTAACTTGTTAAACGGTATTAACATCTTGAGAAAATTGACGTAAGCGAATGGGCAACGCTAATCGGGCGAGTAATAAAATTAGACGGGTCTATTAGAATTTGCGGTATCTTCAAATTAACGTTAAATCCGAACTTAATTAAAGACCCATACTAGATCCAATTGATTGATGAAATGTTCATAGCATTAAGAAACGGCGAGACTTCTTCACAAATTGATTTAGAACACGTGTGCAAATATGGATGCAAATACTGGTTGATAAAAACAGTCGTAATATACTAACGATAAGACCGCACAAAGGGCGGTACTGATATACCAAAATAACAGAAGGCATTGCATCGGGACCAGGGGATTTTTAACGGAAAATAGAATGATGCCTACCGGGAATTAACGGGGTTATACCATATTTAGATAATATGTTTTGCACCGGAAAAACGAAAATGAGCACTTACCAACACTTTATACAGTATTTGAGCGACTTGAAAACTGCGAGTTTACAGTTAATATAAACAAGTGCGATTTCTTCGAAGAGAAGTTAGATAAAAGTTAATGCAATGATCGAAGTTCCGTTACCAGAAGATAAAAAGCAATTAGGTTCGTTTATTGGTCTTATAACGTATTATGCAAGATGTTTGCCCGATAGAGCGACAAAATTGAAACCACTTTATGAATGTGCGAAAACTGACAAATTTGTGTGGATAAAAAATGTAACGCGGTATTTAAATGGGTGAAAGGAGAATCAGCTTCGTCACGGGTATTCGGCCCACTTCGAGCCGAATGAAAAACAATTGTATTATCGTGTAATGCGTTTTCATATGGGGTCGCACCAATACTGTCACACTGATATAAAAACGGGACCGATAAACCGATTGCGTATGCATCGAAAGTAACTCCCAAAAAAGAGTTGAGTCGCACAATCATTAAGAAGCCGGTCCATTATCCTATTGCAATTTTTCATCATGTGTACACTACAATTAATTATGTGGAGGACCAATTATAAATATTAAGCGCGGCAGAGATTGCGAAAGCAATCAAACGCGACAAATCATTGAATAAAATAATTGAATATGACAGAGGTACATGACCAAACGGGAGTAGTATGAGTATATATTGCGGGAATACCGAATTGTGATCCCCGAATCAGTGTAGCCGTGTGTTATGTGAGGAATGCATGCATCTTATTTCGACATAGTGGAGATGGAAATGTTGGCGAGGTCATATGTGTAGTGGCCGAATATTGATAAATACATTGAAAACATGGCTGCAGCAGGCAAAGAGTATGTACAAGATATAAAGAAACCTGCAAGTCGTCCGTTAACACCGTAAACTTATCCGAATAAATGTTGAAGTAGAATTCATATTGGTTTTCTAGGTTCATTTCATGGACATATGTTAATGATGATTATAGATGCGTACTCGAAGTGGGCTGAAATTCCTGATACGCAACAACGCGTATCAGGAACCATCGAACGTAAACAAAAATTTAAAAAAAATTCTAGTTCGATTTAGTCTGCCGACACAGATAGTTAGCGATAATCGTAGACAATATACTAGTACATATGTTGTGTCCCGATAATCGAGCGTTACTACAATGATGTAAGTAGTACGTATAACCGAGTAGGCCAACGATCCACTTTAATTGCATTACGCAATTAAAGCCGACTTCGAATTTCGGATATGAGAACGCCGACCCAGAACAATTCTACGTAAAAGTTGTTACCTTAATGTAAGTAATACATACAACCGAGTAGGCCAACAATACGCTGAATCGGCATTGCGCGATTGAAGCCGCCTTCGATATTAGGCTATGCGAACGCCGACTCAGACAAAATTCTACGAAGAAAAGTTAACTTCCAAATCTGAGAAATAATGTAAACCAGATTTGGAGTACGCAACAACAAAACAAAGCTGGTCAAGCTGTTCCAAATTATAACTGTATAAAAGGACCAGCTAGCCAACATTTAAACAGTCTTTAAGTAATCTTTAACCTGTACGTGCGGCTTGACGGATTCGCGCAAAAATCCGCCTTTCCTTTCTCTTATTCAAAGTGTCAATAAACTATTTATATTCTTCGTTTGTCTTTCATTTGAGTTCTAACCCTTTAGTAGCAGATCCCTAAAAATATTAAAGTGCAGTGCGAAATCGTGCGGCACAACACATAGTTTAGGGAGTTCTGTAAAAGGTATGGTTTTAAACAAATATTCACGGCACCGGACCATCCGGCAATGAACGGAGCGGCTGAAAACTTTGTTGAGACATATAAGGACAAAGTCGGTAAAATTTTCAGCTGTGGGAAGTCACTCGAAGATGCAATAAATCTCTTCTTGTTTGATTATAGGTCAACAGAGCATTGTACCACGAGAAGAATACCCATATATATGATGTACACCCCCGTGGTGCTACCACCTTGTCAGGGGGGGGGGGGGGGCAGCGGTCCAATGATCCGTCGGGCCATGCCGGTAGGTACTACCATGCCGGACAGGCCGACGGTGAGGTTCGCAGAGCAGCATAAGAGCAGCACATCCCGCGGACGCGTTGCCTCTTCTGGTACCATTGGCACCGACTCACTCGGATTCCTCTGGCGAATGCGGTGAGGGTACAGCGGAAAACCCAGGAAGCCCCTTTTGGTGGGGGTCGCACGCCCGGGGGCCCGCGTAATAGTACTCGGGGTTAGCCGCTCGGATGGTCTGCCCCGTAGCAGCACGCGAAAAAAACATGTGTTGCCCCTGTGTTCGTGGTGGCACCTAGGTATGATAGGTCGATGATATGAGCGAGGCTGTGCAGAGGCCACTTCAGGTAGTGTCTGCACACTATTTTTTTTGTGTTGTTGGGCGGTGAGCTGGAGATCCTCGTTAAAATCTCCACTTCACGAGGACACTAGATTTCCCACGGCCCAAGAGAGGGGAGAGAAGGGAGAAAAAAGACGCTGAAGAGCGCAGGTGATCTAGCATCGCCCGCGCCTCCCCGCCAGGGGGTAGGGGGTGCGACAAGGGAATGAAAGCGTTGGTGGTGTTGAGCCGCTTCGTCTCCGCCACGTTGAAGAGGAAGGAAAAGGGATCGGGTGGTGGGATGGCCGACGAATCGGCGAGCGGCTCACCTTTCCGGGTTGCCCCTGAACCGGGGCTATTGAAGGGAAAGAGGAAGAAGATGCGGACGAGGAACGCGCGGAAGGCGGCGCCCTTGCCAGCGTCCTCCGCGGTCCCGCTGGAGGGTCTGCCTGAGTCGGATCCTCTAGCGGAGCCTGACGCGAGTCGGGCACCTCGGGCACCTAACCTCAATATCGCCGACGGGCCGATCGTCCCTGACCCGGCGCAGGGGTCGGATGCCCCTTGTCGCGATGCCTCAGGTGACTTCGTGGTTCCGCCGCTGAGAGATAGAGGGAAAGGTCATGGGAGAAGGAGGGGAGTGAGTCGGCACGGTAGCGTGGTCTCCTCCGTCCCCCCCATAGATGCGAGGGGCCCGGTGCGTCGAGCTGGCGGCGTGGTGGTGGACTCGTTGGCGCGTGGGGGCATCACGATTGCCATCCCTACCCTTGCGCCTGCTTCGTCGACCGCCATCTTCAGGCCGTCGGAGGTGAGGGCTTGGACCGAAGCCATGGCGGCAGAGGTTCGCGTCTTCATGGCGGACGCGGCCAATATGGTCAATAAGGTAGCTGCAACATACCTCGGCGGCCGATAACCGAGCTGCCATGCCAGGCGGTGGGGCGGGTGGAGGGCCGGGTGGGGTAGTGTGGGGCGGTGTGCTCCGCGCATGTATCCGTCGTTCGCGATATTGGGAGGTAGGTTGCTGAGGCGCTCCGGGAGCTTGCGGAGCGCAAGGCGCTGGTGCCTGGCGAGCCTTGTCCGATGGTTTCTGGCCCGCGGCCGCGGGCGCCCCAGCACGTGATGGTGAAACCTGCGGATGGTGAACGGAAAATGGACACGGCGGCGGTGAAGGAACGTTTTAGGACGCTTGTGAACCCTGCGGCATCCTCTCTGTGCTTTCGTAATATGCGGGTTGTCCGGGACGGGGTCCTGGTCGAGATGCGCACGAACAAGGACCTTGAGTTCTTCAGGTCCAGCCAGGTGTTCCGCACTGGCGGGCTCAGTGTGTCTGAACCGGAGGAGCCCTGCCAGATGTTAATTGTCTTCGGGGTCCCCAGAGGCATGTCCGATAACACGCTCATGGCCAGCTGGAGGGGTCAAAACATGCCTCAGGTGGATGAGGGTTCGTTTCTGGGGAGTGTGAGGCTAGCGCGGAAGTTCGCAGCTAGAAGCTGAGGTGATTCGGGCTCCCACTGGGCCCTGGAGGTGACGCCCGAAATGGCATTACAGTTGGGGCGGTCGGGACGTTTCTTCCTGGGTTGACATTCGTGCGCCTTTAGGGAGTGCGTCGAGGCCAATTGGTATTACCGGTGCCTAGGATTTGGCCACACGGCCGGGTTCTGCGAAAGGCGGGCCCGGATTTGCGGCTGGTGCTCGGGCGAGGGACACTCGGCAGCTGGCTGCCCCAACAAGGAGGCGGTCCTTTGCTGTACGAATTGCAAGGGAGCGGGCCGCGCGTAGCCGTATCTCCGCCCGGGGGAAGGGGGGGTTATTGCAGGCCTCCCGGCGTGGATGCGAATCTACCGAAGCGGCGATGCAGGGTCGGCCGTCGTGTTGTCCAACTCCCTTCTGGATGCGACGGTGGTCTCGGCGGCGGCCAGGGACTGTGGTGCCGCCATGTGGGTGCGCGGTGATTTCGGGGAAGTTTACCTTTCCTCCATGTACTGTCGGTCCGGGGAGCCCCTTCGCGACTATCTCCACTATTTGAAGTGGATATTTACCCAGTTGCGAGGGGCCCCGGTCCTGGTAGGCATGGATGCGAACGCCGTGTCCCACCTGTGTCACTCCAAGAACCGGATCAGAGGTGCCCAGAATGCTGCACGCGGCGGTGAGTTGGAGGCCTTCATTGTTGCTAACGACTTGGAGGTCTTGAATGAGCTAAACCGGGAGTTCGCGTTTGATGGGCCTAGGGGCAGGTCGGACATCGACATTACTCTGGGGAGGGGTGTGAGCCGTCTGTGTGCAGCCGATGTTGTCGGCGCCCCCCTTCATGTTTTCGGGTGGAAGACCGTCGACGTGGATTGGGTAGGGTACGATGCCCAGTCCGTCGCCGTAGGTGGCCTGTCGCGGTAGGGGTGGGGTGATGCCGAGCCTGGGGCCCTGACTGACCGCGTCGCGTCCATGTTCTATGGCGGGAACGCTGCTTGGCTGGGTACGGCCTCCACGTTGTTGCCTACGCCACGACATTCTCCTCCTCACCTCGGAGGATTCACGCCTGAGTTTAGAGACTCAGACCGCGGAGTCTCTTCGGATAGTGAGCGAGTGGACAAGACCGTTTGCATGCATGAACTGGCACATGTTTGATATAAGTTGGTTCATCAGTAAATAACACGTTGAGAAAAAAATCCTGGTTCTGTCGTATTCTCTTTTGTGCCCATTTCCAAAAGGCAATACGATTTTGGAATTCATTCCCATGTAATTTTTGATGCAATGATAGATGATATGTTCGGAATTTATGGATTTCAATTTCAGAACCAGATGCTATGTCTTAGGAATCGATAGGAGGATCGTGAGTAACGGCAGCTAATACTACAGCTTAATTAATTTCATTTGTTGGAGTTTTTCCACGCACATTGTTCTCTCATTTGAACACTGCCACTTTTCATGAATTGCGAAACGACACAAAATAATGTACTTCTACACGAATGATTTCTTTCAGGGGATCTCTCAATCTACAATGCTATTGATTGCAGTACATTTTGTCTGGATTCACCGTAAATAAGAACCATGCCAATTTTCTCAGCTAAAGCATCTGTCATGAATGACAAGCGATTTACAACTAATGTTATTTGCATTTCATGCGAAACAATATGTAATTGCATTTCGCGACTTTTCCTCATGATCAATTGTAGTACCCCTACTGACCGCCAGAATAACCACGCGTTTAGAGTCTAAGAACTTGTTCCCACTTACTGGGCTTCCCTCTTGCGCGTATTGTCTGCATTTATAAGGAAAATAAAAATAGGAAAGAAACGTAGATGGAGGAGATCTGAGGAATTGGAACCATATGAAGAGCGATTGGAGAAAATGAGTCGGAGAATAGAAAAGGTGAGAGCTAAAAAATATAAACGACGGACGTACGACTTTTTGTTGTAGGATAGATTGCCTTGTGACATATTAGACGTGACGACTACGGAGGATTACTACATGGCGACCCAGGAAAGTCTAACCTAACTGGGGAAGAGCGTTGCTTGCGCAAAAAATTAGGATTACTCGTATGGGTCTAACTCATCGAGTAACCTAAAATTTGGCCGAGTTGCGAACATGGAGACAGGCGACTCATGACGGTCTAACCCGATCGAGGAAGGGTGTAGCCCTCGCAGATCGGAGAATTGGACTTGTTCTGTGGGCTCTGACCGTGGGTTAGCATTCATATGGTAATTTTTACCTCGGTCATGAAAGGTCGTCAGGATGAGGAAAACACGGAGTCGGAAGAGATCTTGAGCAGTTATGACAGCGGAGAGTCTCAGAGACGCAAAAATGTAGGTCGTAAGAAAGACCAGGAAAGTTTCGTTTAATCAGATACTCCTCAAAATAATGAGGAGTTTCGTTAATCAAAAGAGATTCCGGATCGAGACGTACCAGAGGATCGAGACATAGTTCAGGAGGGAAAAGCGGAACAGCAAGGACCGATAGAGGCGACAGATGAAAATTTAGACCCTCGTATTATCGAGGTATTAGGAAAACGTATTATAGAAGAATGCAGTTCGGCGCCGAAAATACTGAACGAAATGAGGATTCAGTGGGATGAGATTCTAATAAACGGGTTGCCGAGCGAAGAACATGAATTGTTAATAAGAAAGTATCCGCTACCTGGAAACGTAAGTTTTATCGATTCGCCACCTGAAACGCAAATTTTATCGATCCGCCGACAATTAACCCGGAAGTCAAAGCGGCTCTCGAGGAAAATGTGGCGAAAAGAGATGAGAGAATGGTCGAACAGCAAAGAAAAATAGGCTTGTTGGAAAAGCTGAGTGATGCAGGGCATATAATAATTGATATATAGAAAGACGAACCTCTGATTCGGCGTAGCCTAATTCTCCCAAATATTAACACAACATTCAAGGAGGTCCTCAATGGCTCGGCTCTGGACGAGTGAGTATTCGGAAAACAAATAGAAGAGAGAGAGAGTCAGAACAGCAAAGATATTGGAAAACGCGTCGAAGGAGCTGAGAATATCGAGGAAGCTGTCGAATATTAAGAATTCAAAAAACTCGCGAGTCCCGTCTCGTCGCACATAGAACGGACGACGATAAGATGCAATGGTAATGGCAGGGAGAATCAACTGAATACACGGCGTTCTCGGAGTTCTCCAAACACGTCGAAGGGACGACATCAACAGGAGAAGGAGTTCTTCAATCACAAGAAAAAGGGTCGATCTCATCGGAGATGGTGGAAAGCAATGTAAGTGTCATCGCAGGTCGATTACGACATTTTAAGCCAAAATGGGACGAGATAACAACAAATCGGTTGATTTGATAATGGGTAAATACATATGAAATTCCTTTGAAACCAAAGCCTTTTCGGGGGAATATGAGCGAACGAAGTACATCAGAGAGAGAGAAAGAGAGAGAGAGAGCGGAAAGAAATAAGAAAACAAAATTGGGAATTGCAAAGAAAAGGGACGATTGTTCAATATAACGAGACACATGGACAATTTTTATCGAGTATTTTTCTAATTCCGAAACCAGATAGTGGTAAATCCTTCATTTTAAATCTCAAAAAATTAAATGATTTTATTGGAACAGAGCACTTCAAGTTAGAAGAAAGGAAGGCTGCCGTCAATCTCATAGACAAAAACTCCTTTCTTACGAAAGATGGCTTAAAAGATGCGTATTATACAATTTCTATTGCAGAGTCGAGTATAAAATTTCTCAAGTTCTAATTTGCCATAAAAGTTTATGAATTTGTTTGCTTGCCGTTCAGGTTAAGTACGACATCGTACGTATTCACAAAAATTCTGAAACCAATGATAGCAAACTTTCGTGAAAAAGGATTCACGATAGCTATGCATTTAGATGATATTTTAATTATTGGCGATTCGAGTTGAGAATGTTCAGCACACACTCAAGAACTTTGTGATACTCTGCAAAAACTCGAGTTTGTGATTAATTGGGGGAAATGTCAACTCATTCCCGGAAAGGGCTGTAAATTTCTAGGGTTCATTTGTGATACAAAAAGAGTGAATTTACAACTACCAGAAGAGAAAAGAAACGATAACGAGGAAATAATTGGAATATACATGCATAAAGATTCGTGTAAGACCCAAGAGTTCGCAGAGTTTGTCAGAAGGTTAGTCGCGTATTGTCCCGCAAGTAAGTATGGGATAGGTCATACGAAGATTTTTGAGAGAATCAGATACCTGGAGTTAGAGAAAAATCGGAAATGTCACGAGGAACGACTGAAAATCCCAAGTTTTATACAATCGGAATTCCGGTGGTGGTCGAGAGCTATTTGCTCAGCCGTTAACTCGTTGAAATATCTTAACTACGACTATGAGATCTTCAGAGACGAATCCCTTTCGGGATGGCGAGGCGTATTTCGCGGTGAGAAAACATATGGGTTTTGTAATGGAAAGGAAAAGAGAGTTCATATTAATGTCCTTGAACTCATGGCACCTTTCTTTGACTTGAAATGTTTTGTTAGCGAAAAAATGGATGGTAACGTACTCTGCGTATTGATAACATTACGGCTGTGGCATACATTAACAACATGGGGGAAGTACGGTTCGAAAATCGTAACCGAGTATCGAGAGAAATATGGGAATGGCATAAGAAACAAAACATTTCGATAATATATAAATACATACATAAATACGAAGGAAAATGTCGAGGCAGACGTCGAGTGTCGGCATTTAGGACAAGAGTCTGAGTATACTTTGGCAAACTGGGCTTTTCATAAAATAGTATATTTGCTGGGTCGCCCCGAGATCGACTTATTCGCATCTCGCATTAATGCAAAATGCGATCGATAGGTATCGCGGTTCCGGGATCCCGGAGGTGAAGTGGTGATGCATTTGCGATTGATCGGCGACAGTTCTTGTTATTCGACGCATTTCCTCCCTTTTCTCTCATCTTTCGAGTCCTACGAAAGGTTAAGGGACGGCAAAGCGCCAGGCATCTTGGTAGTGCCGGACTGGCCGGCGCAGTCGTGGTATCTGCGATATCGGTCCTTTCCTATAAGTGGGGCAGTGAAATTTGGTTCTAATAAACCCTTATTGTTGTCCGTCAACAGAGAACCTCATCCTTTATCGAAAAACCTTACCCTGGTAGCCGGGTTTGTTTGTGGGAGGCGTTCAAGATAAACAGCATTCCGGAGGAAGCAAAGGGAATTATGATCGGACTAATACGGAAATCGCCACTGACACAATACGACAGCTCTCTCCGGAAATTGTGGACCTTCTGTAGCAAAGAAGGGGTAAATCCATATAAATCACGGAGGACAGATATTATAAAAAAGAGAGCGGAAGAATTTGAAAGACAAACAGCCTATAGCTCATTGAATTGTTTTCGAGCGGCTATATCATTAATAGTCGGCTCTTGGGCAGGACCAGACGAATACATTGGCAGACTCTTCAAAGGAATATCGGAAGCTCGCCCGGCTAAACTAACATACGATTAGACTAAATATTTGAAAAACTTAGGCAAAAAGGAAGAAATGGCATTAGATTAAGCGATCAAAACTAATGTTGTCGGCACTAGTAACAGGGCAAAGGATGCACGCGCTAACTCTGATCCGGCTCGAAAATGTACAATGGCAAAATAAGGGTCTGGCGATAACAATTCCAGGTAAAATAAAAACATCCAGTGTGAATAAGAAACATCCCCTTTTAACACTGCCGGGTTCTGATAAAGACAAAGATATCTGCGCAGCCACACCATTACAACCATATATGGATAAAATAAAGGCAATTCGAAGTTCCGGTGATACCTTATTCGTCGCAGTACGAAAACTGTATGAATCCGTAGGATCTCAGACCTTAAGCCATTGGGTAAAACGAGCGATGAAAAAAAGTGGAATCAATACAAATATCTTCACAGCTCACAGCACGAGGCATGCGTCATCTTCTGTGGCAAAAACAAAAAGACGTCGACATTATCAGAGAAACAGTCGGCTGGACGAAAAGATCTCAAACCTTCCCGCGATTTTATAACCGGCCGATAGTGCACGACAAGGGATTGTATGCTAAAATTATTTTAGAGGGATAAATAAAATAAGATTAGAAATAAATAAATAATCTCAGGTATAAGCAGACAATAAATAGCGCCACAATATCTTTCAACATCTACAATTCAGCATGAGGAAGAGGCGCAAAATACAATTGAACGATTAAACGACTTATCTGTAAGGGATGTTTGATCATAATTGTATAGAGCACCTCTTCCGAAAGATCAGTCTCCTACTCATGATTATTAATCAGTAGTATATAAAAAAAAACATAAGATAAGCCCATCTCCTTCTTAGGAGCTTATTCCCCGATAGTTGCGGCTCATCTTTAAACGAATGAACATCAACCAGGAAGGCGCCAGAGGGAAGCCCAACAAGACGAAAAATGTTCCTAGACTTTAAAAGCGTGGTTATTCTGGCGGCGAGTAGGAGTACTACAATTGATCTTTTGGAAGAAGCGCTCCATACAATTACGATCAAATATCACTTACAGGTAAGTTTGTTTAATCGTTCAATTTTATTCCAAAGAAAAAACAGTAAAAAACTTGTGTGTCCTTGTGCGTAGGTATGAACAGGTTGTGAACGCTCAGCGTTGAAGTTCTCTGTTAACTTTTATCGAGTTATTTTGCCGGTCTCAATATTTAGCAGTTATTTAAAAATTCAAGTTGATTATTTGTTTATTTGATACTATTTTAATTAAGTTTCAACTTCATCTGTCATTCAAAAAATGATTTTTTCCGTTACAATGACGTTGTGTAGTTTTTCTTTGACAATTCAACATTGTACAATAGTGGCTAAGAGAAAAAATATTTCAAACAACAGTTATTGGTTTTAAATCGTAAATTAGGAATCAGTAATGAAAAATAGATACAGTAATGAGCTTACTTATTTGTTATTTCAACCGTCCTAATTATTTGTCACTTTTTTTAGCACATATTAAAAGTTAATGAGTTGCGAGGTGCTGTCACAATGGTCGTTACCGCATATCAAGGGGATCACCAAACCTCGGTATCCGTAGCAACACCTTAACGACGCATTTCGGTATAGCGAGGTTTGGCAACCCTCTCGATATGCGATATAGACCATTGTGACAGCGCCTCGTAACTATTTAACCTTTATAATGTGCTCAAAAAAGTGTCATATAATTAGGAGGGTCAAAATAAAAAGTATGTTTGATTTCATAGTAATTAACAATTATCGTATAAACGTTGATTTTAGAAAAACTTGTTAAATACATTTTATTTTCTATATGCAGCTAAATTCGTTATCGTTAAGATAGCGTTCCGAATCGTTATCCTCATGAGTTACAGAATCACGCTACAGCGGTCAATTAGCAGCAGTGGCAGCACTGAACACGCCCCATAGGCTTCTCGTATTTCCAACTCTGAGAGTCGAGCGATCTTTTCTTGTTTCCTTACCTCTTGCATATAGATATATTTTATTTTGCATAAATAGTAATGAACAAAATGACGAAAGATGCCAGAAGTGTTAATTTATTATTCGTGCCGACTCTCGGCTAATTTTAGTTCACGTCTTGCAATAAATTGATAATATCGTGCTACGGCAACGGCAATTAAAAAACGTGCGTGAGGTAAAATTACTCAGTGGAAACCATGCCAAGGTTGTGGACGTCTTCCATCTGGAGGAGAAGGATGTAATGAAGCGCAGGAGGGCTGGGAATAGGGCTACAGCCCTGGGAATAGGGTTAGACCTGGAGTAGCAACCCAAGCTCGCGAAATTGCGTACGTTCTATAGGTATGCATCTGTGTGTCCAACACATGTTCGCACGGACGCCGCTGACTCGGTGCCAACTTCATTATTCTATAAGTATTCTATCTAACAATAAGACCTTGAGTGCATTAATAAAGTTCTACATTTCAAATGGCACGCTTAAATCTTTTTCTTCGTCATTTTTATTCATTAATAATATATCTTTTACAATTATTTGAAATTACATGAACGGCCATTAACATTCTTAGGATTATTATTATAGGAGAAGGCGGGGGGGGGGGGGGGGGGGGGGGACAGTTCACTTTATGACGTAAAAATGTAAAACAACAATATATAAATATTTTAATACCATCAGTATTTGAAAAGTAATTATATAGTTATCTCATAATGTAATTTTTTATAATTAACTATAAATAAGATCATTGCAATAACGAATTACCTATATGTATGACAAATTCCATCTTGCCGCCACCTTAAGGACAAGATGGAAAGCTCATACCGGCAAGATGGAATGTATCGTAAAGCTTTGCATTTTGCAACTGTAACGCAAAAACAATCATTTTCTGTGTCGGTACACAAGTGATTTGCCCAACGACAACATATTGGGCACTGTACCCACTCCTCCGCGAGTAGTTTCACGTATTCTTCGTCAGTGCCATAACGAGGCCGTGGTGAAAGAGGCGTCCGCCACGGGCGCAACTGGGTTTGGGGCGTAAAACTAATGATATCGAGCGCGTTGAGAGTTGCACGAGGTTTTTCTTTTACTTTTATTTTACTTGTCCATTCTACTTCTACATAAATCAACACCGACTGACCAATGGGGCAGGCAGGCGGATAATTGTACACGCATCACATTTCTTCTTTTTCTTACAGTATATAGTATAGTGCGTAGCCCTGTGTCATACGTGAACGAACTCAATTGGAACGCGCGACGTGGCGCGAATTTTGAGCGATCCAACGCAACGTGGTGCGCCACGGCAACAGTATCCTGCTATGTGGAGCGGCGGCCGCAAAAAAGCCGAGAATTCCTGAAAGACTGAAATTATCAGAAAAGCTAGGATTCATTGTGACGATAAAGAAACGCCATGGTTGTTTAATCAGAACCGGTATTGAGGAGGAGGGGGGAAGGTTATTACATAATTAAGTGCATTTTCGACTCCGCGTAATAAGCTTAAATAATAACGAACAAGGTCAAAATGAAGGAATTGAAAACTTGCAACGATATACATTACCGGCGGAAAGTTTCCGGACAAAAGTTGAAAACAGTGTTGGAACGTTTTTTTATGCCATTTCGCCGGTAGTTGGCCTAGGCCAATTTAACCAACGCCATTTTAAAGAGCAGGGATTTCCCTTCATTTTGGCTTTTTAAAAAAAATGTACGATTTTTTTTACAATTGACCACCCAGTTTTGAAAACAACAATTTTTGGTTGTTTTTTTGTTCTTCTGCAAGTGGACCCCCTTTGTAGTAACAATTATTTTAACGAATTTTTTAGAAAATTGTCTACGATTTCTTGTTTTCAAAAATATCTCGTTTCTTGAGAAAAAGTAGACAATTTGAAAATTGCTCCATAGGACGAAAGCGATGAGGTTTACAACAAAACCTCAAGATGGAAAAAAGTTGTATTACTTCTTGCTGAGTTCAGGAGAATCTTTTCAAATTTTTTTTTTCGAAATTTTTTTTCCACCTATTTCCGGTCAGCTCGATTGATCTCAATACCATGAAAATAATAAGATTAATTTGTTTACTTACATCTAAGAAATTCCATCGTCGAAGAAACCTCCGAAGAGACCAAAGTTTAATATGTAAGTACAAAATTTTATTCTATTATTTTCATGGTATTCGGATCAATCGAGCTGGCTGGAAATAGGTGGAAAAACAATTTCGAAAAAAAAATCTGAAAAAATTCTCCTGAACTCAGCAAGAAGTAATACAACTTTTTGCCATCTTGAGGTTTTGTTGTAAACCTCATTGTTTTCGTCCTATGCAGCAATTTTCAAATTGTCTATTTTTTCTCAAAAAACGACATATCTTTGAAAAAAAAATCGTAGACAATTTTCTAAAAAATGAACTTGAAGCTTAGACTTCCCCCTTTATGAGTATGGTGAAAGAAAATTATTAAAAACAATTTTACTGCAAAGGTGGTCCACTTGCAAAAGTACAAAGAAAACGACAAAAAATTGTCGTTTCCAAAACTGGGTGCCAATTGCAAAAAAATCCAACTGCAATCCAATTGCAATAGGCCAACTACCGGCGAAATGACATAAAAACCGTTCCGGCACTGTTTTCAACTTTTGTCCGGAAACTTTCTACCGGTAGTGTATATCTTTTTTATTTTCTTTTTTTCCATTGAGAACAAAATTGCTTCAGATTTTCTGAGAAAAATCTTAATTTTCGGAACAACACTATTTTTAATTTTTTAATTTAAATTTTTCTTTTAAACTTGAATTTATTCTGAGTTTCATGCCGCAAGATTTATAGTGGGCAGATTATTTTTTCGATTTCTTTTTGTCGATTGAAAAATAAATATTTTTGTCAGAAAAACTGAACCAATTTTTTCTTCAATCGAAAATATATCTACCCACTATGAATCTTGCGGCATTACACTCGGAATAAATCAAAGTTTAAAATAAAAATTGAAAATCAAAAGTAAAAAATGGCGATTTTTAGAAATTGATATTTTTCTCTAAAAAAACTGAAAAATCTCATAGAGTATGACTCAAATATATGTTTTTAATTTCTTTCTGAAAAGCGCCTTTAACAATGTAAAATTAAAAAAAAAGTCTCGGTTAACCAATTTTTGAAAAAGATATAAGCGTTTGAAAGAGTTGGAAAAACAAAAAGATGTTTTTTTCAAAATTTATACCTTTTTTCGGTTGGGTACAAAATTTGAAAAACGTTACAAAAATGTTTACGGTGGGGTAGTATAACATAACATTTTAAGCAAAATTAACAATGGTCGGGTTGAAAAGTGGTCGAAATGATGTATATATATACAGGGTGAATTGCGTAAAGGGTACCAGGCGCGCACCGCCCCCCCCCCATACACACACACACACACACACACGCACGCACGCACGCACACTCGCACACGCGCACACGCGCACAGCCGGCGGTATTGTACTTTTGAAGCCTTATAACTCGAAAAGTAATTGATGAACAAATATTTAATTATAGTGTTTTTGAAAGCTCTCGAGATCAGCTACAAGAATATGTAATAAAAAATAGGGGGTGCCATTTAAAAAAATGGAAGTGACCTTCACGTGACCTTCAAATAACTCTTCAAGGTCAATTCAATGGCACCATTTCCAGGCTTTCCAAACACCCTGTATATTTAATCCATAACATAACAAATTGACCAATCTGCTTTCCATAAAAATTCTATAATTATTGAAACCATTCACACTATACTCAAGAACCATAATTCACTAATTACGGCACTGACTAAACCGCTAAAAAGGTCCTTTCACCTCTCTTTACCTTAGACTTCGCAATTTTTCGCAAACACACGATCACGTACAAATAAATGTAAGAATAAAATTAATTTTTCTTGTCTCACGATGCAATTTAAATGAATCATCATCACTGAATTTTCAATGGTAAATATCACACTTATTTTCGAAACATCATCGACAAACATAATTATCTTTTTTATCATCAATTTGCAGATAATATCCATCGCAAAAAACCGATTGGAGATTAGACTCATTAAAATTTCATATATACAATTGACTAAACAATTTATTAACTGGGTTCTCAATTCATCACACTCGTTTAAGTCCGCCAACTTATTCCGAAAGAGCATCTAAGACAGGTATTGTGAAACCTGAAATCACCAAGTATCGAGGTTTGGCACATTGACAGAAAACGTAACCTAAAACCGAACAATTTCATTAATGAGTATCACACGTTCTCACACAACACCTAACAATATACTAGCTTTAACTAATATCATATATTTAAACTATTCTTAAGGAATAGTATATTATAATTATTATAAATTATAGCGTGAATAAAATTTTGAAGAGGACCCTAATCAAGATCGAAACGTTAAAACAACGCAAAATTTCATTCCGCTTCCACCTGGAATCACTGACCGAATCGAAGCCGACATTTCATCGACAATATTTAATCAACGATGCCTGCACCATATGCCCTCTACTTCTTCAGAGAGTTTATTTGATCAAAAACAGCATTTCTGTGTTTTGTTTTAGTTTCTTTTGAGGCATTAGAGCTGTGGCGGTTTGCTACGCTTACTATATTACCCATTACCTCTACAATCTTAAAAATCCGGCTGTAAACGTTTGTTGAAAAGACACGCAGCTATTTGACAAGCAATCTTAACTATTCTTTTCCACTGAAGATGTGTTAAGGGGCCATTGCCCACGCGCAGTTATTAAAACCCTCGTTGTTGTTTTGCGTATTTTCTCCGAGGCATCGTTCAAGTAATTCTTCCTTAATCAAATCTTCGTACATCGATTTAAAGAAACGTCTTAAACTTAAGAGGAACAGATAAATGTGCTCAGGTAATAAAGGCACCGGGACTGACGACGGCCGCCTAAGGCGGCCTGGGAAGGACCGGGCCACTGACTCCAGGATCGTTACATCGAGGAGGGTCAGTTGAGCCATTAAAAGCTTCGAACACTTCAAGAGCACAGGAGAGAATGCATATTCTTCGCAGGCCCTGCTGCAACAGGGGCTGGGAGTGCTACCTTTGCCGCTTACCAAGGTAATGAGGGCGAGTATCGGATTGGCTGCATCCCTCGGGCTTGGAGTAGAACAAGGGTGGTATTTATGATTAAGGCCAGGACGATAGACTATTATCGACCGGGATCCTTGAGGGCTATCAGTCTCACATAGTTCTTACTAAAGACGGTGGACAGATACATCAGAAACGGGGCGCTTAAATAAATGCTTCTCCACGAAACTTAGTTTGCGTACGAGCAAGGGAAGTCGGTGGAGGCGCCACTACACATGCTGGCATATAGACTGGAGGCGGCCCCGTCGGATGATAAGCTGGTGGTAGGCACTTTTATGGATGTAGAGGGAGCTTTCAACTGCATCTCTATTGAAGCCATCGTTAAGGTGACCAGGAGACATCGATTCAACAAGACCACGGTCAGATGAATCGGGAACATGTTGTCTGACCGACGGCGGAAGGTGACGAGAGCAGACACGAGCACGGGGGTGTCGATCTTGAGGGGCTGCTCGCAGGGGGAAGTGATTTCGCTCCTGTTGTGGCGCTTTGTCGTAAACGAACTACTCAGCAAGCTCAACGGGTGGAGTGTACGGACGCAGCGGTATACGGATCATATTTGTGGTGAGAACCAAGCACACAGAGGCGGCTAGAGATCTCACCGGTATGGCGCTAAGAGTAGTTCGGAGATGTTATGAATAGTCAAGGTTCATCGTTAATCCGGATAAAACAGAACTGATTCTCTTCATAGGGAAAAGAAGGGTTGTGGGCTGAGAGAACCTAATCTTCTACGGAAGAATGTTAGTACCCACGGGAGCGGTGAAGCATCTCGTGGCTATCCTGGATGCGAAGCTGAACTTGGGGAAGTACGTAGAAATGCTGAGCAGAAAGGCATGTGGACTGCCATGGGACACTAGCAGGATCTACGGAAGGATATAGGGGTTGAGCCCCAGGATGATGCGGTGGATATACAGCGCGGTTATCAAACCCACCCTACTGCACGAGGCTCTGGTGTGATGGTGAAGAAGGTCGCTGGTGACAGCGGGGAACGCACTCAAACACATCAGGGAACTCGTGTGCAGGGCAATGTCGGACACGATGAGTGCAACGTCTGTCAGCGCGATGGGGCTGTTATTGGGTGGCTACCTCTTTCTATCGAGATCAGGGGAGCAGCAATGATGGCGGCGTACATAATAAGGTTGGGTGGGCAGTGGGGGCAGAGGGAGCTGCCCAAGAGTCACGCTGAGATAGCAATGACTCTGGAGGGCATCACCCCAGCTGCGGAGATGTGGCCTGGCAACCTTCGGTAGGAATACCTCTTCGAAAAACCATATTGGATTAAATACCCAAGTGGATCAGAATGGATCGACTGCCCCGAACGACTCTGGCGAGGAAAAAGGTACGGAAGCTGGCGTTCGCCTGCAGGGCTCGCAGTGGAAACTCAGTATTCCTCTTGGTAGGTACTGCACGGTGTTCCAGGCCGAAATAATCGCAATAAGGGCCTATGTCTTGGAGAACACCAGAAGAGGATATACAAGCAGAAGGATATTGATATGCAGGGACGGCCAGGCGGCCTTTGGGGCACTGGAGGCTGTGGGATTCAGAAATAAATTGGTAAAGAACTGCAAGGAAGCCCTGGGTATACTTGCGAAATATAATGAGGCCAGCTTGCTCTCGGTACCCGGACATAGGGGTATCGACGGCAACGGGAAAGCAGGTGAACTGGCGAGAGACGGTGCATCATCGTCACTCCTAGGGCTGTAACCGGCAACGGGAGTCGCTAACTGCCTCATAAAGGCAGACTTTCGTGCCTGGGTGAGAATTCAGCACGGAGCGGAATGGCCAAGCTCGCTTGGTATGAGGCAGACCAAATTGGATTTGAAGGAGGTGGACAGGAAGCTGACACCGCAACTTCCAGGTCTCAATACGGAGGCCCTGAGAGTGGTAGTGAGAGTATATAGAGGATGCTGTCAATTCAGAAAACTCCTGCACCTCCTCGGCAAAAGCGAGGAGGCAACATGGAGAAAGTGTGGAGAAGAGGAAGATATCTCTCTCCACATACTCAATGCCCGGCGCTAACAACAAGCTGGTCAACGTGCCTGCGACAACTCTTTATGGATCCTAAGGAAATATAAACGCTCACACGAATGGCCCTAGTCCGATTTGCAAGGAGGATAGGGCTGCTGGGGTGAGGGGAATGTAATATGATGTTAAATTACGTGTATTCCCAGGCGCCCCCCTCCCCCTACCGCCCCGCCTGCCATAACGTTTCAAACCTAGGTTATGAACTCATGACGACAACCCTTCAGATTCACGACTCATTGATTATTGATTAAGATTTATGATGACGACTAGGCCAATCCTCGGAATATTTTCGACGCGGTACGCAAGAGCTCGCGTCCTGACGCTGACGCCATTACTTGCGCTCTCGCGAGAACGTCGTCGTGTCTATCTAAATAAATTAGCATAATTAATAAAGTGTTGTGACTGTTCTTGTGAATTTCGGGACCCTTCATCTTGATTCCATTTTTTTGTCGTGCGAATTCCCCTTGCCTGATGTCCCTTCCTCCTACTACCAGATCCGAGATCTGGTTACCAGACAACAACTTTCGTTGGAAGTTTCTTTCTAAATTCCTTTTCGTTCTCAATATAATGGAAATATTTACCCTTTTAACCCTTTTCTTCAAGGGTAATAGTTGAAAGACCTAAACATGCGGAATCCCCAGGTCGAAATACATAAGTATACATGCGCCATATTGCGGTCGGTAAAATTGAAGGCTTTTGGCCTTTTTGGCTTGACTAAAGATGAGTCTAAGCACTTCTTCGCTCTCCCTTAAACTCTACTTGCCGTTGTTGTCAATACTATGCATGTTTTGTACATGGTACCATGATGGGAACGTATTTTATGGATAAAATTGTTACGTCCTGAGTATCTCTACATTTGAGTACGACAATCTCATTATCATCTTCTTTGGATATCATTTCTCGTTTTCTTCGCATATAATGAAAAAGATCTTTTCGGATGAACTTCGTTATCATTTCGAAGTGTTCCAACTACATGAGTTTGTTGTTTAAGTATAATATGGCTAACTCATCATTTGTATAACAATTATCAATACATAATGTTCGTTCTTCGCAGAAAAATTTCTCTGCAAACTGTAGACATATATTTTGTGCCAATCCAGGTTCTCTAATACTCTCAGCTAGCCTACCGGAATCATTTTTTTGCCCATATAGATCCGTCACTTGAGCGTAATTTGAATAATTTGATCCCGTATTTGCGTACTTTATTTCGTATATATTGTTGGAAGATGAGTCTTCCGCGCCATGGAATCAACGTTTCATCAATCACAATGTGTTCTCCGGCGTGAGTATTTTTTGACACTTCCTTTCCAGTCTGTAGAAAAGCGGAAATATTTTTGCAAGCCGATCGTTACCAATAATTGGATATGAAGCTTACTTTTTACAAATCCCATATATAATATTAGTTCCAAGAATTGTTTACTTCTCCAGGATTAGTTAGTGTGTACTTATGCATTCGAAACATCAGATTAGCTCGGATTTATTTCACGTTCGTTGTATATATCTAGTTGTTGATGATCTAAGCCAGTTTATTATTTTGAAGACATTCGTTCCGAAGTTAAAATGGCGGGCGGGGAACATCGGTCCGTATCAGAACCCGATGAGGGAAGATTGTTTCAAGCTGGAAATTGTCAGTGAAGTATTTCTTACTGTTTGGGACATTGCATGTGACGAACAACGAACACACGGGTTTTGAAATAGTCAGAAACGCAAAGAACATATCAATTTCGTCGAAATAAATGCTGTATTTTATAAACTAAAATGTTTTGCTACAAACAAACGATAATATGGCAGCGTGGTTGCACATAAATTGAATGGGTAACTTCCACTTGCCGAATCTAACAAAATTATTGAAGGAAATATGGCAGTGGTGCGAGGCGAGTGATTTGTGATTTTTCGCGGCGTACATTGGTTCGAGCGATAATAAGAATGCAGACTCGGGTGGTCTAACAAGTTTCCGATCTCAACGTGAAGATGGGAGCATTCGTCAACAATAACTAGGGAATGGCTTTGCCCATCTGTTGAAAGATACGCATAAAAATTTCAACCATTTTGGACACGCAATTATTATTGGACAATCGTTTAAGTGAGTCAATATAAGTTTTTTTGTTGACAAAATGGAAAAAATCAAATATAAGGCTGTTATTAAATATTTGTTTTTAATTAAGTAGTATGCATACGCAAATCAAAAATGAGTTGGACACTGTGCACGATAACTGTACACCATCATTTACCACCATGAAATTTTGAACAAATGAATTTGAACGTGGTCGAACGAGCTTGGGCGATGGTAAATGTTTGGGGCGTCTAAAATCTGGAACCATTGACGATAACATCACTCAAACTCACCAAATGGTGCTAGACAACCGTTGAACCAAAGTGGGAGAGATATCGAAGGGTATAAAAATCTCCAAAGAACGTATTTGCCACGGATTGAATCAAGATTTAGACATAAGAAAGCTGTCTGCGCGTTGGGTACCACGTTTGCTCACAGTAGACCAAGAACGTGTTCGCATGAATATGTTTTCGTGCCGATTAATTATTGTACATGAAACTTGGACATGCGATTATACCCCAGAAACAGAAATGCAGTCAAAACAGTAGGTTGCGAAAGGGAAATCTGCTCTAAAAAGTACAAATTGCTTTTTCGCTTGACAAAATGATAGCGACTATTTTTTGGGATAGTCATGGAGTTATTTTAATCGGTTATCTTCAAAAAGGAAAATTCACTATAAAGGATGAATTGCGTAAGGGGTACCAGGCGGCATTTCAAAGTAGATGGGCTCATTACAAACAAAAGTTACAAATAAACATTAGGGATATTGTTAATAATTTACGAGGTATACATTTTTTTAATCGGTCCAATTAGAGCGCGCCGAGAAGCGTTGAAGCTGCCCACCCCCACCCTAGCCGTAGAGATAGCATGATTAGGGCGTTACATTTGGGTTTGCAAAATTCAGAGCAGTCAATTTTATTGATTGTATTATTACGCAGTCATTTTTTTCCTCGGGCATTGGTTGCTCTGAATTTTGCCCAGCGTACCAATAAGCATTAAAGCCGCCCACCTCCACCCCCACCCTAGCCGTAGATATAGCATAGATTAGGGCGTTACATTTGGGTTTGCAAAATTCAGAGCAGTCAATTAGATTGCTTGAATTTTTCCGCAGTCATTCTTTTTCTCGGGCATTGGCTGCTCAATGGAGGAGCCCCCCCCCCCCCCCGTCCGCTAATACTTAATGCTCTAGGCGGAGAATGGGTGACTTCAACGCTTGTCGGCACGTTGGGCAAAATTCAGAGCAGCAAATGCCTGAGAAAAAAATGACTGCGGAAGAATGGAAGCAATCTAATTGACTGCTCTGAATTTTGAAAACCCAAATGTAACGCCCTAATCATGCTATCTCTACGGCTAGCGTGGGGGTGGGCGGCTTGAACACTTCTCGGCGCGCTCTGATTGGACCAATTTAAAAAATTTATATCTCGTAAATTATTAACAATATCCCTAATGTTTATTTGCAACTTTTGTTTGTTATGAGCCCATCTACCTTGAAATAGCGCCTGGCACCCCTTACGCAATTCACCCTGTAGAACCATACTACGCATCATTGTGTGACAAGCTGAAGGTAGAATTTGCGGAAAAACGACCATATTTGCACACACAAAAATTTGTCTCGCCAAGACAATGCACCGTCTCATACCCCAACGGTTTCCATGGAGAAAGTCTACGAATTAGGGTTTAAGTTGCTGAACCACTCTCTTTTCTCGCCCGATTCAGCCCCGAGTGACGTTTCTTGTTTCCCAAGTAATAAAAGTTGCAATCAGAGGGCAGAGATTTCCATCATATGAACAAGTCATCCTTTGCACATGATTATTTTGCAGAGAAAGACGCCGGGTACTATTTGGACGGATTAAAAAGATGGGACTAAAAAGGAGACTATGTAGAAAAATTGAAATAAATTTAATTAAAAAATGTCTTGCATCTTGGTTAGGTCGAGACGGTTTTCCGGCCAACCGCTATCGTATCTCTTGGTGGCTGGATCCCGAGGCGTACGCGGTGGATGCATTCACAATGCCATGGACTGACCTATATTTTACGCGTTTACACCATTTGCGATTATTTTGCGACCAATTCGGAAAATAATTTCTGAAAAGGCATAAAAAGTTTTAATTACACGGTTTCGATCTATACAGTCATGATGCCCGCTATTTAACACGTTGAGCCCTATGCCGAATTTGCTGTCCTGTTCATTTGGCCGACAACGAGCGAGTGATTAAGTGACACGTTGATACATCGTTCGTGCGAGCGGGCCACACGGAAAGTTCACTGCCGGTCCCCAGAGATCGGCGCCGCGTTCGACGTATTAATAGGCTACTTATTTCAGAACTAATTCGTTTTAATCCTGAGAATGATTTATTAATTGATAATTGCAGGCAATATCATCCGTTGCACACATCGCTGTCCGTCGTTACGGGAAATTATCAGATAAACGTTTGTCTTAAACAGCGTACCTCAAGACTCTATCCAGGTTTTGAGGGCGTCTTTAACAGACGGAGCGATTAAGCAATATCGAAAACCCTTAAAAATATGGTAGGCTTTTTTGTCAAAGGAAGAAAATTTCACCGTTTTGAGCTCTGGTTGCGAGAATTCTCGAATTTTTATGCGTACCGTAGCTAAGGTGAAAATATATGGTACACTAAACTCATATTGTTCAGCTATGGCATTAATCATCGGCGGAGACATAGGATAGCACCAGATTATTAAAAGATATTTTCCCAGTGCGGCTCGTTTGCGGCCTGATGCGCCGAAATGCGATGAAATCTAGGATCCTGATCCGGTGCTAGGTCATTTAAAAGCATGCTGACCCTGCGAAACATGATTACTAAAATCATTACATAATTGTAAGACATTAATCATGTCATCAGAGTTAGTTATAGCCCAACGACTACAAGCACTTACAAAGATAAGATTAAGGGATCGTCTCAGTATAGTATACACTGTTCTAAACATTCTCTCAAATTTTTAAATCGAAATTCAAATTATTACGGTGGCTACAGCGTTTCTTGTAGAAAGGGAACGGAGCGGGACATCTGCCCAGTCCGTCGCGCCGCTCGACCAAAGCAAGAAAAAGGTTGGTACAATTGAAAAAAGCCAAGAAGCAAATTACAGACAAGCAAGTAAGGACAGGCAAGCTTTCGAGTATTTCGAAAAGAAAAACAAATACAACACAAAAACCTGCTGCCAGACCAAAAAAAGCGCAATTGACACTAAAGTTGTTAATACATCTTTCGGAATATTATGGCTTAGCAGTTCGTCGAAACTCCGATTCCGTTGAGAACATGAGGAACGCAATATGGGCGACGTTTTATCACAAAATCTCAACTGATAAGAATCCCCAGATCAGTATTGTCCTTCGGGAGGAGATTCGTGGTGCGAATGGCGCATAGCTGAGGCCAATGGATTCAAGGAAAAATAGTCTCACCCACCAGCGCTCGATGACGACGTCCAAGAGGTTTTGAAGCCAATTTACGAAGATTTGACGACCGACGATTTGTTAGAGAGATGTACGGGCGCAAACACTCAAAATAACAATGAGAGTTTCAATCATTGCGTGTGGCAACCCGCTTCCAAACATATATTCTGTGGGAAGCAAACTATAGAAATCGCGACGTATTGTGCCATCTGTACGTTCAATGAAGGGTTCAATCCAATTAAAAAAATCCTGGAGACAAGGGGGTGCACCATAGGGCCGATAGCCGCAGACTTCGCTGCAAAATATAAGGCGAAGCGCATAAAAATTGCAGAACGCCGAAGCTCTCTGGACAGCAAAGAAGCCAGGACAGCTCGTCGAAACGAAATTTCAGCCGAAAATGAGCAGTTCGAGGAAGCAGAAGGGATATTGTATGGGCCTGGCATCGCCAATTGATCGTAAGTAAACGATTTATCTAAAATTTTCTAACTTCAATCTTTAAACGCGTTTTTCTCGGAATGGTGTTTTTCAAATGGTGTCCACTCTCAAAGGCAGAGTTTTGAAGATGTTTATTTCCAATTTTGAGAGAACATTTTTAACGTCATTCTCTATCGTGCTAGGGTAGCTTTTTTTTTTAATCTTCCTTTTTTTTACGAAAAACTGTCGAAAAAAAGGCCAAATTCGATACTTTTTGTTCAAAACGCCGCCATTTTGTCAAATTAAAAAAAAATTTGTTTCCGATCAAAATTGCGGCCGCAATCGTGGACATCGTACAGGATCTTTTTTTTAACGTGTCATTTCAACAATTTATTTAATTATTATATACTAAATAAATGAACGTAAAAAAATCATTTTGTATTCGGTATGAATGTATTTATTTATAAAAAGAAAACCAGACCGATTAGTTTATTACAACATTTAAAAAAAATCGCGAAAATCAGTGATTTTTCGAAGGGTCACACTGAGACGATCCCTTAAGTAATATTAAACAAGACGTTTACGCACAGCGAAGACACTTCAGGCTTCACTTCTTTTAAATCGAATGGTACATTTTTTCAACCATCTTGCAGAGCACGTCCAGCCCCACAAAAGAACATTAGGAGGTTAATGCCGTTAAAGGTCATTCAAGGTCAATATAGATGATACAAATCTAAACATCTCATACTAACAAATATTTGGTAGCCGTATAAACATTTGGTAGTGAAACGTTTGGTAGTGATCTGTGCTGAAATTACCTGAAAATATTTTATTTCAATAGATGTTGAAAATGACCTCCATCAGCCTCTAAACATTTTTGCCATCGGACAGTCAGGCACTATTTCGATCGCAGAATGCTTTCTGGAGTGATGCTGTTACGCGCATGAACGATGTGTTCTCGCATGTTTTTCGGTGTTATGGGCATATCTTGATAAACTTTTTCCTTCAACGTACTGCATAAAAAAATCGAGTAGAGTTAGGTCCGATGAATGAACAGGCTAGCCTACTCATGATCCTCGGCTAATCGCCTTACTACCGAAATGATCTCAATAACCATCATGTTCATGCCAGAGCTTTTGCCGAATTCACAGGGTTAGATTTTCAAGCAATACAGATAATATTTCTTCCAGAAAAGCAGCGTACTTGACTCCATTCTGATTATCATCAACGAAGTGTGGGCCAATAATTCTATTTTTCCATATGATGTACTAAACATTAATACTCCATGGTCATTGATGGACAACTTGCCATTATTATCTGGGATTTTCCTCCGCCCAATAGTGCATATTGTGTCTGATCACCTGCCTATTGTTTGTGACTGCCTATCGTCAGTAAATAACACATAATTGAAGAATTGTTCGCCCATCCACAATTGCTGCTGTTCCCACTGGCAGAAGTTGATGTGATTTTGAAAATATTTCGCTTCGAGAGCTTGATGCAGCGACATTCGATACGGATGGAAATAATGACGTTTGACGATTCTCCATCCACTTGATTTCGACATTAAATAATGTTTAGAGAGAGTCCGACAATTAACACGAGGGTTTACAACAACGGCACCCAAGATAGAGCTTTCGGCATTTTCCGTTCTTCGCGTTATAGAACGCTTTTTCTCCGCAGGGTTAACACTACCCATTGCGCGAAATAACGTGACTGCCGCATCACACGTTTGCCCGTTTGTACACTGTCGATCTGGAAATTGCTCAGCATACACAAATGCGCTCTTGTGGAATTTTTGGTTGCTTCACCATAATACAGTATCATGCCCACTTTTTCAAATTGACGGTATATTTTCAAATTATAAATAGCTCTTATCGAAATTCCAAATCATACTGAACGATAACCTCGATTGAGGTACATACGATGCAGATTCTCGCAGGTTAGGAAATAAACAGAAGGTATTTGGAGTGTTATCAGTGAATACGATCACCGATATCTCGCATTTCCAGCTAATTTTAGCTCGAATCAATACCAAGTGTTTCACTACAAAATTTGTATAAGACTATCAAAGATTTGGCAGTCTGAGATATTTGTATCACCAATACTGACCTTGAATGACCTTGATCAATGTGCTTTGTTCGATTCCGAAGCTCTTTGGTTTTGGCCATTTTTATTGCACTTTGGTTGCCCTCGTACAGCTTTGTTGGTTCAATGTTTAGTTTGTAAAAGTCCTCTAAGAGTTTCCGTATCCAGAGTAGTTTTCGGCTAGCTTCTGCCACCGAGATATACTTTGTTTCGCAGCTTAACCAGGCCGTACATAGTTGTTTCTTGCTGGGCCACGTTATGGCTGCTCCATTGTATTGAAATAGGTACCCACTACGTGATTTGCGGTCCGCTGTATCTTCCGCCGAGTCGGCTTCTGCAAATATCACAAGTCGTCTCGTACTTCCTCCTAATTTAATGGTAAGCCTTTTGTTCCTTTTAAGTATCGTAGAACCCGTTTTGCTTCTATCCAATGTAATTTTGTTGGCTGCTCAATCCGCTGGCTTATGCTGGCCATGATGTCCGGTCTTGTATGTGTTGCTACGTATAATAGAGCTCCTATGAGCTTTTGATAATTTTAGTTAATTCCCATATAGTTGGTAAGTTCTTTAAGGCGGATAAGTTCAAACTCTCTTTCAAGACCGTTTGCCGTTTTGTTAATTCTTTGCTCGTTGCAGCCTGCAATGAGAACATCGTCTACGTAAACGATCATATATTGAGTTTCCGAATGCAGCTGCTTTGAATAAAAACATGGGTCTGCTGTACTTTGTTCGAATGCAAGATTAACGATCGTTATGTGAAGTTTTTCATTACACACCCTTGCAGCTTGTTTTAGAACGTATAGTTTGCGTTACGTGTAGTTTTCTTTTCCAGTAACGATGTATCCTTCTGGTTGCTTCATAAAGATCGTTTCTTCAAGTTCCTCATTAAATAAAACCGTCTTTGCATCGTAGAACTGAATACGTAGTCCTTTTTGTGCGGCAACTGTGAATAACAGACACAATGTTTCTGCTCTCACCACAAGCGCGAACACTTCATCATAGTAGGTGCCGTATTTTTGACCAAATCCTTGCGCGACGAGTCGTGCTTTGTACTTGAGACGTCCTGTCTCCGCGCTTTGCTTTTTCTTGAAAACCCATTTACAGCCGACTGCTTTGTGTCTGTAGCGTAGTTCGGTTAATTTCTATGTTTGGTAAATTTTCAATGAACGAAATTCTTCATCCATTGCTTCCATCCATTCTCTATACTCGAGCTTATTGAGTGCTTCTTCTCGATTAGTGTCTGTTCGGAAACGTGCGTAGTGTCGGGAGTCCATGCGAGAGGTCAACGGGTCTCGGCCTTTGACGCTCGGGTGGACTCGGCCGTACTCGCGCGTAACGAGATCTCCCCCCACTCATCAATCGATGAGCGAGATCGATTTCCGGCATCTTCACTTCGAGTTCGTCTTCCATTAGTAAAGGTTTCGTCGCGCGCTTCTAAGTTTCTTCCATTGTATCTTTGACTTCGGCTATTCTTTCTATTCCTTCTTGTGACTCTGTGGATTATTTTCTGACCGGCTTTCCTTCGTGGACATTCTAAGTGATTTTGGGATTTCTATTAACGCATATTGATAACGACAACGGCTTTTCTACTAGGACTTTTCTAACGGCCACGCGGTCGCGAGTAACGCTGCCGCCATTACTCGGCTCGCACGCCGGTACATCATCCATTTGTACTTTAGTAATATAATAAACGTTGTTATTTATTTTGTTAATCTTCCGGTCTCTTCATCTTTATTTTGTTCGCGAGTGCACCTATTTCACTATGTTTTTTCCGTTCGTTCACTTCCCTTCAACCAGATCCCGGGTCTGCCCCCACCGTTGCAGACAGTGCCCATCTTCGAAATGCTGCCCGTGTGCGACGTGGCAAAAGTCGAGCGTGTTCGTGCGGTTTTATAATCGGCTGGTGATAAAAAAAACAAGTGTGGCAAAATCGGTTATTACTGCAGTTAGTTGGATTCCACAATAGATCTTAAGATCATTATTAATAATCTTTTAAGTTAAGAGTTGAATTCATAAATAAGTTGTGCGATAAACACATTTAGAAACGTTTAAATACAAATGACATCAAACTGTCAACACTACCTATTGACCTATTCGGACAGGACGACTAGCATAAGTACGATCGAACATCACTTAGGTAAGTTCATGTAGTCGTATAATTTTTGCACGAAATTGTTTGTAATTGGCATTAGCTATCGTCGAGACAATGCAAATGATTACAGGTGGTGGCGTTGAATGACGCAACCTCCCCTATATTAATAAGCATGCCTATTCAACGTGCCTTAACGCCATGTCCAAATCTAATTCGAAGCATTAAATGCAGCTGAGCTTGCGTGATCGAATTATATACACTTAACGATTGGTCGAAAGAACCATCTCATAAAATGGTCGTGTCTAATTTATAATATTTTCCGCATCGACTGTTATACGGACCTACTTCCAGTGCCATGAACTGATTCCCCCTTACAACGAGCTGATCGTCGCAGTCAAGAACGAATTTTAGTTTCAACTGAATGCTCGAAATAAATCGAGTATGCCCTCAATTTCGTGATTTCGATTTTCGTTTAGGACCTCGACGCTGTGGCCCTTATCGTACATTAGTTCGTTTATTAACGCATATAGCCAGCTTGATGTAAAATCATCATCATAATCTCCCTGATTGGAAATGGCAAAGGGTATACGCGCATGTTTTTTTATTCAACTCACCGGGTTGTATCTCACTCAATTCAATACCGGTGTTCGTAGACGATGGGATTGGTGCTGGAGCCCCCGCGGTTGGACCGGAACTGTTACCGCCACTCGTGCTGACAGCTGAGAGTCTATGAGGACTTGCTGTTTGACTGTGATGAGAACTCGGTGTCGCTCTTCTTGGGCTCAAAAGTCCGACTACGTTGGGACCATGAAGTGGTGAACTTCCCGGTGTCGAGGCATGCGAATGAGATACGTAAGTGTGGGATCCCGTACTCGGCGAACGACGTGCATGATGTCTTGCGCTTTTTTGTCGAGGAACGAGGAGAAATATGCATAAGTTATGTACACATAACATTGCCGACGAATAATTCTCATTCGTATCAAAACAATATTGCAATTAGATCAGAATTCAATCGAAATCGAAACCATTTTCATTAAACAAGTGATTTTTTAATAATAATGATGGAACGTTAATATTGTCGTCATTCGTTTAATTTTCGAACTTCTTCAATCAGCGATAAACGTGTATATCTCGACGTTTTTGACAATGTACTACGA
This sequence comes from Netelia melanura, assembly GCA_964007305.1. NCBI lineage: Eukaryota > Metazoa > Arthropoda > Insecta > Hymenoptera > Ichneumonidae > Netelia > Netelia melanura. The sequence continues at coordinate 2,517,956 of OZ023260.1, forward strand.
TCGTGGAGATTCTACGATTGGAAGGGGTGTAGTATTCGTAAACTACAAATCGTAACATTGTATTCAACTTGTTCGAGGTGTGAGCGATATTTATGATTTAATTTCATCATAATAACATTGGAGAAGTTAACACGCCCTACGTGGAATCGATTTTGGTATGCTTTCCGTTCAGGCCATGGAGATCCGGTGATTTCTAAGCAGGCGTTTCATATTCCCTAAGAACTAACGCCATGACATGTCTAATGCTCGCGGATTCATTTTCTAGATCTTTCAGAAACTTACTTGCTGCATAGTTTCAAATTAAATTTCCACAAAGTTAGTTTCGATGTTTTGTGCTAATTTGGGACGCGGTACGTCATACACTAATGTTAAGAAGATCCAAACCTAATCGTATGCAAGATGCAAAGTAATTCATCTAATTTTCAAGTTCTCTAATAGTTTTTATACGAAAGAAAGTTACAAATATGTGCGGGTTTTCTTGCAGACGTAGACGCGTAGATCCGGTACCGATCCGTCCTCCATATTAAAGATAAATCGTCACATCTGCGATTTTTATTCAAGGTTTTTTTTTAACTGCAAGCCCATAAACGCATCATTGCACATCATTTCGTACAAGGAAACTTCAATCTCTTTCATCCAAATAAGGAAAGATCGCCAATCCGATCTCTCCAATTTCCATGAAATGTAGCGTGTTTATAGAATGGATGAAAATATAGTACGATCTATGGTACTTTTTTTAGGAGCGGAACCCGATATTTAGGGGATCAAAAGTAAAAGCAAAAGCAAACAAGTACCCTCGAAAAATAAGGGTGTTTTTGGTAGGAAATTTCCATCGCTTATTTTGACCATGGAGCCCCACCTAGACAGGGGGAAACGAAACTCCATTGACAACATACTGAAAAATTGGTACAAAATTCGTGGAGAGTAGCATTTTCGTTTTTAGCCAAGAGTGGCGTTAAACATAGCAATGTCTATCGCGACACTTCTATTCGCGGGTAATTCGAACCGGGAATACAAGCGTCATCGATTATATTTAGAGAGGGTGGTATTCTCGACTAAATACGAAAGGGTTACTATGCGCAAATTTTGTCCCCATTCCCGCAACCCGCAATTTGGTTTCCTCCTGTCTAGGCTCCATGATTTGACTAACTGTACTTCCGGTATATTCCATTTTTATGTCTATTAATTTTAGCCCATGTCGCATGGCAAATACTTTGAACAATTGATAGCAAGGCGGTTGAGGGAGGGGGGGGGGTGCAATTACAAATATGCAATCGCGTATTGGAATGAACTTATATTGTCGGGAATTGAACCGTGCAAAAGACTAGCTGATTGTACGATGCACTTATTGTTAACGACAATAACTAAGGGCGATTTTATCCCCTTATTTTTTAATATCGGACAACCCGTCCACTCTATTTTTGGATTTTCTTCCTGCTTGCAAATTTGCATCCCAATTGATTATAAATTCTTAGTTTAAAAATTTGGACATAGAAAAAATTGGACTTTTACAACGAACAATATGAAATTTGTTGTTATCTGCATCATTCTCATTTCCAGTATACCAATGGTACGAGAAAAAATAAATATTGTTGCAATTTGAAGTTCCTTCATATCGCGTACCGTTAGAAAGTTATAGACGAAAAACGAAAAAGATCGCCATTTGCGAGGGTACTTTGCACTCCCTAAACATCTGGTTCCGCCGAAATAAAAAAAAATACATGTCGCCTATTTTTGTCCATTCTACAAGCATGCACAAATTCCATCCAAATCGAAGACATCGGGTTGGCAACGTTTTCCTGAAAGTTCTTGAAAGATTAGTCCACGAAATACTTTGAAAAATCTAGTTAACAAAATTGGAATTGATTCGACCAATTCGTAGCGATTTGTGATTTTACATGAGATGTTTATGCAACGAATTTGTATTCATTTTTATCTCTTACCTCGATTGTCTTCTTGGAGTCAGTGGTGATCCGTGAGATATTTGACCGAGGTTTAAGGTCGCGCTACCATTTACTCTACAAGTATCGATTCTTTTTCTTGGTGGATCAGCCTCGGATGGTCCACTTATACCACGAATTCCACTTCTCATTACTTCGTGCTCATCTTCGCACGCGGGCCTTCTTCTTTTTCGCTCCAGCAAAAGGAAATAGATGACTTTCTCGGTGTTATGACTGAAAATATCACCATAAATGAGTCAACAGAGTGCCGAGAGGGAATGAAAGTAGGTTAGCAATATGCACGTTGGCTCTGGGCATATTACATTAAAGATATGTAATATCTTTCTCCTGAGTTATGCATCCGATTGTGAATGTAGCATCTTCGAATAGCCTATTCCCTTACTACAAAAAATCCTTTCCAATTTTGTTATTCGGCATTGACATTATCTTTTTATATTATGTTGTACAGAACTCATGTATATGTGAGAGGAAATATACACTTTATGGATGAACTATCTTGTTTTCACTTTCCCAAATGGACTTACACATTGTTCTTGACGTTTGTGGCTGAAATTTTGCGATGTGTTCAAAACAATCGAATCTCGGTAACTGTTATCTACGAATTATTGATGTATCATTTTTTAATAAAATTCATTATTGTATATTTATAACGTTAATCGTATACTGTTTCGGCGACACCGAAATTATGTTTAAGTCTGCCGCGCTCGATTTAGACTCGTAATCGATAGAGGAGTGAGCGTCGCTCGATACATGCCGCTCCCCCCCTCTGCGAGGTTCTCTCGTCTCGTGTCTCGCCGGAACCGGGCTCGAATCATGTTCGGATAATTAAATACTTATCGAGTGACCACGCGCTTAACTTGACCTTTTCGCACCGATTTCTCGTCTTGTTCTACGACCACGGCTCGACTCATACTATTCTTGACCATCGCTGTACTTTTGATAAGTTGAACGCTCAACGATATTCGCGAACCGCTCGATGAGGTGTAGCAGCTCTATGTCAGAAGAAGCTCTGTATGTAACCACGTGTAACGTATGCTCCGACGGCTCTTGTATTCACGCTAAATAATGACCATCGTTCGAACACGGGTACTTAACACCAGAAGACTCGCGCGTGAGGGTACTGCTCTGCTCCGTTTGTAATAACCGCCTACTCTCATATGCGTCGGTTCAGTGTTAGGAATCATTCTCATGCGAGTTATTAGTGTGAACACCAGTCGACAGTATTTTGCTCTCCTTTAGATCATCGAATACGTGTTACGCGCTGAGCTCTGGCCTAAAGAAAGGTTGCCCGGCTGAATACGTTCATTGCTCTGCGTAGCGATTAGCTTGTTTGTAAGGTGACGCTGAAAATAAAGTGTCGACCAACGAATGTTGTAAACGCAGTGCTCGATGTGGACGACTTGTTATTTCTCCTCGCTCTCCTTTATCCGCTAACCAGGTCCTCGCGCAAACATTTACGCACACGAAAAATGATTAGTCTTATTTGCTCATTATTTCTGATAAGCATAATTTACAAATCCGAAGATACTATATTTACACAATTAAAAAAATAGCTGCATCATAATCCTAACGATCTTGTACAAGTCCAATAGAAATCACTATGAATGTGCAAAAACGAATCTTCAGAAGAGTAGGAACGCGAATGAGTAGATCGACGATGATTAAAAGAGTTTAGAAATAGATTGAGGATTCCATGCGTCATATTCCTTTCCAGAAAAAGTATTATGACATTAACTAATTGTATCGTGATGTTTGTTCTTATTGTCGTTTTGTAAATCGCAAAGGCCCCCAATTCCTGAAATTTCTAACAAATCGATTTTTTTACAGGTTTTTATTCTTTATAGTTCTAAGACTTAAAAAAAGCTTTTAAGAAAAATTCAACCCATTAGAAAGTTATAGGAATAAATGTAATTAGAAATCGGGTGGGACGGCTACGTGGTTAACTGTCGCGCTCCTCTCGATCGCTTTGTTACATATTTATTTTGTTCGCAAATCTTGGGTTTCGTAGAAAACAACGTCATTTCTAGAACGTAGCTCGAAGCTAGAATTGATAAGAGATTGCGGAACACCATAAACAACAGGAAGATGCCTGAAGAAGAAGACAGGCATCTGTCTATAGTACGAAGCTGGGAGGAGAGTGGGAGACTAGCCGTAAGTTAACGTTGTACCTACCACAAACATGCGTTTTTCTCGAAACTATGTTCTTAGACAGTGTGAGCACGTTAACGCGGTCAGTTCTTTATATTTGTTAACTTTTTTTTAATCTTGATAATTATTTTATTTATCGTGGGAGGAAGGTTTTAAATTTTTTTTGGTTGTGCATTTTTTTTAATAAATTATTAACCCTCAGAAGCATGGTGGTAACCCACGTTACCACCCCGACTTCTTTGCATTTTTTAAATTTATTTATTTTTTAAGGTATGTAGATCCAGTTTTTTGCACTTTTTAGTTATTATAGTGAGTCTAATTGGCATAATTGCTTACAATATAAGATTTATAAAGAAACAAACTAAGAAAATTGACGTTTTTTTTAATAGTTCATTTTCTAAGAATCTATCGAAGAAAATAATATGAAATTTAATGAGAGTGAGTTTTGGGGTCACCGATTACGAATCCGAATCAGATTTTTCAAATTCAAGATGGCGGGCAATAAAGCGTAACTCTACGAGAATATTGATGAAAATTTGTAATCAGGGGGTTTTGGGGTCGCTGGTTACAAATCAAATGTCATATATTTCAAATTCAAGATGGCGGCTCCAAGATGACGGACAACAAAACGTAACTCTACGAGAATATTGAGGAAAATATTTACTTAGGGGTTTTTGGGGTCCTTGGTTACAGATCCAATGTCAGATTCGCGTAATTTAAAATGGCATCAACCCGTCGATTCGAACTCGAAAATAAAAATTTCGGTGTCCGCCACCATATATTAGTTAGCCTCGCAGGAAGAGAGTGGCAAACTGTAGCACGCGACTCGGTCTCTTCTGATTAGCAAGAGACCATCTAGTACATTTTAGAGCGACCTTCCTCTTTATTGTACATGTATACATGGAATAAAATTACGAATCTTTTTTTCAACATTTCTCATGGTCTACATTTCACATATCTGAACAGGTTTTCTGTAAATTTTAAGATGCCTTCCAGATGCAATGCACCGAGATGCACAAATTCAAATAAACGGATATTGCTCCGTAAAATTTGTAAAAGATCGTGATTTAAGAAAAATATGGATTGATGCTGTTGGAATTTCCAATTGGAAAGCTTCAAAATCTGCTGTACTGTGTGAGGTAACTTATTAACTAAGATTGACAGCGAGACTACAAGTGTGGGAGAGAAGAGTAGGAAATATTGAAGTGGAAGAGAAGGGGAAAAATGAAGAAGAGCGAAACAGTCGGTGAAAGCGAGGAAGAGGGAGCAAAGGCAGAAAGGAAAACAAACGCGGAGAGGCTAGGAAAAGGGAAAGAAACAGCACGGGAAGCGCAGGCAGGTTATAGTACAAGATAGTTAGACTTGATAATCCAAATTTTTTAGGATAAGTAGAGGGTCATTAGAGTTGTCTAAAGTCGCCGGAATCCAACGAAATTTCCTTGTGCTTCCTCCATCATCTTGAAAAACTGAAAAACAGATAATCGTTAATATCTCAGGCCCTACTAGTTGGATTTTGGTTTCTTTTCTTTATTTTGTAGGGAAAAATACGTAGAAAAAAAGTTACGATAAAAGAAGTGCAACTAATTAAAATGTACAATTGTTTATTGCCCAATTATAGCGTCCCCTTTCGATTTTATCAAAATGTATTGATATCATCCAAAGCCTCCGCGCCTCATGGAAGTCAGCACAAAAGGTTAGAAGAAACCAGGAAATACAAACGAAAGACTGCTCAGAAGACGGAGGAAAAAAGCGAAAAGCAAACAGCCCAATAACGGCCGAAACAGGAAAAAAGAAGAAAGGGCAAGCCAAAGAAAACCAGGAGGAAGCATCCGACGGAACCGCAGATGCCTTTGTACAGGTCACAACGCGGAAGGCACAACGGAGGAAGAGGAAGCAAGAGGAGGAAAAAGAGAGGGGGCAACAACCCGGTAGCCTGCCGACGGGAACGTGCCCACAGAAGATAAAAGAAGCAAGAACCAAACAAAGAAAGAAGCCCAGAAAGGAGGAACTAATAATAAAACCTGGGGACGGCAAGACCTTCGCAGAGATACTGAAGGAAATCCGAACTAAGGTTACCCCTGAAGCGTCGGGAACTGAAATTAAAACCATCAGACAAACCCGGACGGGGGACGTCCTCATAGAATTAGGTAAGGGCACCAAGGATAATTGCCAATTCAGAGAGGACCTGAAAGCCATCCTCGAAGACAGAGCCACAATACGGGAACTTCAACCGATGGCGACCCTGGAGATCAGGGACCTCGACGGCTTTACCTCGGAATAGGAAGTCCAAGATGCAATCGGGAAGAAACTGGAGGACTTCAAGGGTGAATTCAAGATATCTCTTACGAAGGAAAACTCCAGAGGACAGAAGATGGTCTTCCTCCAGATCAGCGAAAAAAGAGCGGAACACCTCATCAAGCCTGGAAAAATTAAAATCGGATGGGTCGTCTGCAGGATACGGTGGAAAGTAACAGTGGCACGATGCTACGCTTGCTTCGGATACGGTCACCACCAAGCAAGCTCCAAGGGACCGAACAGAAAGGCCCAGGGCCTGTGCATACAATGTGGCACGGAAGGCCACATAAAAAAGGAGTGCAAAAACGATCCAAACTGCTTCATGTGCAAGGAACGTGGTGTGGCCACAGGAAAACTTAAGCACGTGCCCGGCACGGGTAGCTGTCAGGCTTACCGGCGTGCAGTCGCTGAAGCACAGAACTCAAACCAGCCGTGAAGATCCTCCAGGGAAATCTCCACCGAAGCCGGACGGCAGACGCACTCTTAGAGCAGCTCCGACTGGAAAAGGGAACCGATTTGCTGATCCTGAGCGAACCGTATCGGAACCGACACGGGCCAGGATGGTACACCGACCACCTGGGTACTGCGTCCATCTGGATACCGAACCCATCCAACCTCCATGTCGCAGCATAAGGAAGGGGACGAGGATTCATCTGGGTTAAGTGCGACGTGGTTACGATAGTAAGCGGCTACTTCACCTCGAACGAAAGCATCCAGGACTTCAGGAACAAGATCGACGAACTAGAGGACACCATAATACAGCGAGGGGGGAACTTCGTCGTTGCTGGGGACTTTAACGCCAAGGCTGTCGAATGGGGAATGCCAACGATGGACACGAGAGGGAGGTATGTCCTCGACATGGCAGCCAGAAGGGGGCTAACGGTAGCTAACATCGGCAGCACGGCGACCTTCAGGAGACCCAGCTACAACGAAACGATCCCGGACATCACCCTCGCATCGGAATCGGTGGCCGGAGAAGTTTCGAAATGGACGGTTATTGAAGATTACACGGGCAGTGACCACCAATATATAACCTACGAAATCCACAAAAAAGGTAAGGCCCAGGGCACCAGCACTCCAGGACGAAAGCCCGGCTGGAATCTCGCCAAAATGAATGAGGAGCTCCTGTAACTGACCATCGACCGAGGGATGACAGCCGTTCTCCAGAAGACAGGCCCCCCGGAAAGCATCGTCAATGCGACAATGAACCTCATCCACGAGGCATGTGAGGCATCCATGCCGAGGAAACCCAAACGACGAGGAACAAGAAGAGAGGCATACTGGTGGAACCAACAGATCGCAGAACTCAGAAGAACGTGCCTACGCCTGAGACGAGCGGTCACCCGAGCCAGGAAGAAGAGAAGAGGCGAAGCAGCTGCGGAGACCGAGGCGTTTAGCCAGGCCAAAAGAAATCTCAAGAAGGCATTGCGAAGAGGAAACGAGAAAAGTGGGAAGTGCTTAGACGGGAAGTAGACAAAGACCCTTGGAGGCTTGGATACAAGGTGGTTATGCGCAAGCTGGGAGGCAAATCAGCCGGCCCTAAGCTAGAGGCTGAGGAGATAAAACGCATCGTGAATGTGCTATTCCCCTCACATCCCGTGCGGGAAACAGAAACATACGCCTCACTACCAGAAAATGTGGTACCTTTCACGGAAGAAGAGCTCCAGGGAGCGGTAAGCTCCCTCGAAAACAAGAGAGCCCCGGGACCAGATGGCATCGCTTCAGAAGCGCTCAAAGCGATTGCAAAGTCGTATCCAAAACTGCTCCTGAATATGTACAACTGCTGCTTCAAGAACGGAGACTGCCCGAAGAAATGGAAGGTTCAAAGGCTGGCCCTGATCAATAAAGGCAAGGGTGACTCGGCCTCCTCCCCATCTCACATACCTCTGTGCTTGCTGGACACAACAGGAAAACTGCTGGAACGCCTCCTAAAATCTCGACTCGCAGCAACCATGCGCCAGGGAGGGGTCCTTTCGGGACTGGGGAGTTAATTATTGGTTACATTTTTGCCGGATTTGGACGGATGCAAGACTTGTCCACTATATGCCTGAGAATTTTACCTATTTACATACGAACCGACTTTTTTTATGATTTAACTTTAATTTTGCTTTGCGAAGAATTTCGAAGATGAACAACAAAAGTTTGAGATGTCCGTCAAAATCGTGACTGACGATAATCTAGTCATCTAAATATACAAAAATTTCATCCGACGACTTATTCGGAAGTTGTCTTTCTTCGATCAACTCTTGAATTTAGCGTTTCAGCTAATCTATAAGGCTTTGAAAAGTCTAAGGGCCCTCTGTCAAATCATACAATATATTAAATCATTTGAGCAGACCTTTTCCTTCAACAACGAATGCAGTGTATTTACGACTGGCTTCATCCATCGGTATTTGACGAAAGATTTTGCTCATGTCAAGACTCGAAATAATTCTTTCAAATTAATTCTGTCAAAGTTATAACAGAATTTGCAATTTCATATTTTGCAATGGATAGGCGGATTTGTGGGTGTTGCGATGCCCTGCATTTGATTTTGGGCTGTTATCGGTCGGTATTAGTCCAGATAACATATCCTTCCTGCAACCTGCTGAAGTTTGGTGGATCAGCTCAATGATATGTTTGGTTAAATTTGTCACCCCTGCTGACCCACTTTCTAATTTTGAAAATTCGGTATCTAATAGTACATTGTGTATCAAGGAGGCAAAGTGGGTCTTTTAACGCCTCGCGCGATGTTTTCAGTACGAGTCGTAGCCGAGCGCGCGAGGCGAAGACGAGTACTGAAAACATCGCGCGAGGCGTTACAAGACCCTGCCTCCGAGATGCACACGATACTTTATATAACAAAATCACCTTTCCGAGCTTAATGGAGAATACTTGGTAAAATAAAAAAAATATTTCGGAATATTATTAGCGTTGAATACCCACTAACGGGACGTGTAACGTTTGTCACTCACAAGGAATATCACTTAGGTGTCCCCCTCCGATTTTGTTGAAACTTTGGTATGTGGTAAAGTATCAAAAACTAAGCGACAAGTATTTTTTTACACACCCTCACAAATAGGGGTTTTTTCATTTTTCGGTGATAACTTTTTAACGGTACGAGATATCAAAATAATTCAAATAGCAACAACCCTTATTTTTTTACGTACTATACATTGGAGATGAGAGCCATACAAATAACAATAAATTTCATATTGTTTATTGCAAAATTCGAATTTTTTCATACGTATGAGAGTTATTCCTCCGAGAATTTTTAATCGATTGAGATGTAAATTTGCATGCACGTGGAGGATGGGAAATTAACGAATACATGTTTTTTATTTTTCCAATATCTCGCAATGAAGGGGTTGTAACTACCCTTCGATTTTTGGGGCAAGAGCATCGTATACTCAGTCGGGCGGGGGTATTTACAAACATGCACACACGTCATTATTGACGTTTGTGTGCATGTTTGTAAATACCCCCGCCCTCGCCCCCCCCCCACCCCCCGCCACCAACAAAAAATTAAGGAGCGAACCACCCTTGCGTTTATCTTTCCCCCACCCTCTATGAGAACGAGGTGGATCTAATTGAAGGAAACCTGTTCTATTTCGATGGTAACATAAAAATCTAGTTGGGGTGTTTTTGCATTTTTTCCAAATAGCAACCCTAAGGGGGTAAACTACCCTCTACCCGAACTTTCTTACCGGGGTCGTCTTTTCCCATTTAACACGTCTTGGCCGATTCAAAATATTTCTAACAACTCCGAAACGACGTTTCCTCATGTTGCGAACTCAATATGAGACCCTGATCGTGAGAGGGTAATCGAACCCCTCTCTATTTTTCTTTTCATTGGCAATTTAAAAAGTTGCCACGCTATTTTGATGAGTATGGTTTTGAATACCTGTGGATATTTCGCATTAGTCTCTAATGGATTAATCTTTATTAATCTCTAATGGGTATTTTGCATTAATCTCAACAGGGTCCGGAGAAGGGGGACGTCGAGATTTGCCTCTTACTCCTCACTTTTCTAATGTTTATCAGAAACATGTTTTCTATACGCGCACGGATAAATACTTTTTCCACTTACTTTCTTTAATGAGATATTTTTTTTCATTTAAAGAAAAAAATGCACACATAGAGATGCATTCCTGGTGTTTAGATTAGACGTTTGCGTCATTCTTGTGGAATTTGCGCGACTCCGATCGCTCAGCCATAACGTGATATGACTTGATATCTATGCGCCGACCTAGTTTTATAGTCCATTGAATGCGTTTTCGCAATTGATATCATAAGGTAGAGGGTAGTTTACCCCCTTAAGGTTGCTATTTGGAAAAAATGCAAAAACATCCCAACTAGATTTTTATGTTACCATCAAAACAGAACAGGTTTCCTTCAATTACATCCGCCTCGTTCTCATAGAGGGTGGGGGAAAGATACAAGGATGGTTCGAGAAGGAAAATAGAGAGAGGTTCGATTACCCTCTCACGATCAGGGTCTCATATTGAGTTCGCAACATGAGAAAACGTCGATTCGGAATTGTTCGAAATATTTTGAATCGGCCAAAACGTGTTAAATGGAAAAAGGCGACCCCGGTAAGAAAGTTCGGATAGAGGGTAGTTTAACCCCATCCTCCACGTGCATGCAAATTTACATCTCAATCGATTAAAAATTCTCGGAGGAATCACTCTCATACGTATGAAAAAATTCGAATTTTGCAATAAACAATATGAAATTTATTGTTATTTGTATGGCTCTCGTCTCCAATATATAGTACGTAAAAAAATAAGGGTTGTTGCAATTTGAATTATTTTGATATCTCGTACCGTTAAAAAGTTATCGCCGAAAAATGAAAAAAGCCTCATTTTTGAGGGTGTGTTTCACCCCCTAAAACCGTTTTTCCGCCGATGCAAAAAAATACGTGTTGCTTAGTTTTCGACACTCTACCACATACCAAAGTTTCAACAAGATCGGAGGGGTACACCTAAGTGATGTTCCTTGTCAGATATTGTGAGGGCCCAGGGGCAGGGGATCCGGGGGTCGGGAGCCAACCGGCGAGGTGCAGGGGAGGAGCCCCGCTGGGGGTGAAGGGGTCGACCCCCCCCCCTCCCCAAGACAAAAGTAGTATTGGAAAGTAATTGAAATAATGATAAAACCAAATATTCACGTGTCAAGATTTTTTATTTCAATGTTTATTTCTGATTTATAATTACAGTGCAGTTTTTGAAAATGAAATTTTGTTTCATTGGCGAATCATTATCACTGCACACGTTCACTTGCGCGTTTGAATTTTCCTTTCTGGACGTAATCGTCTCAACTTTCTGACGTTTCGGTTCGGAAGGTCCAGCTGAGGCAAAATTGATCGTCGTTGATATGACGTTCCCAATTTTACATTTATTTTTCACGGACTCCTCAATATAGCCTTCCGCAACGTTGCTTGATTGCCGTCCACCGTGGCACTTCACTGTGGTGATGTTCGCCCCGCTGTCTGCGAGTAATGTTGCATAGGTTCTGCGAAATGCGTGTCCCGTGTATCTCGCCGAGTCATCCAATTTTAAATATGTGGCAATTTCTTTCGGCATGTTAGAAAATTTATGGATTCCAATAACTTGCGACGTACATTTGCCTTTTTGGAAGTTCACAAAAAAGCAATCAGTCGATGCACTTTGTGGACGCAGGTCTGTGTATTGTTGTACGACTTTTGCGAATTCTTCTGTAATAACGAAGGTACGAGGTTTCTTTGTTTTTGTGTGCGGGAGATTTACACTGAGCAAGTTTTCTTCTTTCTTTACGTCTTTTAGTTTGATGTTTACTAATTCGTTGCTGCGACAAGCCCCAGATATTCCGAAAATTAGAGCAACCTGTAAAAGACGTATCATATTTAGTAATATGATAAAAATTGCAAATTCGTACTATAAATATTTTTTCAGATTGTTAACTTATTGTTGTTGCTAAATATTCACGGTCCGGAGCTTCAGATAAAAACTTTTTGACATTTCCCGACGAAAACCCGTTTGACTTTTTAGTAATGAATCCCGATGGCGTCTTCTTCATGAAAGCCTTGAGTGAATGATAATCATTGATTTCGATTTTTTGTTTAATGTTCAAGGTGGCTTTCAGCATCGAAGAGATTAACCATAGAGTCGATGATTTATATGTTCTGCTTAGTTCTTTAAAGTACGCTATCACTATCGATTCCGACGTTAATTTCGTTTTATGAACGCGTTTCCACTTTACAAACGTGTCATACGTGGATTCATAAATTTTATGTGATTTTGTCGGTAGTAGCTCGTCCCTGGTATTCTCCGCAGCTTGTTTGAGGTTTGGTGGCGTGCATTGCAGCTACTCGTCACTGCTGTGTTTGTCTTGATCACTCATGTTCGTTTCGGATGATAAATTTTCACGACTTTACAACACCATGCTGGAATTCTTTTCGTAAGAAAGTGAGGTTATATCCCCGTCCTCCCTGAAAACATTTCCCATACGCGAATAGCTCTCCGAGCAAGCAACCGATGGCAGCAGCTCTGCTCCACAGCGGCGTACAATAATGAAATGGTCGTGTGAGAAAAGCGCATGTGTAGAGTACGTAAAAGTATACTTTTAACTCGTAAGAGTTAAAAGTGCTGCTCCTCGTACCCCCCACCACTAATCCACTTCATCACTCGGTAAAACACCTACTTTACGGACCGCCGACACGCTCGAAAAAGCAAGGAAAACGTGGTTGCGTTATATAAAATATTTTAATGTGTTGTGACGAGTTTCCGTGCCTTCTCGTCCCCAAGGCCAAAAGTATACGTCTTGCGAGGCGGATTAACGCCCCTTTGTCATCGCCGAGGCGAGATACATCAAATTCACGTTTAGTAATCGTGCCCGTCTTAAACATTGCCGTGTAGCAATGAAACGTTACTTTCTTCTCCTTGTCTTTTATTTTGTCTCTTTTCTACAATTATTTCCAAGAATCCGAGACGGCCGGCATCGATAAACATCGTGCGAGAACATACGAAGCAATCCTTTGTTTTGGTCACGTGTCCCGAGAACGCGAGGACATCGGGTTCGGGAGCACTTCCTTCCTTGCGAAGCGTGCACGCGGCCGTTGTCCCCCCCCCCTCCCCGTGCCCCTCGCCTGGTGTCATCGACGGTTAGCATAACCGGCCGACTACCAGCTGAGGTCCTCGCGCGCGGTGGGGGAGGGACCGTCACGCGTCAATCACCGTCCCCAAAATCGACATAGTTAGGGGAAAATCGATATTTCGATTAAGTGGGGAGCACGTCTGCGAGCAAGTCTTACGTGCTAATTACCCGAAAACCAGCACCGATTTCGTCGTGACCGTAAGTAGTCCTCTCTGTGTTGCATATCACTAGTCCGTTCTTTCTTCTCCTCTGTTCACTGTCTTCGCTGTTGTTCGACGCCAAGTCCGTAGTCCTGACGTTGGACCGCCGCTTCGTTTTGGTGAGTTTTGATTAGTTTTGTCGATTAAGTCGACGGTCTTTATAAAGACGCTTTCGGCATTCGCGTGGCGCATCCGTACACGTGGTGATGCGGGAACCCCGAGATGGAGTCGTGAGGTGTTACACCGTCTTTTGTTTTGCCGGTCGGCCGTAGCCGTCATTTTGTGTTGACACCTACTGGACCTGGCTCCTTAGCACCGGCATCGTGGACTTCGACCCGCTTTCGGGTGCCTCGCCGCTCGCCGTGTCTGCTCGCCACCCGCACCGTCAGCGCCACCTTGTGCCGTCTCCTACGTCTCCGACGGATTGTCAAGTAACCTTCAGCCAAGAGTTAAAATAAAGAAAACTGAAAACCGTTGCCACTGTGTTCGCCGTCTTCTTTTGCCGCCTTTGTCCTCGGGTTCGTGCATGCCCCTCTGCCCTTGTCGGCCGCAAGGCGGGCTGCGCTAGTCGTTTCAGTGTGTCCGAGACTCTACCGAACTCCGCAGGGCCCATCTGGCTTCGTTGCGGCTCATCTGGGGCAACAAATCTAAACAGGCCGGCTTCCCCGGTGGTACTCGTACCTGGCGCCCGTTGGCCCCGGGTGTCCCGCACGCGTCCGTCGGCAGCCGTCACCAACCTAGCCGTGTCGATTTTCGGTGACGCGCACCTCGCTAACGCCCATCGCGGTGCGGATGACGGTGTCTCCGGAGAGGTAACGAATGACCGTTACAGTGTCTTCATGTAGAATGGTTAAAGCATTCAACTCAATTGACTTTATGATGGGATGTGACATGGGGTTTTGGTATCATATTCCCTCTAATGTCCACGTCTCCATCGGGGGATTTATTTCAACATAAAATATTAACTAAAAATCCATTTTCAATGTTGCTTCATTATTAGACAAATTGGGGAAAATGCTGAACTATTTCTAAGACTACTGAAGTATTCTGAGGACCATAAACGTCACCTATATCTATCATGAAACAAGTAACCCCGTACTCCATTTCATGATGTTGTGCCTAACTGATTTTATTTAACTCGATAGTCTCTGACAGTTTCATATGCCGTTTGACTGAAATAAAACCTCTCACTCCCACTATCTAATACGATGAATTCTCTGTCCTAAAATCGAAACTTCTATCGGTATCTTTATAAAGTTATGTGGTTCTGAAATGCCATTTTTCGTATGATAAAAATATCTTTTTTGCAGTTCTTCAATTATGTCCGGTACCACGCCGGCGGGAATCCAATTGAAAAAATTTTCCATATCGAATAAATGAATTTTGAGACCAATTCAGTTTTGTCGCTTTGATGCTGTGATAGTAGACAACTGTAGCAAATTTTCTGATAAGTTATTGGGAACCGAGAGTCTGTTAAGTCATTCTCATTATCTGAAGCTTCCTCTTCGATAATTCTTCGATAACTCTTCCTGCGAATAACTGTGGTTAGTGTCTTCGCTTTATAAATAGGAACAGCTATTTTCATTAGTAGATCTATCAAATGATTTGATTTGTTCGACGTGGAGCGTCAACTGAGACGATATATTCAATATTCGCAGATATTTCGGTTATTCTTCTTTAATCTTTCCACTGCGACGGGCGTATACATATGGTCTGGCGATACACCGGCATATACACCGGGCATATATATGTGGCGAACGCCATATAGCGTACATATCGCGGATTTAAGTACTGTGACGATTTTTTCGTCCCACCGGAGTTGGCAGCCTGAAGGGGGTCGCAGGTGCGACCCTGGGCGCCGATGCAAACGTCCAGTCATCACCCCAGGGGCAATTCGGTCCGTCGGCTACATGTGTCAACAACCAAGTTCTCGCTGGTGCACCGCGCGCTGAAGTCCGCGCGAAACGGCGCCTCGATATAAGGAGTTCGGCGGGTGCGGCGAGGGAAGCGGTGCTGCAGTTTTCGTGCCTGGTGGCCGGTATCGTGAGCCAACCGCCGGTAACAGGGACGCCTGTACGGCGAGGTGAGCTTCCCCCTTCCCCGTCGCCCGTTCCGGGCTCCAGGGGGAAGGCGCGCGGTGAGGGGGGCGCGTCGTAAGGGTTCGGGAGCACTCGGCTCCACGGCGAGCTGTGCACGACTCTCGTCGCGCTCCCCCCTCCCCCGCTCGCGCCACTCGACGACCAGAGAGGGGTATGCGGCGCGGGAGGACTGGCGAGAATCGTCAAGGAAGAGAGCTGACCACGCGACACCCGTGACATGATTGGGCATCGAGGATTAATAAGGGAAAGTAGGGGGAGAGTATCTAGGCTAAGTTCACCGGTCGAACGAGGAGACCGGCAGTTTATAAAATCCGAGTTCACAGAGCAGACGGGTGGCCAAAAGAGTAACGAAAAGAAAAGTAGTGGACGAGGGAGCAAGCGAGAGAGATCGGCACCGACACGTGAGTCCCGATCCATTTTGAGCGGAAGAGAGAGGAGGCAGGGACGAGGCAGCGAGTAAGTAAATCCCGAACTAATTGTTAACTAATGAAAATTAGTTTTGCGGTAGTCCCGCGTCAAAGCATTTTAGCGTAAAAGTCCGAGATTAGCGAACGAAAGCGGCTCGCCCCTGCCGACTCTCTCCTTCCATAACACGCGCCGGCGTCGAGTATCATGTGCGATCGTCCTCTACCACGGTCGCGCCGTGCTGTTTACCTTGTTTATGTTGAGGCGTCGTGCCAATTTTATGTCGTTAGAATATCGTTAAATTTGTACTAGAATAAGGAATATTTCTCTCTCGTCACGTCTAGGCTATCTAAAATGCGTAAGTAGTATTAAGGGAGTTACCTATCGTCGCGAATTACCTATCGGGTGTTATCTGAAATCATCATCTATCCTTAAGGGAGTTACCTATCGTCGCGAATTACCTATCGGGTGCTATCTGAAATCATCATCTATCTTTAAGGGAGTTACCTATCATCGCGAATTACCTATCGGGTGCTATCTGAAATCATCATCTATCTTTAAGGGAGTTACCTATCATCGCGAATTACCTATCGGGTGCTATCTGAAATCATCATCTATCTTTAAGGGAGTTACCTATCATCGCGAATTACCTATCGGGTGCTATCTGAAATAATCATCTATCTTTAAGGGAGTTACCTATCGTCGCGAATTACCTATCGGGTGCTATCTGAAATAATCATCTATCCTTAAGGGAGTTACCTATCGTCGCGAATTACCTATCGGGTGCTATCTGAAATATTCATCTATCATTAAGGGGGTTCCCTATGGTCCGTTGCTAGCAATAAGGTGCGCCGAAACTAACGTTCAGTGTGAAAGGAAATCTTGGCGTCGGGGTTCTCACCGTGAGAGTACGTATCAGTAGGCTCTCTCTCTCGGACGCGGCTACCTCGCGATTAAGGGAATCAAATGGCGGCGTGTTACGATTACCGGTCGATAGCGAGCGGGGAGAAATAAGAGTATGCCACGCGAACATTGTAGAGTTTGAACCATGTAAAACCCGCCATAATAAACTTGTTATACCCGCTGAAAATTGGACACTTAGTAAGTACCAGACCCAATTACCCTCCTATCCTACACGTCCACCCCCTCTACCTAACCGCCTCGCAGGCGGGCTGGGCCAGCCGAATTTGAGCCCGAGACCCCTGTGCTCGCCCTCGGGATGGAGCGGGGACGCGAAAAGGGCGGCCGCGGTGGCGGCGAATTTAAATAAAGCCGGCCTAGGTCGGTGGTACCCGAGGGTACCTGGCGCCCGTCCGCCCCCGGTTGCCCTGACGCGTCAGCAGATCCCGAGTCCACCTCGCCGGAGCGGTGGAAGCAGGCGCGAACCAACGCGCGCTCCTCCTCGAGCGGAGGGACAGGCGGTTCTCGGTGGGTGCGGGAAAACCCGTTACAAATGGCGCCCAACGTGGGGCCCGATAGGAGGAATTAGGCTAATTTCCGTCCGAGAGAAGAGTAGAGAGACGTAGACGAGAGAAAGAAACTAACCAGTAAATGTCTGTTTGTGAATTGTGTGGCACGGCGGCTAAGCAATCCCCGTGTATCGTATAATTCGAAATCCTGTATTAATCGTTCGCATCGGCGATCGAACGACACGTATCTTCCGTATTTACACTACTTTCCAGGCTCTCGAAAATCATAAATTGTCTTATTTATTTTTCGTGTCGCCGATCGACCGCTGCGAGGCTCCCTTGGAGCGCGTTAATCCCTTTGTCTCGTGTATTTTGCAAGGTCATATTTATTTTTCGCGGCGGCGATCGAGCGACACGTAGCTTCATGATTTCCGTTAATTTCAAGTCTCTCGAAAATCATATTTACCTTATTTATTTTTCGTGTTGCCGATCGACCGATGCGAGGCTCCCTTTGTTCGCGTTAATCCCTTGTATCGAATATTTCGAAATCTTGTATTTATTTTGCGCGTCGGCGATCGAACGACACGTATCTTCATTATTTCCATTAATTTCAAGTCTCTCGAAAATCATATTTACCTTATTTATTTTCCGTGTCGCCGATCGACCGATGCGAGGCTCCCTTTGTTCGCGTTAATCCCTTGTATCGAATATTTCGAAATCTTGTATTTAGTTTGCGCGTCGTCGATCGAACGACGCAAGGTCCTGTTGTTATCGTTAATCCCCGAAGACCGCCTTTGTGTGATGGGTCACGGGGTACTGGTGCTTTTAGTGGGGGGTTAAGGGGGAACCCTGGTTGACACGCCAACGTCGAAGAAGTGACTCCCACCCCAATCCAAACCAGACTTCAGGGATTGGGAGGGGGCCTGACCCCCCGGAAGGAAGCTCCTCGAGAATATATCTGGCGGAAAGGCCGCCTTAAGCGTCAGTCTTGATTTAGCCGCATAGCCTAACCGACCTTTATTTAGCGATTAGAAGCCCCGAGTAGTACGACCAGCTGAAGCCTAGCAAGCACGAGATCTCAGAGACCCCTCTAGATTCGGGAACGGACGAACGTGGCCACATTTCGCGAGTGCTACTTACCCGCGTTGCTACCTACCCGTTTCGCGTTGCTACCTACACGTTTCGCGAGTGCTACCTACCCGCTTCGCGTTTGCTACCTACCCGCGTCACTACCTACCCGCGTCACTACCTACCCGCTTCGCGTTTGCTACCTACCCGCGTCACTACCTACCCGCGTCACTACCTACCCGTTTCGCGAGTGCTACCTACCCGTTCCGCGTTGCTATCTACCCGTTCCGCGTTTACTACATACCCGTTTCGCGTTGCTACCTACACGTTTCGCGAGTGCTACCTACACGTTTCGCGAGTGCTACTTACCCGCGTTGCTACCTACCCGTTTCGCGTTGCTACCTACACGTTTCGCGAGTGCTACCTACCCGCTTCGCGTTTGCTACCTACCCGCGTCACTACCTACCCGCGTCACTACCTACCCGCTTCGCGTTTGCTACCTACCCGCGTCACTACCTACCCGCGTCACTACCTACCCGTTTCGCGAGTGCTACCTACCCGTTCCGCGTTGCTATCTACCCGTTCCGCGTTTACTACATACCCGTTTCGCGTTGCTACCTACACGTTTCGCGAGTGCTACCTACACGTTTCGCGAGTGCTACCTACACGCTTCGCGTTTGCTACCTACCCGTTTCGCGTTGCTACCTACACGTTTCGCGAGTGCTACTTACCCGCGTTGCTACCTACCCGTTTCGCGTTTGCTATCTACCCGTGTCGCGTTTGCTACCTACCCGTTTCGCGTTTGCTACGTACCCGCGTTGCCACCTACCCGTTTCACGTGTGCCACCTACCTGTTTTCGCGTCTGCTACCTACCCGCGTTGCTACACACCCGATCCGGAAGCAAGGGGTGATCTCGCGCCAGCATGTCCGACCCCGCGGCGAGCACACCAACTCCGCCGGGTGAGGAGCCCCAGCCACCATCCGCGCAGAGAGGCCCACCGGGAAACACCGCGGAGAACCCGGCAACACGGGACGGACACCTCGAAACCCATTGCGGCGCGGCCCAGATTACCTGGGACTCCGGCCTGGGACTACCAGGGGACAGTCGGGTCTCGGGACGACCACCGTTACCGAGACAACCCGAGCTGCGTACGGGCATGGTCGACCAGTCCACCATGGAAATCGGCCATACGAGCCACGACCCGGAACGATATCAGGACTTCCGCCCGACCGGGTACCCCGATACGGGTGGCCACTATCCGCCGAGAGCCGGACGACCCCCGGAAGACCAGTATGAAGCGCTCGAGGCACGGCCGCCGTACCATTCCGCTGCAACGGCCCTCAACACCATGAAAAAGTGGAACCTATCCTTCTCAGGCAAGAGGGGGGAAGACGTGGAACCCTTCCTCGCTCGGATCACAGAGGGGCGGACCCTCTTCCCGATGAACGACGCCGACCTGATCTGCTGCCTACCCTTCTTCCTCGCCGGGATAGCCCTTCAGTGGTTCCGCAACGACCGCGACCGGTGGAGCAGTTGGACTCAGTTCAAGGCGGCCTGCCGGCTCCGCTTTGGCGACCCGGACTACCAGTACACCCTGAGGACCGAAATTATGCGTCGCACGCAGGGCACAGAAGAGGGCGTCGCCGACTACCTCACCTGTCTGCGAGGACTGTTCAGTCGGCTACGTCCCCCATGGAACGATGCGGAGCAAATCCAATACGCCCACCGCAATTTGCTACCTAAATTGCAGATCGCCATCCACCGGGACGACCTGTTCGACTTTGACTCGTTCGAACACATCGCGGTCCGAGTGGAAAAGAGCTACCAAGCCGCCCGTACGTACCGCGCGCCACCATCCCCGGATCAGTCACTGTGCCCGGAGTTGGCATACCGGAGCCCCCGGACTCCAAAGCCACCTCTGGCCAAGCACGTGTACGCCACGCTGGCTACCCAGGACGACGACGACCCCGAGAGGGGCAGCAAGGAGTGCGACCTCGTCGAAATGCTGGAGCCTCCGACCACCAAAGGCCCGGCGGGTGCTCACCTGCAGGCCATGCGGGACCCTCCACCAAGCACCCCGAAGTCCGGAATCAGGACGTCGTCGCCCACCTCTAAGCGGGTCACTTTTGCGAGGCCGACTTACACTGCCACCCCGTCAACTACAAGAACTCAACCGGCGGGACACTCAGAGCCGTCACCGGTCCGAGACCTAACCACTCAGGATCCCGGAGAGCCACGCAGAGAACCCCGCCGTCCACCTGACTGTTGGAATTGCGGTAACCCCGGCCATCGATTTAACACCTGCAAGGACCCGCGGCGACTCTTCTGCTACCGTTGCGGGCGGGCCGGTCAGAAGAGTAATACCTGCAGCTGCGCGGGAAACCGGTAAAGGCGGCGCCGGAGGCACCACTCGACCACCCCGCCTCCGCGGAAGGAGACCTTCCAACGATTCCACTCGGCTACCTACCTCCCGGCAATCGCGTACTCGGCTACCTACTCCTCGAATCCGCGAACTTGGCTACCTACCTCCAGGCAATCGCGTACTCGGCTACCTACCTCCCCGAAACCGCGAACTTGGCTACCTACCTCCGCGAACCGCGAATACATGAGCTATCTACCTCGCGTGGCCGAACCACTCCCCTATCCGAGGACTCTGCTTCCTGGTTGCAGGCTGAACATCACGGTTACATCAACTCGGTTAAGCAGGCTACCTAATAACCTTACCAGGCTACCTAACATAAGACCACGTAGATTTTTATTTTTTTTTGTTTCCGTTTAGTTGTGGCAGCCATAAGGCCACGTAGAGTTTATTTTTTTGTTTCCTTTGAGTTTGTGGCAACCATAAGACCACGTAGATTTTATTTTGTCGTTTCCTTCTATTCTGCGGCGACCATAAGACCGACCTTTGATTTTAGTTTTTTTTGCCCGCTCGTTTGTTTTTCTTTGGTTCGATTATATTTTCTTTTCCGGTCAACGAGCCCGGTTAGCGTGGCGCCATACTGGGATATGGGCAGGCAGAGTACCGTAAGTCCCAAAAGCCAAAGGACCCTAGTCCGTACCGGGTACGAAATAGATCCCACCCGGCTACCTACCTCAAGAGTAAATGGCTACCTAATCCGGCTCTCTAACTACCTGTGAACTACCTGTGATACTGACTAAGTACAAAATCTCGAAAATTAATAAAACCTCTGGTACCACCAATAAGTCTCCCATTTCTCACCTACTTCCATACTCCTCAAGACCCCTACCTTAGGACTCCGGACTCTCCATAGGCGGCCCACGCGAGATGGACCCCAGCATAAGGGAGCATCGCCCCGAGACACCACCGGAGGAAAGAAGGCTTCACCACCCCGCACATACCAACACGGACCCACCACCAGCTACGGACCACGGCTCCCCAGGACCATCGGCGTCAGCAAAGATCAGGCATCATCTCTGGAGGGGGCTCTGTGACGATTTTTTCGTCCCACCGGAGTTGGCAGCCTGAAGGGGGTCGCAGGTGCGACCCTGGGCGCCGATGCAAACGTCCAGTCATCACCCCAGGGGCAATTCGGTCCGTCGGCTACATGTGTCAACAACCAAGTTCTCGCTGGTGCACCGCGCGCTGAAGTCCGCGCGAAACGGCGCCTCGATATAAGGAGTTCGGCGGGTGCGGCGAGGGAAGCGGTGCTGCAGTTTTCGTGCCTGGTGGCCGGTATCGTGAGCCAACCGCCGGTAACAGGGACGCCTGTACGGCGAGGTGAGCTTCCCCCTTCCCCGTCGCCCGTTCCGGGCTCCAGGGGGAAGGCGCGCGGTGAGGGGGGCGCGTCGTAAGGGTTCGGGAGCACTCGGCTCCACGGCGAGCTGTGCACGACTCTCGTCGCGCTCCCCCCTCCCCCGCTCGCGCCACTCGACGACCAGAGAGGGGTATGCGGCGCGGGAGGACTGGCGAGAATCGTCAAGGAAGAGAGCTGACCACGCGACACCCGTGACATGATTGGGCATCGAGGATTAATAAGGGAAAGTAGGGGGAGAGTATCTAGGCTAAGTTCACCGGTCGAACGAGGAGACCGGCAGTTTATAAAATCCGAGTTCACAGAGCAGACGGGTGGCCAAAAGAGTAACGAAAAGAAAAGTAGTGGACGAGGGAGCAAGCGAGAGAGATCGGCACCGACACGTGAGTCCCGATCCATTTTGAGCGGAAGAGAGAGGAGGCAGGGACGAGGCAGCGAGTAAGTAAATCCCGAACTAATTGTTAACTAATGAAAATTAGTTTTGCGGTAGTCCCGCGTCAAAGCATTTTAGCGTAAAAGTCCGAGATTAGCGAACGAAAGCGGCTCGCCCCTGCCGACTCTCTCCTTCCATAACACGCGCCGGCGTCGAGTATCATGTGCGATCGTCCTCTACCACGGTCGCGCCGTGCTGTTTACCTTGTTTATGTTGAGGCGTCGTGCCAATTTTATGTCGTTAGAATATCGTTAAATTTGTACTAGAATAAGGAATATTTCTCTCTCGTCACGTCTAGGCTATCTAAAATGCGTAAGTAGTATTAAGGGAGTTACCTATCGTCGCGAATTACCTATCGGGTGTTATCTGAAATCATCATCTATCCTTAAGGGAGTTACCTATCGTCGCGAATTACCTATCGGGTGCTATCTGAAATCATCATCTATCTTTAAGGGAGTTACCTATCATCGCGAATTACCTATCGGGTGCTATCTGAAATCATCATCTATCTTTAAGGGAGTTACCTATCATCGCGAATTACCTATCGGGTGCTATCTGAAATCATCATCTATCTTTAAGGGAGTTACCTATCATCGCGAATTACCTATCGGGTGCTATCTGAAATAATCATCTATCTTTAAGGGAGTTACCTATCGTCGCGAATTACCTATCGGGTGCTATCTGAAATAATCATCTATCCTTAAGGGAGTTACCTATCGTCGCGAATTACCTATCGGGTGCTATCTGAAATATTCATCTATCATTAAGGGGGTTCCCTATGGTCCGTTGCTAGCAATAAGGTGCGCCGAAACTAACGTTCAGTGTGAAAGGAAATCTTGGCGTCGGGGTTCTCACCGTGAGAGTACGTATCAGTAGGCTCTCTCTCTCGGACGCGGCTACCTCGCGATTAAGGGAATCAAATGGCGGCGTGTTACGATTACCGGTCGATAGCGAGCGGGGAGAAATAAGAGTATGCCACGCGAACATTGTAGAGTTTGAACCATGTAAAACCCGCCATAATAAACTTGTTATACCCGCTGAAAATTGGACACTTAGTAAGTACCAGACCCAATTACCCTCCTATCCTACACGTCCACCCCCTCTACCTAACCGCCTCGCAGGCGGGCTGGGCCAGCCGAATTTGAGCCCGAGACCCCTGTGCTCGCCCTCGGGATGGAGCGGGGACGCGAAAAGGGCGGCCGCGGTGGCGGCGAATTTAAATAAAGCCGGCCTAGGTCGGTGGTACCCGAGGGTACCTGGCGCCCGTCCGCCCCCGGTTGCCCTGACGCGTCAGCAGATCCCGAGTCCACCTCGCCGGAGCGGTGGAAGCAGGCGCGAACCAACGCGCGCTCCTCCTCGAGCGGAGGGACAGGCGGTTCTCGGTGGGTGCGGGAAAACCCGTTACAGTACATACGAGTAACCGGCGTAAACAGCCGAAAAATCGAGAAGATTCTAATACGCGCTTCCCTCTCTAGCGCACGATCAAACGTTTGACAGTCGTTCGTCACCTGTCACCGGATATAGTCGAAAGTATACACACCTTTGTCCGCGAATCTATCTAGTATAATTTAAAGTAATTGTAAGGCACAAATAAAAACGTATTTCGTACTTCCCGTTTACCTTTATTTAGTAAGGGTTATTAAAACAGTTTAACATGCTACCCGCAGCAAATAAAAATGAATATTGTTAATTTATGAGCAGTTGTTACTATTAAAAAATCTTAAGAACGCTATAAAATCTCCGGGTACTATTTTGGTCACTAGCAGGGGGCTGACACTGCTGGGTCTAGCGTGTCCCCGTTATTGTCGCCACGTAAAATAACCCATCATGCGGCGCTAGTAGTCACCCGCACGACCCCCCACTACGGGCGCGCAGCGTCTGCTCAATTTGCATTCGACGCGTTTGGATAATTCGTTATTTAGATTAGAATTTAAAAGTATATGTGTATATGGGAAGGTATACAATATTTACACTTGTTGAAATATGATGTATTATAAAAATATTTATTGAATGAAATAAACCGCTAACTGTGAACTAGTCACGTTGTATAATGTTTGGCAATTTGGCAAAAGATGACGAAATAATACGGCGAGGCGGGTGAGGGGTGAGGGGCTTTGCAGAGTGAGGGTAACGCGGGTGACTACTAGCGCCGCATAGTAGATTAGTTTAGTTGGTGACAATACGGGGACACGTTACTATAAGAGCATTTATCCCAGTGTCAGCCCCCTTGTCACTAGTTAGTGACGGCGGGAGTTCGACTTGTCGCAGCGATCCGACATGCGAATAGCGCGCGATCTGTAGTGATAGATTCTGCCCAGACTGCGCCGCAGTGAAAGGGTCAATTTTGAAGAGATTTGTGAAAATTAAATATTCAACTTAGTACTACATACCATCATGTATTTTCCAAAGAACTTTCAACAGCAGATAATCCGTTCATTTACAAGAAAATGAGGGGAAGGACAGTACGCGACCAGCGTCTATCCACCAAATGTTTTATTACGGGAAAAAAAACCGCGAATCAGTATATGGAGACCAAATGGTTTAATGCAAAAAAAAACATGAATCAGTCTCTGGTCGCCAAATGTTTCATGAGAGGTTGACCCTTTAGGTTTCCGCGTATCCCACACTAACTGCGAGTTGAAGTTGCTCCTCATTTTTCGCGAGGCTTCAACCCAATCGACCGATCAATCGTCAGTCGTAGCTGATTTTGCTTGCCTAACAGACTTGTCCATCGGTCTCCGATACTCGCACCCTAGCGGTAAATTCACCCGTGTACTTCGAGTCTCGCGTGTGTAACTTGAAGTGTCAGGAAATCGACCGAGGATCAAATAACATTCGGCTAAGAACTCTTTATGTACCAGCCAACTCTAGCGGCGCTTAACGTCCCTCGAAATTCTTCTGTACCGCGATAATTACCCTAGCGGCATTACGCGTCAGAACACTTCGAGTACGGTTATCATCTCTCTTTCTGAAATCACATGTGTAAGAGTCCGGCGAGACTCCCGCATTCCTCGCGCTCGTCCTTGCCGACTCAGCGGAATCGCGATACCTTAGTGGCCGCGTCGAGTACGTACGCGTGTGTAAGCCACTACGGTCATCCAGTGTATGTGTACAAAAATAAATAAACTCGCTATCAGCTAACGAGCCGTATCGCGACGACCACGACGAAGCTCTCATTCAACCTTGCCGTCTTCCACAGCTGTCCGGCGACGTCAGCAGATCACACACACATACACAAGAGAAAAGGTGAGGTGCCTTACACCGCTTTAAAAACGGACAGAATCCATGCGTCGAGTCCCTGACAGCTCGATTGCATTATAATAATATTAACAATTACGACGAAAATCCGTACGTAACAACACATAATTAACTGTGAAAATGCTTCTTCCTCTTTTTGAAAGAGAAAAACAAAATCTCAGGGCGGCACTTAGACTTTTGCAAAAAATTCAGTTTAAATTGAGAACTTATCGAGTCGACACCTAGCGAATCAGTGGTTAGTCACTGAGACAACTCTGAAATTCACTCCATTTTTTCTCACATCTATCACAGTATAACAGCATCAGTGTAAATTTATAAAATAAAAGTTTGTCATAGTTCATTAAAGTGTTGGATCCAATCATTACATTAACGCTAAACCAGTTGTAGCCGATTAAGTTTGTCCGCAACCGTACCGCACGAATCCGTCGCAACATAGCGTATGAGAACTTACACTCTCGTAAAAATTCAATTCAAAGAAATCGCGAGAACGTCGAGGGATAACATGATATTACCTACTTATTTATTTGCTCGTTCTAATTGAGTCACCTCGGTTGTGCCCTTGTTACCAACAGTATGAGGCTTGCCTACAGCAAGGCTTCGCCGTTTCCCGAATCTATTGCACGATCTTTTTTTGCTTATTCTTTTGTTTGCAGTGAGCACATGCGGCCTACCATTTACCAGTACAAAAGATTGTTGTATGTCCCGTCTGCCCGTAATTGTAACAAAACAAAGTCTTCGGTTAGGAAACGATTATTCCACGCGGAGTTTAATTTCGATTCCTCGAGATTGCTGTCTGCGTCAAAATGAACGAGGTTATTTTCCAGCCTCTGACTTACCGATATTTTGGGTTTGTGTCATAAATTTCCCTGGTGATGCTTAATATTTGGCGAATTTTGTCTAATCTGTAATAACTCAAAGAACTTGTTGTACGCCGCTACTCGGCACCCACAGTTTTCGTCGGGTAGTTTTATCGGTAATACGCTGCAATACAACCGACGCGCCAATCAGCGTTCACGCTCGGTCCCAGCACGGCCGAGTATACCTATATCGTGCTCGACAACCGCCGCACCAATCAACCCTCGCGCTCGGCCCCAGTGCCGCCGAGTATACCTATAGCGGGCCCGGCGCCCGACCAAGGAGTGGCCCGTGCACTGATTGGTGCGCCGCCGGGACTCCGACGGGTATATAAGGCGCGCCGCCGAGAGGCCCACTAGGACTCGCTAACCGACCGTCCACCAGACGAGAGCGCCGCAAAGGCACCTCGCGCTTCCAACATAACATTGTAAACTCTCTATAACCGTTTCGGTTGGCCACAAAATAAACCTCCAGTTTGGGAACTCAACTCGTCTCCGACTTGAACCTTTTTCTCGACACCCGACTCCTCCGTATCGATGACCCAGAAACGTCGTCGGACCGCCTCCTATTACCGCCGACTGGATCATCGCGCTGAAGCCAGGCAGGCGTCGGTGAAGCCCTCTGTGGCCTTTATACCCATCGGACCTTTTCAGGTCCGCCCGCTTAACGTTACCTCTCGTTCCGACAACGTGAAGGCGGGAACCGGAGCCTCCCGTCCGGAAACACTCCGCGTACCTCCTCCGCCGGCTGGCCGACATCGGGCCGTCGTACGAGTCACCGCGACCGCCTCCCCAACCACGGAGAGGAAAGCCACCAGGCCCGCAAACCCGGCAGCTGCCGTTTCTCGGGGCTCATCCAGGCCAGGATACCGGCTCTCGCCGAAGAAGCCTTTGGGGCTCGTTAAGGAGACCGACCCCGAGCACCTCCGACGCGTGGTCAAGCAGCTCGGGGCACCCAAGGACACCCGGTCTCGGATCCGCCTGCTCACGGGCCCGCTGCCCCCACGCCACGGGCCTGCCTCGAACCCGGTCGGGTAACCGCTAACGTGGGCCCAAAACCGCTCTTTTCAGAGCGCCACAGCTCCGCTTAAGAACGTTCGCGACCAATTCCCCTCTCCCACCTCCCGCTCCTGCCACTCCGACCTAAGGGCTACTAGGAAGTCCGCAGTAGGAACCTGGAACGGCCACCGGACTCTCCTCCCTTAGGGTCCGAGTTCCTCCCCCCCCCCCTTCCCCCCGAATCGCGCGTCCAAAGTCGCTACTATCGCTAGCCTTTGACAAACTGTTCGTCGACTCGCTTCCTTCTTGGCAAATGCGGACCTCCAATAATTTTGTATATATCTAGCAAATATTTTAATTCTGTTGTAATTGGTTTGCTACGCGTCTGTCGCGAGGCGTCCGTCGATTGGCGATAAAAGTAGTGCCTTTCATTAATGTAATAAATCGATCAGATATATTTCCATGTACTTCTGAATAATCTATACAACTTTGATCTTCTAAGTTTATTTGCCGCGGGTTATGCCTTATTTCTTTTTCTTCGTGGCCCGAACTGTATGGGTCATCAATGTAATCGTGATAGTTTCCTTATTCGATCCCCGAACAGGTGAGCTCATTGCATCCCGCTAGGTGTCGGTACTGACACGGATATATATATATATATATCCGGTATATATATGTATATATATATACACGGTGTCCGGATTTAACCTTACACCTAAATTATCTCGAAAAATATTGCTTGATGAAATTTTGTTTGGAACAAAAGTTTTAGAGTTCAAAGGGGGACGTTCCAAAAAAATATTGTTGAAGGTCGCAAAATCAAAATGGCGACGTTACGATGGCTGACATGTTTTTTTGTAAGGAAACCTAACTTTTTTTATGACAAAACAATGCATTGCATTAAAACTAACAACTTTTGTAGGAAACATTTTTCGATTCGGATTGTAGTTTTCATGTTGGAACTCCATTTTTGACTACTTAGCGCTGTCCGGAAGGTACCATAAAAAAGTGTGCATGTATCTGTGTGTGCGTATCTTAGGTTGCACGATTGTGGGTATGTTTGTTTTTTTCGCGAAGAAGGAAATGCTTATCGCACGATAAGAAAGTCGGGCTTCCCCGGAATAGTCATGACTCCACGACTGTTTCGTGCAGTTTGCCTCACGGGTCACTGACTTCTACCAGGATCAATTCACGTCAGCTATTACTCTTGGTCTTCTTTATGGCTGTTGAGAACGGGGGTTTATCACGCTCACTGTACCCGAGATAAATTTCCGTTGACGACTGTACGCGAGGCTAGCGTCGATGTGCGCGCGCACGAGTGATTCCGAAGTCGGAGTCGGGATTGGTCGGGCGTGTTCGGTCGTTGTCTCGGGCACGCTGAAGAAGCGGCCATGTTCTTTTAGTCTTGTCGGTATCTCTGCTGCGAGAGCACGTACAAGTATTATTCAGTTCCTACTAGATATAATAAAGAAAGATAATTTTGTTCACAGTAATTCATTTTATTTAACCCTTTTCTAACAGTTCCTAGAAAAGAGCTAACAATGGCTTTATTAAGTCTCAGCCGAATCGCCTTGACCTAAGACACGCACACACAGATACATGCACACTTTTTTATGGTACCTACCGGACAGCGCTAAATAGTCAAAAATGGAGTTCCAACATGAAAACTACAATCTGAATCGAAAAATGTTTCCTACAAAAGTTGTTAGTTTTAATGCAATGCATTGTTTTGTCATAAAAAAAAGTTAGGTTTCCTTAAAAAAAAACATGTCAGCCATCGTAACGTCGCCATTTTGAATTTGCGACCTTCAACAATATTTTTTTGGAACGTCCCCCTTCGAACTCTAAAACTTTTGTTGCAAACAAAATTTCATGAAAGCAATATTTTTCGAGATAATTTAGGTGTAAGATTAAATCTGGACACCCTGTATATTAGACTGTGTCATTTTTGGGCAACTTTTTTTTTCATCCTGCAAACAGGCTGTAAACTTATAAAAAGGTAAAAAAGAAGCCTGCATAAATTTTAGCTCAAAATATTAATATTTAGAGGTCGCTTAAACACATCTCTATTTCCCATTTAAATAACACAGGGAAAACAAAATTTCTGTCGGAAATTTATAACACGGTCATGGTATATTCCACAAGCAAGCTGCTGGCACATTCTTATGCAGAATTGAATGCTCTACGAAAAAGCCTTCTTATACTTTTTTGATAAACTTAGCCATTCAAGGGATATTCGAGTTCAAAGTTCAAAGTGTATGAAAATTCATCGTGTTTTGTTAATATTACAGCAAATCTATCGACTCTATTGAAAAACATCAAATGACTTTTGTGTAGATTATTAAATTTACTATCCAAATTCTTTAATTTATAGTTAATAAATATTGATAGATGTTTTTTTTAAGACTTTAGACGCTTATTTTTTGCCAGAAAACTGGTTCTGATGAGCTAGTACTTGTCGCAATACATCTATAAAAATTGGACAAAATACTCAAGACTAAAATATCATTCTTTGTTCCCAATAACAGAGAAAAACGATATTTTCTCAAATTTTTTAAAACAAATTTATTCATTAAAAATTATAAATATTTCATAATTTATTACAGAGGATAGGTTTTCTGGCAAAAAATAAGTGTCTAAAGTCTTAAAAAACCATCTATCAATATTTATTAACTATAAATTAAAGAATTTGGATAGTAAATTTAATAATCTACACAAAAGTCATTTGATGTTTTTCAATAGAGTTTTTCAATAGAAATTTGGTGTAATATTAACAAAACACGATGAATTTTAATACACTTTGAAATTTGAACTCGAATATCCCTTGAATGGCTAAGTTTATCAAAGAAGTATAAGAGGGCTTTGTTGTAGAGCATTCAATTCTGCATAAGAATCTGCCGGCAGCTTGTTCGTGGAATATGCCATGACCGTGTTATAAAATTCCGACAACAATTGTTTCCCCCGTGTTATTTAAATGGGAAATAGAGATGTGTTTAAGCGACCTCTAAATATTAATATTTTGAGCTAAACTTTATACAGGCTTCTTTTTTTACCTTTTTATAAGTTTAAAGCCTGTGTGCAGGATGAAAAAAAAAGTTGCCCAAAAATGACACAGTCTAATATATAGATGTAAATCCGACCGTGTAACTAATATAGAGATGTAAATCCGACCGTGCAACCTCCACGTGGTACATCTCGATTAACGCTAATGCCGGCGGTATTGTACTTTTAAAGCCTTATAACTCGAAAAGTAATTGATGAAAAAACATTTAGTTATAGTGCTTTGGAAAGCTATCGAAATCAGTTACAAGAATATGTAATAAAAAATAGGGGGGTGGCATTTAAAAAAATTGAGGTGACCTTCGCGTGACCTTCAAATGACTCTTCAAGGTCAATTCAATAGCGCCATCTTATAGGTCTTTCGGAACCATACAACTTTTGTCTGAAACATTTTTCTCTAAAATGCTTCATTTTTTAAAAATTCGACCGTTTCCAGACTTTCCTAACACCCTGTATACATACAAAACTTACAAATTACCTGTAAAATAAGAGAACCGACAATTAAAGTCAATTATTCGTCTCTCTGTTACGGTACTGATTTATGACGACTTATTCTTAATAACTGTCATTCGTACATATCCTTTCTTCTTATTCTATCTATCTATCACTGTCTTAACATTCTGCCACGTCGTCAATTACTCGACGACGTCGCTATCTCGTGTCATAAGCGCGCGCAGAGCATATCAAGCGCGCCACATTTGAAGAGAGTATCGTCTGTTTACATATATATCCATGCCAGTACCGAATATATATATATATATATATTCGTGATTTGCATATCCTATATTTCGGAGCAGATCCTACGCCATTCGTCTTCGTCTGCGAGACTACGGTACTGAGAATTGCACCCGAGACACCTTCAAACAGTTTTTGGTCACCTTCCAAGGTATCGGTCTTACCTTTGGACCCACACTTTTTACGTGGGCTGCGAACCCCCGAGAGTATA
The DNA here is from genome assembly GCA_964007305.1 of Netelia melanura. Taxonomy (NCBI): domain Eukaryota; kingdom Metazoa; phylum Arthropoda; class Insecta; order Hymenoptera; family Ichneumonidae; genus Netelia; species Netelia melanura. Next base: position 2,549,976 of record OZ023260.1, read on the forward strand.
TTCGACGAGGTCGATGGGACGCGGCCAAGGCCGGCCGCTACAGCCGACGGGACCGTTGTAGCTACATGGGTGGCGGACGACACGCGTGCAAGCTTTCTGTTGGCTTCGACGCTGGAGCCGGAACAGTTGCGACCGCTGCTAACGTGCAGGTCCGCGAGTGAGATATGGACGCGTCTGGCGAGAGTGCACGAGCAAAAATCTGCGGTGAATAAATTGTTGCTCATGACGAGACTCTACGAGTATAAAATGCTGCCGGAGGATTCGATGATGCAGCATATCGCGAAAGTGCAGAACATGGCAGCACAGTTGAGTGATCTCGGTGAAACGGTGTCGAGTAGTACGGTCATGGCAAAAATTCTCGGAAACCTAACCGCGAAGTACGCGACGTTTCAAACCGCGTGGGACAATGTGCCAGCAGAATCGCAGACGCTGGAGAGTCTACAGGAGAGACTTCTTCGTGAGGAAGTCCGGTTGTCGACGAATGACGAGGCTCCGGGAGCATTTTCGGCGACGAGAAAAACGGGTGCCCAGAAAAACGACAAGTCGAGTTCACGGAACTCGAAAGAAAAACGAGGCGTGCGGGACAAAGCAAAAGTAAAGTGTTTCAAGTGCCACGAGCTCGGACATTTTGCGCGGGAGTGTAGAAACAAAAAACGGGAAAGTGACAGTACCGATCGAGAGGAGTCGAGTGGTTACGCTTTCGTCGTGGAGCAAGCGCGCTCGAGTCGTTCGGCCAAAGTCGGTAACAACGGGAGTTACAGAATCCCGGACGATGTCGCGAGGTCCGTGTGCCGAGCTGAAAAAGAAGAATCCTGGTTTACCGACAGTGGTGCGTCGAGACACATCACGTTCAGACGCGAGTGGTTCACCGAGTATCGTGAGTTGCAAAATGGCGGCTCTGTGCCTCTCGGTGACGACAAACTGTGCAAGATAGTGGGCGGAGGGACAGTCGTGGTCGAGGCGTACGTCGACGGGAAGTGGCTCACGTCGCGTATCGAGGAAGTTCTCTACATACCGGACATGAAAACGAACTTGTTTTCGGTCGGTGTGGGTTCGTCTCGGAAGTACGAAGTCGTGTTCGGAGGTCAACAGGTGTTGATCAGAGCCGGCGAGAAGAATATCGCGTGTGGAATCAAGGAGGATAACCAGATTTATAGGATGCTGTTCCGAGTAAAGCGCAGGAAGAAAATAAACGAGGCGAACGTGGCTAGGAAAAACGCTCAGCTGTGGCACGAGAGGGTCGGCCACGTGAACGGATGAGCGTTACGGGAAGTCATTGAAAAAGGACTCGTGGAAGGGGTTAAGCTACCGAAGGTCGACGAAATCTTTTGTGAAGATTGTCAGATCGGTAAGTCCCATCGGAAGACGTTCAAGAAAGAGCGCGAGCGTGCGGATACAGTGCCGGGCGAAGTTATACACACGGATGTGTGCGAGCCGATGTCAGTCGAGTCGCCTGGGAGTTCGCGGTTTCTGCTCACGTTCAAAGATGATGCCACGAGCTTTCGGTTCGTTTACTTCTTGCGCCACAAGGGCGACGTGTTCGAAAAGTTCAAAGCCTTTGACAAGTTAATCGAGAACAAGTTCGGAAGAACGATGCGCGTTCTCAGGTCCGACAACGGACTCGAGTTCAGAAACAAGAACATGGACGGTTATCTCGAGTCGCGAGGGATCCAACGGGAGTTTACGGCACCGTATACGCCCGAGCAAAACGGGAGAGCGGAGCGGGACAATGGCACGATAATCGAGAGCGCGAGAACTATGTTGCATGCGAAAGGGCTGCCAACGGAGTTGTGGGCCAAGGCGTGCAGTACCGCGGTTTATTTGATGAATCGGGCAAGTTCGTCGAGTGCGCGAAATGGTGCGACACCATACGAGAGGTGGATCGGTCGGAAACCGAACATGAGCCACCTGCATGTTTTTGGATCCGAGGCGTTTGTAAACGTTCCAAAACAGAAGACGACGAAATTCGATCCGCGAGCGAAAAAAATGGTGCTCGTTGGATACGATGCGAATTCATCGAACTATCGCGTGTACGATCCGATGACAAAGAAGGTTACAATCACACGTGATGTCGTCCTCAACGTGAAGGTCGGAACAACCGCACTCTCATCAGGAGAAGAGGCAGACGACGAGACAGTTCTACCGAAGATGGAAGCGGTGGAAGCCCCGGTACCAGAGGAAGAGGACGAGGAGGACGACGATGTGTTCCTGCCAGCCGACGAGAACGCGAGAGGAGACCCGCCGAGAGTGGTGGAACAAGTACGAGGCGACGTGTCGCACAACCTTCGAGACAGAGGGTCGTTGCGAGCACCGTCGAGATACGACTCGAATGTGGCCGAGTACGAGATCGCGAGGACGTTCGAGGAAGCGGTGAGCAGTAACGAGGCCGGGAAATGGATCAAGGCTATCAACAAGAAATTGGACACGCACAAGGAGAACGGAACGTGGTCTCTGATCGAGAGGGAGCCAAGGATGAAGACAGTAGACTTGAAGTGGGTCTTCAAGATCATCAAAAACGCGGCAGGCGGCGTTGTGAAATTTAAGGCACGTCTCTGTGCGCGAGGCTTCATGCAACGGAAAGGAGTCGATTACACCAAGACATTTGCTCCAGTTGTACGCTACGACTCATTGAGAGTCCTATTGGCCATCGTCACGGAGAAGGACCACGAGCTGGCACAGTTTGACGTGCAGACAGCGTTCCTGTACGGGAAATTGGACGAGGAAGTCTTCATGGAAGTGCCGGAAGGGTTGACTGTGGAACAAAGTACTGCGGAAAGTGTTGTTTGTCGGGTAGAGAAATCGCTGTACGGTCTCAAGCAGGCACCCCGGTGCTGGAATCGCGAGTTCAATGCGTTTCTGAGGAAATTCGAGTTCCGGGAATCCGACGCGGACAAGTGCATTTTCATAGGCAAGGTAGCACAGTCAATAGTGTATTTAGCGTTGTTCATGGATGACGGGTTGGTTGCACGCCATCGAAAGAGGCTCTAGAGTGCGTGCTCAGGCATCTCAGTGAGGCGTTTAAAATGAAGGTCGGTGATACCAGCCTATTCGTGGGCATGCAGATCGAGCGCGATCGAGAAGAAAAACGAATGTTCATACACCAAAGTGCGTACGCAAAGCGTGTGGTTGAAAAATTTGGTATGGGCGATGCGAAGCGAATGAGTGTACCGTCGAATCCGAGCGTAATTCTACAACCTGTTGCAGAAGGAGAAGAGTGAATGGAAAACGCGCCGTACAGAGAGGCTGTAGGTTCACTAATCTTCCTAGCGATTATATCGAGACCGGATATAGCGTACGCGGTAAATTCAGTAAGTCGGTTCTTGAACAATCACAACCGCGATCACTGGCGAGCAGTGAAGCAGATAATAGCGTACGTAGCGGGAACGATTGATTACGGAATCGAGTATCATGGCGGTGGAAGCATGCCGGGATTGGTCGGGTATTCGGATGCCGATTACGCAAGCGATGTCGAGACAAGAAAATCGACAACGGGCTACGTGTTCAAGCTCGTAGGCCGTAGGCCCGGTCACGTGATCTAGTTAACGCCAAAGACTAGTAACACTAAGTACGACTGAGTCGGAGTATGTCGCAGCGGCGAAAGAAGCGATCTGGCTACGTAGCCTATTAGATGGGATCGGACATCCTTGTGATAAAGAAACTGTGATCTTTATTGACAATAATAGTGCAATTAGACTAGGCAAGAACCCGGTGTTTCATCAGCGCACGAAACACATAGATATTCCATATCATTTTATACGAGAGAAGATTGAATCGAAAGATCTGCGGGTCGAGTACGTGTGCACAGAAAATCAGACCGCACATATTTTTACGAAAGCCCTGGCGAGGAATCGGTTCGGTATGCTGCGTGAGAGTATGGGCGTGATAAAGCGTGCGATACGCAGAAAAGGTGGAAGTGTTGGGAATATTCCGTGCGTGTCTCCCGAAAGGAACTAGCGAGCGAGAGCGCTCATTGGCCGGTTGGGTCAGAGCGAGCGGCGAATGAGTGAGCGACGCGAGCGTCGAGAGACGCGTCCATGAATGAGCCTTAGGCTACGAGAGTCGTTAGTCTTTAGCGAACGCTCTGCAAAGATAGATGTGCTGGCGAGAAATAAAGACATCTTCTAATTTGTTGTCGAGTGAGAAAACGTCTTGTTATTTCCATCCACATTCCTCACACAAACCTATTGATATTCTATGTAACAGTTACCTATTCGCGTAAAAGTGTTACGACCCGCTAGACTCTTCGGAGTGTGAGGATGCGTAAACACGGTCGACTTCTCTTTTCGAGTCAGGGCAGGGACGGAAGCCTCGCCTAAATATCACTACAAGAGTAGTTCGGAGGGGTTTTATGGTAGGACGGTACCATCGTTTTCGACTTCGTCCAAGGGTCAGGTTCGGCTCTTACGAGAGATTATAGGAGGATATGTTCGACTCACTATTTCGTTGGAGCGTGGGTTGCTGATAATCCAAATAAACTCGACGCTGTGAGGTTGAGATTCTTGGAGATTCGGTGAAGAACAAGATGAGTATTCGTTACACAGAATTTTATTTTTCCAACACAATACGCTGACTCTAAGATCACGACTACGGTATACAAGTTTTGTCCGGATGAATTACAATTTTTGTACTTAGACTTATCGTACACTAAACTATCGTGAATCCTCCGCAGATTCTTATGGCACTATTGGCAGAGCGATGTTGACTTTCGGCGGTGAACCGTTAATAGTTCAGAGTATAATTGTAACTGATGATTGTTAGAGAAACTGGCCCTTTTATATCAAAATCTCTGCATTCTTAATAGAAGAACAAAGAAATAGAGTGATCAGGAGAGGGGGCTCGATCCCTCCTAGGAGGCATAGCGGTGGGTTAGGCGTGTGCCGTCTTCAAGGGTGATGACTCAGTTCCCCGAAGGTTAAGTTTTGGTGACACATGTTCATCTTAGCTTGGTAATAAGTGTTTAAGAGATCTAGGCGTTGGGAGTCGTGTCGCCCTGTAGTGAGGGCACCGTGGGAATTTAGAACCATGGAAAAGTGTCGCGTGCCTCTTCGTGATGTTAAAGAAGGGGTTCCATATTATGACTGCGCATGCGTCTTAGAAGGAAGAAGGGAGATCTATGTTTTAATTAGTCAATTTCGTGCCCTTCTTCTTAGATAAGGCTGCTGAGTTTTCCTTATATCTCGACTGCGCATGCGTTTTAGACGAAAGAAGGGGGATCTATGTTCTAATTAGTCAGTTTCGTGCCCTTCATCTTAGATAAGGCTGCTGAGTTTTCTTTATATCTCGACAGCGCATGCGTTTTAGACGAAAGAAGGGGGATCTATGTTCTAATTAGTCGGTTTGGTGCCCTTAGAAATTTTAAGGAATCCGATTGATGGGTGGTGTTGAACCTACGAGTTAAGTAAGCGGGGGCAACGTTTTAAAAGGGGTAGCGCGGAAACGTCAGGTCTAGTCGTGGTGCAGTGTTTCGTGAAGTGAAAAAGTGCTTAGATTGTAACAAAAGTTTTAAAAAATGTTATTGTTAATGGTAAATGGTAAATGGTTAATGGTCCATCGAGACTCTTCTTGATACGGGGAGTGCTTTTCATTGATGCGTTTATACGAATAGAAGAACTTAAAAGCACCTCCGCTCAAGTCCACTGCGACGCATTTGTTCGGCGTACTATCAAGTGACAATCGGGTCTTGGAAAAATTGACGAGGGAGTTCGCGATCGATAAAAGTTCATATCCTATTCTCATCGGAATCGTTGCTAATGACGTATCGAGTCAAAAGTTTCTGCTTGGAGGCGATTTTTTGGACCAAATAGATTTTCGTGTGATTCGGGATAAAGCTCAGGTAAGACTGCGGTCCGAGACCGTAGATGAAGTCACCAAACCCAAAATATTCATGATCGATATAGAAGGTGAGGACAAGGTGAACCAAGTTGATCTTTGTTATATGCACAACGATGAAGTTAAGAACTCAAAAATTACATTAGTTGAAAATGACAAACCGCATAAGTCGGTCGGGACTGACGTTAAAAAGAGATGGATATTAAATGACGATGAATTAGTATACCACAAAGCGAGACATAGGTCTATAGTAGAGATAAACATTGTAAACATTCAAATAGACGAGCGGGAAAACCAGAGTATTGTTCGAGCCTCTTCCTCCGACCACGCAAGTCCAGTAGTATTAGTTAAAAAATATGGTTCTCACAGACTTTGTGTTGATCATCGGCTACTGAATAGATATGAAACCACGTTTCGTTTTATGCTTTGTCATGTTTCAAGTACGTACCAAGCGCGTTTTGAAACCCCCTAAAGCATGTGACAAGCATGTGAATTCGAACGCAACAACATTTCAGGTACACACTTTTCTGCGTACAAAGCACGTTTCAAAATGCGCTTTGTCCCCAATTTCTCGCGTATGCGGTATGCACTTGGCACACGCTTGAAACACGGTAAAGGACGTAACCCAACGTGGTACGCGGTAAAGTGCATACTCAGCGCGTTTCAACCACGTTGGCTTATGCCTTTTACCGTCTTTTAGAAGAAAAAACAAGAATGAATGGGAAACGAAGGCCGGAAGAGTGATGCAGAAGGTGGCGGAACAAGAAATTCTGAAGATGTGGGCAAACATATGTAGGTCCAACTTCTATAAGCAATAGAAACAGAGAAAAAAGAGGTCGGAAGAGAAAACTATTGGGATACAGCAATAATAATGGAAGAGACTAACAATAAAGAAATATGGGCAAAAATAAGATGTGGCAGCGTGGAGAGTGAAGCGGTAAAAGGTTTGGTTTCAAGGAAACAAGGTAGAGAGTTTGAGGGAAGGAAGAAGATATGCTGGCACACATCTGGAAATGTGAGGAGGTCAGGAGAGTTATGGGGAAGTAAACCCTCAGAAACTGTGAGGAGTGGAAGAAACGATAGATGAGAGAAGCAGAAGTAGAGGAACACAATAGAGGCGGAAGAAATAGTAGAGGACATGTGCGAAGTAATAAACTAATTTCAAAGCATGGCGAGGAAAAAAGAGATGGAGAAGAACATTTTAAGTCGGTAAAAAAATGTAAAAAAAGGTAGATTAATACTGTAAATAGAGATGTAGGAACTAGGCATAGGAATTAAGAAAATTGGAACATAAAAACGGAGATTAATAGGATTAAGGATAGATGTAGGAAAGGACCAAATGTAAAAGCTCGCAAGGGTAAACATCGGAAAATAAAGTGTTACTACTACTATTACTAGTTTGAGGGAGGGATTTCTTTTTTAAAAATAAAGGACTTACAGTATTTCAAACTTTAGTATGGAACTAAAAAAATGAGTGTTTAATCAATTATAAAAAAATGTCCAAGCAAAAAATTAAAAAAAACCTTTCGTTACACTATAGACAATATAACTATCAACATTAAAAAAAAAAATTCGAAATTGTCTAAAAACATAGTTCCGAGAAAAATGCGTTTAAACGTTCTGATAAGTACAACGTGAACTTACAGCTATTTGCTCCTTCCAGGTTCGTACTGTACACCTTCTTCTTCTTATATCTTCGAGTTTTCTATGGTTTTCTGCAATCTCTTGTCAATTCCACTTTTTATAAACGTCTTATAAACGATCTTATTTGTTAAGAACCCTAGGTTTTGCGACCAAAAGATATCCGAAACGCAGCTGTGGAGAGCCGCGCTCTAGTTACCAAGCCAGCCGTCCCAACCCGATGTCGGGTCACATTTATTGCTATAACTTTTTAACAGAGTGGAATTTTATTTAAATTTCTGTTTCATAAATTCTTAAAAATATAAATAATAAAAACCTTTTCAAAAATAAATCGTGTTTTTTTTAATCCCAGGACTATGTGAGCCCTTAAAGTGTGACCGGCCGCTTCTTCTTCATTCCACCTGTTTGACGCACACCATTTTTAACTATATTTCAAGGTCGAATTTAATATTATAACTTTGGAAATGTATTCTCCACATGTATAAGAAAGATGTTTAGACGAAAGATGTCGATTTTTTGGATAACCTGGACCAGACTCCCCCCTAAAGACCCAGGCGGTTATTTGCTTCGCCAAGCATTATTCTACATTCTGCATAAAAATCTAATATTGATTGAATCCTATCCTTTGCGATTGCTTATCCACTTTTATCAAATACATTTTTCTTATAACTATACCTTTAAACTTATACGTATTATCAGTTACGCCGATCCACCTAGCTTGAGGATACATCATTACTGCATTCGATTACGCATTAAGTAAGTGTTTTATTTTGTGATGTAGAGCTAAGAGACATTTTTGGCAAAACAGTGAAGGCATATCCTTCATTAATGATACAGAACTTGCGCAAAAGATGACTACTTTGTCAACTAAGCTATCCAGGGCACTTACCACACTCGGTTTGATGACTTCTCATATATTCGACTGCGTCACAAAGTAGGATTAATTGTCAAAAAATGTTTGCATGTTTCAATGAATACAAGACCAAGTTAAGGATACCTCTACAAAAAAGATCATCAGCTAAGGGCTCTCTAAAAACATTTTGATAATATTTCTTGTTTTTACAAACGTTCCTATTTGTAACGTACTGAAAAAGATAGTTTAGTTTAGTCTTCTTACAAGCATCTGAAATTACTGTTTTAAGGTCATAATAGTCCAACACTCGAAATCCAAATATTTCTCCAATTTCCTTTTGCTCTGCAAATCAAAGTATGGACGCATGTGCTTTCGGTCAATCGTAGTACTAATTCTATTGCTAATGGCGTTTCTATGAAATTTCTATCACATTTATAATAATAGATAGCCAATGTGTCAAAAAAGTATAAAAGTCTTACTTTGGACTAAGCAATTCCTGAATGAGTTTCGTGCGTTCCTTGAAACATCCTAGACTCGCAATTGCCTGTAGCACGTCCGGATCTATAGCATCGATGGACGGAATAACATGAGTTTGAACAACTTCCATCATTGACAATTCAAGCTCGAGTTCACCCTTGCCAGCCGCAGTGACCCAGATGTGTCTGTTGATCTCTGCTAGCTGTGATCAGGAATATAACAAATAAATAATTCAATGCTATGTGGTAAATTAAACGTATTCGTTCGGTAATGTATGCGGTACCAAGTAATTTCGAAACACTGAAGATATTGTAGAAAAATAACATGGTTTACATTATACTGATATGTTTGCAACTTCAGAATTCATTATACTAACATATATACGTAAAAAGTCAGTAAAACGGGAAATTGGCTGAGAGTAATTATCAATGTTATGTACGAGTAATGAAATTGTCTAGAATATTACTCAGATAATTTTCTTAAATTTAAGTAACAACATGAATTTATGATATATATCGTAAGTCTACTGGTTCTCGAGTGACCAAATAAATGATCGACGTATTTCTTGGAGTGCTGCCGTTGCATATTTGAATATCATAATCATGTTTACGGAATTTAGTAAAAGGGCTCAAAAATGTTCATCAAATTTATCAATTTCGATATCGGCAATACCATTTTCGTATTTATACTGTTCCTTTTTCGTGGTTGTGTAAGGGACTCACCGTAAACCTCTTGTCAGGGTAGACTTCTATCATACCGCGCAGTAAATTCTGACAGTCGGGTGGTACAAAGTGAGGGATATGAAAGACACCACGCTTAACTTTTTCCAGAAGTTGCCGAAGATTATCATCGTCGAACGGCAATGCACCAACAAGAAGAGCATAGAGAATAACACCGCACGACCAGACGTCAGCTTTTCTCCCATCGTACTTCTCGCCCTAGTAAAACGAAACAAAGTATATTTGTACTGATCGTCTCTGCAAAATGTAATGTTTCAATAGAAATATTTCATTGTACCTGGTGAACCAAATTGCGTCATAATAAAACAGATGCAAACGTATTACTTTATAGAATAGTTTTGTGGTTTATTTTAAGTAACTGATAGTTATAGTATCGGAAAAGAATCTATTTACAATAAAATCAACGTTCCATACAATTTGCGAGTCCTATCTTGTTACTGCATGAATCGCTCTAATTTTAGTCGCGTTCGATAGTGTTTATTGCCACTTTCAATTTTCCTAATTATTAATTACTAAAGGTCGACTGTTTTAGTGGAAGAAAAAAAAAAGAAAAGGATCGAATATAATTGTTTATCACTTAATGATTCAACTAATTTCCATTAAAAAATATATGTTATGCGTACTATTGCAAAATATGTAAGAAAAAATTAAAAAAGGAACAGTGGATGAAAAAATTCGTAACAATTTCTTCCTTTTTTTGAATCGCGTTATATAAATCTATAAATCTTTGGATACCGTTTTATGACTTTACAATCTGTAGGCTCTACAAGACTGTAGAGTGTACACGCTTTATAAATTCCAAAAAATTACTTTTCGTAGAACGGTATCAAAAGATTTAACGAACAAAATTTCGTAGATGTACCAGACCTATAAGACGATTTAAAAATATAAAAGAACCATTACAATTTTTTTCCATCGGTCCTATAAGCGGAAAACTTTTTTAATTTTTTCTAAAATGTGTTGCAATAGTACACGTAACATATATATTTTTTTAAATGAAAATCAGTCGAACGATTTAGAGATAAAAAATATTTTCGATTTTTCCCTTTTTTTCGTTCTACTAAAATAGATGGACTTTCGTAATTAATAATTAGAAAAATGAAACTGGCACTGAAGACCATCGAGCACGACTAAAATTAGGATATTTCATCCGGGGACAATTGTCCATACTTATCTGGTTATATCCAAATTTTATGTTAATGAGCATTGGTCAGAGCATGTCTTCTCTAAAAACTTCCAGACCCTCAGATTAACAATTACACAGATAGGTTTCTAGGATTTATTGATTTAAAAAACGATTAGAGTGAATTTTTAAGAACTGCCTTGTTATATGATTTGAGAATTTGCATATTTTTTAATTACTGAAATTTCGTAAAGAGAATGCCCAAGAAACAATGCATATGCGTTAAAAGATTAAATTCTATTGAAGCAGTTCATCGCGGTTTCGCTGTATATCGACAGTAGTCGAGAAACGTCGAGAGGGCCCAGCCAATAAGAAGCAAGAGGAAATGAGTGAGTCGGTAGCTCAAGTAGCAAAATAAAAGAAAAGAAAAATGTGCTGTCGTTGTACAGTCAAGAACCTTATCTACTATAACAATTATTTGGAAGAAAACATGTATGTCGTATGGCAGCGTTGCTGTGCGCTGGTAAGTTTGAATATTAGAACAAATTATCAGTCGGTCGCGCGTGTGAAAAATAAAAAGGTTCATTGCGTAATGACCGAATTTATTACTCCACTCATCGATCGCAATTCACTTAATAATCAATTGAGGAAACAATCGTTTACCTCAATAGGTTATAGGCCCAGTCACGCTGATTGCAAAAGGGGATTTCGGTTGAATTGAGCAACTCGCGTATGCCGTGAATGAGTTTGGAGAAAGACATGATGCGTAAAGGCGGCTTTCCACGGTCCGTGATATCGCGAACGGACGCGGACCAGGCTGCACCAACGCACCGTGGAAAGGGTCTCGTCTGTGGTAGCATGAACGCGTCCGTCGCGGTGCGCCCGATCCATCGCGAGTCGGTAAGTTCAAAGGTGCGGTGCGAGCCCGTGCGACGCGGAACGAGTTCATCCGTGTAAACACGGACGAACATGTCGAAACTTGCCATTCCGCTGAGAGCTGTGCACGTGTACAGTAGTAGAGTTTTTTTTTTTATGAGAAATAGAGCGGCCAAACGAACAAATTTTTGAATTTTTTACTAGTATCAAAGTGAGCCAGTTTTATGGGATTCTGCGGCGCCAGAACATAAGAACAAGAACGACGCGCTCGATGCACATAACCGTATTAAAAGTAAATTTAAGGGAACGTAATATTTCAATCAAAGAAACTAAAAAAAAGAGCGTTAATTTAATGTCGACATACAGAAGACAAAGAACAAAAGTTAAAGAATCTATAGAAACTGGCAGTGGAGCTGACGAAGTCTACAAACCTGAGTGGCCGTTTTATGACATAATGTATACTTTTTTGGATGCTATTTATAAGCCAAAACATACAGACTGAGACGCACTGTGGGAAGAGCCTGGTGCGCGGTGCGTGGACGTCTGTGGCCGTCTGTCGTGCAGAACAATCCGCGATATCACGGACCGTGGAAAGCCGCCTTAAGAAACGAGGTGCGCGGGACACGTGGTCGCTGAGCGAGCGGCCATATTAACATCGCGGGTGGTGTGCGTAAACACGCGAGAAGCAAGAGCAATAAGCATCGACGATGGCTGATGCGATCTCAGTGATGAATGTCATAAAATTCGACGGGAGTGACTACCAAAGCTGGAAATTTGATATGAGGACATTATTTTGGGCCGACCGAATTTGAGAAGTTATCGACGGATCGAAAGCGATACCGGAAGCCAGAGCGGAGCGCGAAACGTGGTCGGTAAACAACACGCATGCGATGTACCTTCTGAGCTCAACTTTCGAACCTGAACAGAAGAGACCATTATTAATACGTGAGACTGCATACAAAATGTGGAATAAATTAGTCAGGATTCACGAACAGCGATTGGCATCAAACAAATTGTTGCTCTCGACGAAGCTTTATGAGTATCGGATGTCGGCGGTCGATTCAATGGCGCAACACGTCACAAAAATGACAAACTTGTGTAGTATGCGAGAAAGTTCGAGAAGGCTCTCGAACGAATTTCGAGCGCGAGAGACTTCTCGAAGGACGTTTTTGTTGTCATGAGAAAGAGAGAGAGAGTGGCTGGGCATAACGTGCGAGCGGGGAGAGGGGAGTAATGACGAGCGTGTGGCAAGTCAGTTGTCGTCAAGACGTCCTATGAGTAAGAAGTGTATTTGCATTATCAGTTTCTAATAAAACTATCTTTTTCCCTTTTGTCCATGTTCGACGCTATAACAAAGGGAGGTGTACAAAGATCATTTTCCCTATACCTGGGGGCTCGTCCGGGATTGAGCAAGGGCAACAGGTGATAAGTGTCGTGTGAGATAAAGCGAACGAAGGCGTCGAATTCGGTGTGTGATTTACGACGACGTATTTTCCGAGCCAGTATATCGCGAAAAGACGTGCGCGTTACGACGGTGGACGAGAATATTTGAGTTTGTCGACTAGCTAAGCCAGTGATACGACGGAATCGGTGTGTAACGGGAATCGATAAGTGTGAGATAAAGACGTTAGGATTATAAGCGAATAATGACGCCGACGCCGATACAAGATTTAGGGTCTCTCTCGGTCATCGAGCTCAGGGGTATCCTAAAGAACAAGGGGCTTGCTGCGGGGGGAACAAAGGCCGAGCTTCTCGAACGGTTACAAGCGAGTGGTACGAGTGAAGCGTGCCTGCTTGTGGACTACGACGAAGGCGCCAGCGAGCAACGAGATGACGCTGGTGGGGGTAACGCCGCATCGATGTCCCTACAGCGAGAACTAGAGTTTGAGAGACGCGAGAGAGAATTAATGGCGCGCGAGCTCGCGATAGCTAAGCGAGAACTCGAACTATATCGACGCGCTCGGGTCGAAGGACAAGACGCGAGTGGGGCGACCGGAGGAGAACAGAGCGCGGCCCCCCATGCCGCTTATGCCCGACAGAACGGCGGAAGTGCCGACGGCCACGAGAGTGAATGTAGCAACGATCGCGGATCTCCTCAGTAATTTTACCGGGAGTACAGAACATTTCGAGACGTGGGAGAAACAGGTCTCTTTCTTGAAAACGGCGTACAATCTAGAAGATAACATGACGAAGATTCTCATCGGCATGAAACTGAAGGGAAAAGCTCTCGAGTGGTTTCACTCGAAGTCCGAGTTTATCGAGATGAACTCCAATGATTTGCTGGTTGCGCTGAAGGGCATGTTTCATCACAAGCCAAACAACATAATGCTACGACGACGTTTCGAAGATCATGTGTGGAAAAAGAACGAATCGTTTCACGACTATGTCCACGAAAAGGTTATTCTGGCGAACCGAATCTCAGTGAGCGATGGAGACATCATTGGATACATCATCGAGGGAATTCCGGATCCTCATTTGCGAGATATCGCTCGTGCCCAGGGTTTCCCATCGAGAGAATCTTTCTTGGCGGCATTTGAAGAGATCACGCTGCGGGATAAAGAGGGCGCCTCGGCAAGCAGCGGCGCGAAATTCGGTGATAAGTCCGACGGAAGTAGGCGTAAGTTCGACAAGCGTGAGAAAGATACGAAAAGTGGAACGGGCGAACAAAAAGAATCGAGCGGTGAGAAAACAAGAATTAAGCGTTGTTATAATTGCGGCCAAGAATCTCACGTCAGCGGTGCGTGTCCTGATAAAGGCAACGGACCAAAATGTTTTGGTTGCGGCGAGTATGGACATATAGCGTCGGGTTGTCTGAAGAAAGAGAAAGAAGAGAAAGTCGAAACGAATTGTGTAATAGCACCGTCGATGTCGGGTAAACGCAGCGTAGACGTCAAAATAAACGGCATTCCTATGCCGGCGATTCTCGATACAGGGAGCGATATAACAGTCATGCGCGCCGACGAATTTATTAGAATCGGGGCGCCTAAGCTGATAGATAAAAGAGTTCCGTTCCGCGGGGTGGGAACTGAGTTGAACGCGACGTTGGGAGAGTTTGACGCGACGATTACGGTTGACGGGCATACATACCCAATTCTAATTCGCGTAATTTCCGACGATCTCTCTCGTCACAAATTATTGATAGGGCGCGATTTTCTAGACGAAATAGATCTGCGCGTCAGGCGCGGCGTATCAAAGATCAGTCCTGTGCGTGACGAACGTGTTGCGAGTGATATACCAGAAATATTTCAAATCGATTTGAGCAATGATTCGGAAGTGAACTGTATGGAATTATCCCTCGTCAAAGATGTAAAGCACCGTGCGGCTATTCGCGTACTCGTTGATAATTATAAGCCTGAGCCAACTCGGGAGGTAGGAGTCAAGATGACGCTTGTACTTAAAGACGATCAACCTGTGTACCAGCGAGCGAGACGTTTGAGCGCGTCCGAGAAAGATGATGTGAATGCGCAGATACGGGAATGGGTCAAAGCCGGTATCGCGAGACCATCGTTCTCAGATTATGCGAGCCCGATTGTCTTGGTTAAAAAGAAAGACGGAACAAACCGAATTTGTGTTGATTATAGGCTGCTTAACAAAAAAATTATAAAAGATCGATATCCTTTACCGTTGATCCAAGATCAATTAGATAAGTTGCAAGACGCGAAGGTGTTCAGCACGTTAGACTTGGAGAACGGGTTTTTCCATGTCAAGGTTGAGGAGTCGAGTCGAAAATTCACGGCCTTCATCGTCCCCGATGGGCATTTCGAGTTTATGAGGGTCCCTTTCGGTTTGTGCAACTCCCCGGCAGTTTTCCAGCGGTTTGTCAACGCTGTTTTTCAAGATTTGATTCGAGATGGGGTAGTTCTAACATATATGGACGACTTGATCGTCCCGTCAGCGAATTACGAGAGCGGGTTAGCAAGACTGCAGCAAGTCTTGGACACTGCGAGTCAAGCGGGACTGTTCATTAGGTGGGACAAGTGCAGTTTCCTGCAAAGTAAAGTTGAGTTCTTGGGCCATGTTATCGAGAATGGACGGGTGCAGCCATCCTCGCGAAAGACTGAAGCGGTTGAGCGGTTCCCAAAACCCACAAATGTGCGACAGGTGCAGGGATTTCTCGGACTCACCGGATACTTCAGAAAGTTCATGCCGGGGTATTCGCTGATCGCAAGGCCTCTAACGAATTTGTTAAAAACAGACGTCAAATTTCAATTCGGCAAAGAGCAGAGCGATGCCTTCATGCGTTTAAAGATCGCGTTGGTTAATAGGCCGGTGCTGAGTTTGTATCGCGTGGGCGCTATCACTTGTGAGCTTCACACAGACGCGTCAATACAGGGATACGGTGCCATCCTGTTGCAGCGAAATAACGAAGATGAAGCGCTCCATCCTATCTATTATGCAAGCGGGAAAACGACGGATCTCGAAGCAAAGTATACCAGTTACGAACTGGAGGTCCTCGCGGTCATCAAAGCACTGGTAAAGTTTAGAGTCTATTTATTAGGAATAGCCTCTAAGATCGTTACAGATTGCCGTGCATTCGCGCTTACGATGAGCAAGAGAGATCTGTGTGTGCGGGTTGCGAGGTGGGCGCTTCAACTCGAAGAATTCGATTATACTATCGAACATCGACCGGGAAAGAGTATGGCGCATGTCGATGCATTGAGTCGAAACCCGGTGCTCACCTGCATGATACTCGACAAAGACGAAGAGGGACTTCTTCTGCGGCTGAAGAGGGCTCAGGGAGAAGACAAGGAGATTCAAAACATCGTTCGCGAGGTACAGGAAGAACGCGTACGAGGATTCTGCATTCGTAACGGACTGCTTTTCAAAGAAGTTGACGGTGACATTCGGCTCGTCGTGCCGAGAAGCATGTCTTATCAAGTGATTAGACAGGCGCACGAGAGAGGACATTTCTCGATCAACAAAACTGAGGCTCTCGTGAAGCGCGATTATTGGATACAAGATCTCCGCCGGCGAGTTGAGAAAACTGTGCGTAACTGCATCGATTGCATCTTGGCAACAAGGAAAGAGGGAAAACCAGAGGGATTCCTTAATTCGATTGATAAAGGCGAAGTTCCCCTTCAGACATATCACGTGGACCATCTCGGACCACTGGCGTCAACAAAGAAAAGTTATCATCACATTTTTGCCGTAGTGGATGGTTTCTCAAAATTCACGTGGATCTACGCGACAAGGTCGACTGGGACATCCGAGGTCCTTGATCGGTTACGCAAGCAAACGGGCGTCTTTGGAAATCCTAAACGAATAGTTTCAGACCGGGGCACTGCTTTCACTTCGGGCGACTTCCGTGATTACTGTAAAACTGAGAACATCGAGCATATTTTGACGACGACGGGAATTCCAAGAGCTAATGGGCAGATTGAGCGTGTCAATCGCACGCTAATATCTCTGTTGACGAAGCTTTCGTCTCCAAAACCCACCGAGTGGTACAAGCATCTCGGAATTGCGCAACAATTCCTTAATACGACGCCGCATCGAAGCACAGGTACAACGCCGTTTCAGCTGCTCTTTGGAACCCGAGCGAGGTTGCGTGATGACCCGCAAATTCGAGAGATCATCGAGAACGAGTGGGTGACTTCATTTCAGAGTAGTAGAGATGAGTTGCGCCTACGGGCAAAAGAGAGCATCGCCAAGATCCAAGCTGAAAATCGGCGGAGCTATAATAAGAAAAGAAAAGAAGCTGCCATGTACCAAGAAAATGACCTGGTAGCTATTAAACGGATGCAGCACGGCCCAGGAATGAAGTTCTCAACAAAATATGTTGGACCATACGAAGTAACGAGAATATTACGCAATAATCGTTATCTTGTGCGCAAGAGTGGCGAGCATGAAGGACCTTCCCAGACATCCACTGCTGCTGATTGCATGAAGCCCTGGAGCAACAATGTCGACAGCACCGATGAGGAGGATTGTGAAGATCAGCTTGAAGATTCGCACGAGGAAGAGTCAACGACGCGTTGAACAACTAGATGATAAGACTTCTATGTAACCAGGCATTCGAGGTCGAATGCAAAGGCAGAATGGCCGAGTGTAGTATGCGAGAAAGTTCGTGAAGGCTCTCGAACGAATTTCGAGCGCGAGAGACTTCTCGAAGGACGTTTTTGTTGTCATGAGAAAGAGAGAGAGAGTGGCTGGGCATAACGTGCGAGCGGGGAGAGGGGAGTAATGACGAGCGTGTGGCGAGTCAGTTGTCGTCAAGACGTCCTATGAGTAAGAAGTGTATTTGCATTATCAGTTTCTAATAAAACTATCTTTTTCCCTTTTGTCCATGTTCGACCCTATAACAAAGGGAGGTGTACAAAGATCATTTTCCCTATACTTGGTGGTTCAGCTGGCAAACATCAGCGAGACGGTGTCAGAAGTGACAATAATGGCCAAAATTCTCGGAAGTATAACGTCAAAATATGCAAACTTTCAAACGGTCTAGGTTAACGTACCACAGGAAATGCGAACGCTTCGAAGCCTGCAGGAACGCCTACTTTGAGAAGAAGTACGTATGATGCCGGATGACGGTAGTGAGAGTGCATTTGTAGCTACAGAAAAATCAAAAAATAAAAAGAAAACGAACTCAGGTTCACGAGAAGCGAACAATTCGGGCACTACGCGCGCGAGTGCAAGACAAATGCCATGGTCGGAAACTGGCTGACAGTTCTCCCATACTAACGGTTTGACTCGAAAATACCCGGTCTGTTTTACTGATAGCGCTGGCATGGCTGACAAAACCGACCGCGTCTTACAGTATTTTCAGCACGGTAGTGACGGCCATATCCGTGCGACATAACTTGATTCGTTTGCAATAAGTGAACGTTGGACCAGCAAAATAAATCCGATTGTTAAGACGGAGGAAGTAAGGGTTCGAATATTTGTCAGTGAATGCTATCAATTCCTCTATGTTACATATAATTTAATTAACCATTGAGATAATTATAATAAAAAGATTATAATTATCTCAATGGTTAATTAAATTATATATAGGAAAATACTTTTTGTAAATAACAATATATAAAATATTTAAAAACCATTCTTATTTATACATCTTTGAATCGTATACAAAACTTTGAACGAAACATTATTTTCGTCTACAACAAATTACTGGGAAACTGCATCACTTCTTGGGCAAGTGTTTCGCCTTTTGCTTCGCTTAGAAACATATTTGTATATGAGGGATCTGCAATTTTTTAATATTTACACGATAAAGGTATTTTGTTTACTTATTAAAAAGAGACGAAAACGAGGTTAACTCACCCGTCATTGCTTTTTCATAATTTTCGAATGTTAAATTCACTGCATAATTAATGCTGGTGGTATTGGCCATTATTTCGATATTGTAATATTCCATAATCCATTTGAAACTGAATTTGATATAAATGATAAAAGAAGTGTATTTAAACACAAATAAAATTCAAACTAAGACCGCGGGCGCCGCCATACTGATGCTGCACTATCTCCCTGTTGTCAGTCAAGATAGCTGGAAATCAGCAATTCCCTAGGATTTATATCTGATGAAATGGTAGTAGGTTTCGGTCCCGTCAGCAGTGCAGGAAAGCATTTTCGACCGGACTTTCGAGATGCGAGTGATTCGTGGGATTGTGCATTTGTAGTCGGGAAGGCACGAAATACAAACTCAAATCGAGTCGGTAATGATAAAAACGGCGAGATACCGATCGAGGTAGCTCAAGCGATACTGGGAGATGATAAAAGAGATTGCTGGTTCACCGACAGCGGAGCTTCAAAACATATGACTTACCGACGTGAGTGGTTTAGTGAGTATCGCAAACTTTCAAAAATGGATAAAGTGACTCACGATGACAACAAAGAAGGAATCGTCACAGGGAGGGGTACAGTCGAGACCGAAAAAAACGTTGGTGGTGAGTGGAAGTCATCGCGGATCGAGAATATGTTGTATGTACTGGAGCTCTCGAAAAACTTATTTTGAGTCGATGTCTGCCCTAAAAAGGTTCTCGATATATATTTTTTCGGCGATCTCGTGAAAATTCATAATCATGGGTCTCTTGTGAGTTTTGAGATAATTCAGAACACTCAAATATACCGAATGTTATTTAAAACAAAGTGCGCAAAAGACATTGTCGAAGCGAGTGTCGCGAAAGCCGATTTACAAACATGGCACGAGCGACTTGGTCATGTTCACTCGAACAATGCGAAAATTGGTGAAAGATGAGTCGATAAAAGGCGTCGAACTCTCGGATGGAACGAACATTTTTGCGGCTCATGTCACGAAGGGAAATCGCACCGGGAAAAATTAGAAAAAACTCGAGTGCGCGCGAACACGACGCCGGGCGAGGTCGTACCCACCGATGTGTGCGGTCCCATATCGGTGGATTCCGTCGGTGGTGCGCGGTATTTATTAACTTTCAAAGACGATGCGGCAAACATTCGATACATTTTCTTCTTGATGCACAAAAGTGACGTGGTCGAAAAATTCAAGAAGTATGATAAACTCGTGGACACACAAATTCGGTCGAACGATGCGAGTTCTACGGGCAGATAATGGGTTAGAATTCAAGAATCATCTCTTTGAAGCATACACGGACGCGAATGGCATCCAGCGAGATTTCACGGCGTCATTTACCTCCGAACAGAATGGGAAAGCGGAGAGGCATAACAGCGCGCTTATAGAAAGCGCCCGGACAATGCTGTTGGCGAAGAATCTCCCGAAGAATCTCTGGGCGGAAGCATGTAGTATATCCATGTATCTCATGAATCGAGCCGGCGCATCGAGCGTGAATGATGGAGCAATTCCAGATGAGAAGTGGATGGGTGTGAAACCCGATCTGCGACACCTTAGAATTTTTGGCTCGCAAGCCTACGTAAATGTATCGATACAATTTCGCACAAAACTGGACGCTCGTGTAAAAACGTTGGTTTTCGTAAGGTATGAGAGCGACTCTACGAATTATCGGATTTATGACCCCAAGAAAGACAAAGTGTCGCGAGACGTAACATTCGATGAAACATTCGGGAAAACTGTGACACCCGTGAACAACGAATCAAGAGATTTGATTCTCCCAAAAGTAGAGAGGGACGCTCTGATTCCGGTGAAGAAGAGCTTGAAGGAGATGACGACGACTAAGTCTTCGAGAACGCGGAGGATGACCAGCGACAAGTAGAAGAACGTCGAGTAATTCGAGAGCAACAAGGTCGGCAACGTCGTGACAGAGGGTCCATTCGGAGACCATCAAGGTACGATGCGGATGAGTGAGTGTAATGTTTCCGAGACGTATTCAGAAGCACTCAAGTTGAAGAAAGTGGCGAAGTGGCACGAAGAGACAGAATCGGAGCTTAAGTCACATAAAGATTCACAAAGCAGTGTCGTCGGGAACTCAACGAGAAGCGAGGAATCGCTACTATTGTGTTAAACCAAAGTTCGCGTGATCACATGCGTACGGGTAAAATCAGCGAAGATTCGTTGATCGAGGGAATCGAAAGTTTCCATTGCAATCGAGCGTCATTGCTCACTTGCGAAAAGGCAATCGTCGTAAAATATGACTCTGTGCAAAAACATCGGCTCATGCCGGTACAGCAGAGCATCATAGCTCACGAGCGACAAGCGAAGCGGTGTTCACACGCGCTAAGCTATACACATATATAATCTATATATAAGCAAACATATATTCGCGCGGCGAGGCGATAAGGCGTCTCACGTCGGTACAACAGTTCGACGAGCATCGGGCAGCAGTTCGAAAAATCGAAAGTCACGAGAAAGCGAGGTTAGGTGAGTTCTCTATAATCCCTTTCCCAATCCCGGATTAAAATAAAAAATGTTTAATGGCAGAAGGGGAAAAATTAGTGTCAGGCAGAGCGACCATAAAAGGCCAGTTGACTTACTTAAGTAATGCAATTACAGACGATATCACACCAGCCGATGCGCAGGTTCGAATGAAAAGACTAGAAGAGGTTTTGCGAAAATTTGAGGAGATTCAGACAGCAATTGACGAATATAGAATGACATCAGTTCGGTCAGTCGAGGGGCAAACGATTGAAGAAGTTGAAGAGTTGATTCAGCAAGATTCGGAGACCGAGCGAATAATTTTTGAAAGAGTCGACTACGCAGCAGCGGCAAGACTTCAAGAGACTATCGATGCTGCCAACCAGCAGCAAATCGCGAATCAACAGCAGACTGTAAAAGATCGTCTTGCGCAGCACCTTGCGCAGCAGCATCTGAACGATCGGAGGGCACGAGAAGACAATAGGCGAGGAGACGAACAGCGACGAATCGAGGTTAAACTCCCGACACTCGTGTTACCGGAGTTCAAAGGAGAATGCAGCGAATGGCTTCTTTTTAAAGACGGGTTTCAATCGCTCATTCATGATAATTCTGGTCTCACAGCGATACAAAAGTTTCAATACCTGAGAAGGTCGCTGAGGGGAGAAGCATTACAAGTAATCAGTGGTTTGCAGACAACAGCAGCAAATTTTGCGGATGCTTGGGAGTTACTAGAAAATAGACACCAAGCTGCTTATCAACACGCACTTAAACAGGCTGCTTGATTTTCCGGCTGTGGCAAAGGATAAGCCGGTGACGATTCGACAGTTGATAGTCCATATTCGAACGAACCTGAACGTGCTGCAGACACTCGAACTGCCGGTCGAGCATTGGAGCGAGCTGCTCATACACATGACGAAGGCCAAGGTGGACTATAATATGCAAAAGGATTGGGAAGAGAAGGCTAATCGAAACAGAAATGCAAGAAAAACGTTAGAAAAATTCCTAACGTTCTTAAGCGAGCGTTGTCGCACAATCGAAATGATAGACCTTCACAAGAACAAAAATGAAACGACAAAACAAACGATGTCAAAAAGGCAAGGGAGTTCAGTTGCCGTAGGAACCGTTGCACATCAGGGTTGTCCAAGTTGCAGTGAAGCTCATGCATTGTACACGTACCCGGGATTTCTACAGATGACTGTGCCGAATAGGTTGCAAGAAGCAAAAGCAATGAAGATTTGTCTAAATTGCTTAGAAAAAGGGCATTACGCAGCAAGTTGCAAATCGTCCGGATGTAGGAAATGCCAGAAAAAGCACAATACGTTTTTACATCCGGACCAGAACAATAGCGCGATAGCGGATCAAAGAACCGGTGAGATTTCGAAAAAAACAGGTCGTGACGATAGGCGCCAAAGAAAAGCAACTCAGTGCTGCGGCGGAAATTCATCTGCAGTGAACTTCATACAGAAGCCAAGTAAGCAGGTTATATTATCGACAGCTCAAGTCCAAATTGAGGATGCAGAAGGGGCTCTACAGAGTTGCCGTGTTTTGTTAGACCCGGGTTAGCAATCAAACTTGATCACTGATGACCACGTCCGAAAACTCAAATTATGTTGTAAACGGCAAAACGAACGCATCACCGGCGTAAATCAGGCACAATTGACCATCGTAAAGACTGTCGAGGTAAGAATCAAGTCGATGCACACAGATTACAAAACAAATATCGACTGTTTGGTTTTACCGAACATAACTGAGCGCTTGCCACCAATCAAAATAGACAGGAGGCTAGTACTATTGCCGGAGGGATTGAAGCTAGCCGATCCGTGCTTTCATGAACCAGGGGCAATCGAGCTTCTTG
This sequence comes from Netelia melanura, assembly GCA_964007305.1. Taxonomy (NCBI): domain Eukaryota; kingdom Metazoa; phylum Arthropoda; class Insecta; order Hymenoptera; family Ichneumonidae; genus Netelia; species Netelia melanura. The sequence goes on from OZ023260.1 coordinate 2,573,115, forward strand.
TTGGAGCAGGATTGTTCTGGCAGCTCATGTGCGCAGACTCAATAAAACAAGTAAAGAGTCTACCAAGCCTGCAAAACACTCTTTTAGGGTGGATCGTAGGAGGCGAGCTAATCGACGCGAGGTCAACGATCCCTTCACAATTCTGCGGCGCAGTAACACATAAAAAAACTGCATGAACAGCTTGAGAGATTCTGGAATCAGGAAGAGACGCGCGAAACTCGACGCTGGACAAAGGAGGAGGTCGAATGCGAGCAGCTATTTACGGAATCGGTGCAACGAGGAGAGGACAGAAGATTTATTGTAGTTTTACCGAAGAAAGGTGACGTAGAACTTGGCGAGTCTGAGATTCAAGCGAAACGAAGGCTACTCTCGCTCGAACGGCGCTTCAAGGCTAATCCGGATGTCAAATCCGAATATGTGAAATTCATGAACGACTACGAGGAACAGGGGCACATGTCTCGTGTAACAGGAGGGAAGAATATCAGCGCGGGAAGCACATTCGTACTGCTGCATCAGCCGGTACTTCGTCCGGACAGTATAACAGCGAAGTTGCGAGTCGGTTTCGATGCCTCGGCAAAAACGTCACTCGGAACTTCACTAAACGACAAGCTTATGGTTGGACCCAACCTTCAGAGGGACTTGTTCGGGATAATTCTACGATTCAGAACGTACAAATTCATGCTGACGGCTGACATAACCGCAATGTTTCGACAGATTCTGGTCCAAGAAGGAGATCGCAATTTACAAAGAATATTGTGGAGACCAGATGCATCGCATCCCATACAGATGTATTGATTAAACACGGTAACATATAGTAACATATAGGCCATACGGTGCTTGCGCCAACTTGCGGCAGAAGATACCACGTACCCTCAGGCAGCTAGGGCGATTGAGTAGGATTTTTATATGGATGACGTGCTAACCGGCGCAGAAACTATTGAAGAAGCTGTCGCTTTACAAGAACAATTGTCTTCCATCCTGCACAAAGGTCAATTTCATCTACGAAAATGGCGCTCAAACGAAGACCGCATATTGGAAAATCTTGCGCAAGACTCCGAGGCAGACAGCCTACTGAAACTCAATAACGAAGGAGCATTAAAAACACTAGGCCTTCTATGGGACGCGAAGTCCGACAACCTGGAATATAGTGTGTCGGTCGAGGATTCGGAAAAGGCAACTAAGCGTATTGTGCTATCCAAGATAGCCCAAATTTTCGACCCTTTAGGACTACTCAGCCCGGTGCTGAGCAACGCTAAATATATTATGCAAAAAATATGGGAATTACAAGATGGATGGGACGACAACTTGCCACAGCAGCTCCAACGTAGCTGGAACGAGTAGTATACTTCGTTATCAAAGATTAACGGCGTGCGCATCAAATGAAACATCAAAAAAGGAAGCCATAATGGAAAGTTCAATCTCGTCGGCTTCGGAGACGCATCTGAAAAAGCATACGGGGCGTGTCTATATGCAGTTTCGGAAAACGCCAGAGGGGAGAGAAGTTCTCACCTGATCTGCTCAAAAGGCAGGGTAGCGCCGTTGAAAACGATCTCGCTTCCGAAATTAGAGTTGACTGCGGCGCTTGTACTCGTAAAATTGTGCGACACGGCCATACTAGCATTCGCGCATAGGGTGCAGAGCATACACCTATGGAGTGACTCTACAATTGTGCTCAGTTGGATCGCCTCGTCGCCGAATATACGGACAACATACGTCGCAAATCGGGTTAGTAAAATTCAAGAGTTAACTCGGAAGGCAGTGTGGCATCACGATCCATCTGAAGAAAATCCGGCGGACCTAATATCGAGAGGCATCACAGTGGAGGAGTGGAAGAACCGAGAATTGTGGTGGCACGGGCCTCCGTGGCTTATCACCGGAAATTGGCCAGAGCAAAAACCAATCAACGTCGAAACATCCGAAATGAAAACGGCAGTCGTATTGCTCTCGGCACGGGACACGTGCGACGTATTGAGAAGATTCTGCAAATATGACACGCTTTAACGTATAATAGCGTATTGCCTCAGGTTCAAGCTGAATGCAGCCCAAACAAACTGAGCGGTAGTTTGACGGTAAAAGAACTGAAGAATGTCGCAAGGGCCATCGTGATAATGGCACAGCGAAAAATGTTTGTACCAGAACGCAGAGCACTGGAACAAGGACAGCAAGTAGTAAAAGGGAGTAAGCTCGCCGCACTAAGCCCATTCCTAGAAGATGAAGAGATCATCCGAATAGGCGGTCGATTGTCCAGAGCTAGCATCCCAGAAACGCTAAAACACCCGATCGTCTTGGCGGATCGTCATCATATTACGAAAGTGATAATGAGAAAGGAACATCTGCGACTGCATCACTGTGGATCGGAACAGCTATTGCATTCCAAGCGACAACAATTCTGGGGGCTCAGCGGGCGAAAAGAAGCTCGAAAAATAACGAGAAATTGCGTGCAATGTTATCGCAACCGGCCAAAGGAGCAGGAGGTTTTGATGGGCGATCTACCTGTGGGAAGAGTTACGGGCTCTTTAAAGCCATTCGCCAATGCTGGCCTAGGCTATGCCGGACCGCTGCAAGTGCAGGAAAGTCGTCAACGGGGACGGGTCCATATCACTAAGGCATGAATCTGCTCGACAATGATCTCGGACAACGGCACGAATTTTGTCGGAGCAGCGAGGGAGCTAAAAGAGGTGTATACGTTCTTGGAGAATAAGAAGGAAACGATATCGGACTATCTGTGTCGATAGCGGATCGAATGGAGATTCATACCACCGAGAGCTCTGCATTTCGGCGACCTTTGGGAGGCGGCTGTGAAGGCTACTAAGCGACACCTATATGGTTACAAAGGGCCTACTCTTCACGTTCGAGGAGTATTATACTCTGCTAGTTGAAATCAAGTCGATACTAAATTCAAGACCTCTCACTCCACTCTCCAGTAACCCAAATGATACCGCAGCGTTAACCCCTTCCCATTTCTTTGTAGGGGACTCACTTTTACTGCCCGCTGAACATGATTATCTAAAGGTTCCAAATAATAGACTTTCTCGCTAGCAGCACTTGCAGAAAGTCCGACAACATTTTTGGAATCGCTGGCATCTTGAATACCTGTCTGAACTTCAACGACGGTAAAGATGGCACACGAGAAGCGCAAACTTGGACATCGGTGCCCTGCTATTGCTGAAAGAAGAGAACGTGCCTCCGCTCCAATGGGCTCTTGGACGCGTTATCGAGATTCATGCAGAAGAGAACAACGTCGTCAGGGTGGCAACCGTTCGGACTTCGAATGGCAGCTACAAGAGAGCGGTCAAGAAACTCTGCCCCTTGCCGGTCGGAAAGGAAGACGATTGAAAAAAAAAAATTAAACATTTTATTATTTTGTTTATTTGATCAGACTTGTGAGTCAAAGTTAAGTTTATTTGTCAGTTCTTTAAAAAAAAAGCAACACTAAGATAAAGAGTTAGCTTGCTTCTTCGTTTATTAATTAGTTTATATAGCATCACTTGGCCATTCAGTGTATCATAACACACGATATTGGACTTATTTGGTTGAAAGACAAGCTTTCAAGGGAGGCGGGATGTTCGCGACGACAGCGCCACGGTTGGCGAAAAAACGAAAGTTGTAAGGGAGAATAGCAAGATGGCGAAAATGAGAATACACCACAATAAAAGAGTTCTGAAATTCATAAGAAAATTCAGTGTACGTGTCTTCGTAACAGTATATGGAATTGCCCGACGGACTCGAATAAAGAATAGACCGCGAAACGAAAAAGTGTGTCGATTGGAGAAGTCCCTTTACGGACTAAAACAAGCATCTCGCTGTTGGAAGAGATAGTTTAGTTCGCTCCTTAGAGAGTTTGGTTTCCGAGAAACAAGTACCGACTAGTGTATCTTCATTGGCAAAGTGAAAGAGAACACAGTCTATGTGGCTCTATTCGTCGATGACGGATTGGTCGTTGACAAGAACTATGAGCTCATCGACACAGTGGTTGAGCACCTGAAAAAGGCGTTCAAAATAACAAAATAATAAATAAAATCGTGAACGTCACACGTTCAGAGACAGTCGTATCGTTAGGGAAGAAATCTTCCGGTCACAATATATTATAAAATAATAAAGATAATATATCATGCTGTTGCCGAATATGATGAAAAATAAGTTCTCTTCGAGGTTCAATTCGCAAAGACTGAAGCATTACCGAATTGTGTTTATATCAATATTTTGAAACAATTTTTACTATACCAACAAAGGTTTAAAGTGTTCTTTTGCGTAACAAAAGGTGGATGATATTTGTACCTGTAGGATTCCTCAATTTTACGCATGTTCTGTTTCCTGATTGCTCGTCAGTATTCCTTTGACATTCCTGATGGAAAATTCCTTACCACCTCGTGGTTTCTTTGTAGCGAAAGGATTAGCGGCTATTTATATTAAGTTCTTTAGTGACTGATTTATGTCAACTTGTACAAATGTTGGATGTATGTATTTTAATGCCGCGTTTTCCGATCATTGTCCACATGTCTTGAAACGTACTGAATACGACAGGAATAACACGGTTGTATGTTCATGCTTCCTTTTGAATTAAAAAACTATGATAATAGTTGTTAAATTGGAGCAGTACTAAAGATAATAAAGATTAATTTTCTTAATAGTGATAAGACGAAATGTGAAAAAAAACCACAAACATCACCAAAAGTGAAAGCAACATAAATATATATTTTACTGTTATTCTTGAAAGTTAGTACTCTCGTTTTATTTTCATTTTATTTTGGATAAAAATACGGTGTGTCCCAAAACATCGATAAAAGTTTGAGAAAATTCGTAAAATACCCCAGATACTTTACAAATAGGTAGGCGTTGTTCGCGAGCCGTCAGTGAGATTGCGAGTCGTTCGTAGTTTCACTGACCATGAGGCGGAGGACAACCCGATTAGTCGGAATATGATGAAAATAGTTCTCACACAAGTCTTCGTATTGCGGGCTTTATGAATTATTAGTATTTATTTCCGTATCATTGTCCTTCTGGCGCATTGCAAAATTCTAATGACATTCGGAATAACAGTTTGCTATTCAACGATAAATAATATATTTTACTTTTTGTTTTCAAGATTGTCGTATTGCTATTTAACTTTTTTATTCGTCATAAAGAGTGAAACTTGTGCGCACAACTACGATCTCGGCTGTTGAATTTTCACGAAAACTTTTCCGGCGTCAGTTTCGTACTTTACATCTAAACAGTTGACAACAAAAAAATAAGCATCACGAATTTTGTATTTATGATTTTGTCGGACAATATCATGTTAAGAAAAGCGGTCATTGCATACGTTCTGAAAATGATTGTGCAAATATATTTTTTAAAGCAAAATATATGAAAAGGATTTTCGAAATAGACGAAATTCATATTATAACATAGAAGTAAAAGAAATTGAATTTTTCTACAAAAATTTGATCCATAACTGTAACTTGAAGGGAAGTTATACAACGATTTGAAATTAGCAATGATAACATAGAATATCTGTAGCGTCGGAGACTATAGGACTTCGAAACATATAACGTATTTAATAAAGGGCATAATCCATGTACTCTATGAATTGATATTATAGAAATTATCATTGTTTATGCGAGGACCTGGTTAGCGGATAAAGGAGAGTGAGGAAAAATAACAAGTCGCCCACATCGAGCACTGCGTTTACAACATTCGTTGGTCATCACTTTATTTTCAGCGTCACCTTACAAACAAAACAAGAGCCGGCTAATCGCAACGCAGAGCAATGAACGTATTGAGCCGGGCAACCTTTCTTTAGGCCAGAGCTGAGCCCGTAACACGTATTCGATGATCCAAAGAAGAGCAAAATACTGTCGACTAGTGTTCACACTAATAACTCGCATGAGAATGATTCGGAACACTGAACCGGCGCATATAAGAGTAGACGGTTATTGCAAACGGAGCAGAGCAGTACCCTCACCGCGCGGATAAAGGCTGAGAGAACAGCGTCTGAGCGAACGTCGATGTACAAAATGGTGAGTTTTCTGGTGCTAAGTACCCGTGTTCTAGCGATGGTCGTTATTTAGCGCGAATACAAGAGCCGTCGGAGTATACATCACACGATTACATACAGAGCTTCTCCTGACATAGAGCTGCTACACCTCATCGAGCGCTTCGCGAATATCGTTGAGCGTTCAACTTATCAAAATACAGCGATGGTCAAGAATAGTACGAGTCGAGCCGTGGTCGTAGAACAAGAAGAGAAATAACACGGTGCGAAAGGACAAGTTAAGCGCGTGGTCACTCGATAAGTACTCTCCGAACATGATTCGAGCCCGGTTCCGGCGAGACACGAGAGGAGAGCGGCTCGTAGAGGGGGGAGCGGCTTGTATCGAGCGACGCTCACTCCTCTATCCATTACTTGTATTTCATGAGGTATCAACATTTAGGAACTAGGAGACCCCTAAAAATATGACTTACAGGGGAAGGGCCCCTCATCGTAATCACCTATTTCATCCGGATTCACGGTACATGTACATAATTTCAAATGAAAGTGACATAAATAGGAGCTCCCATGGCAACTGTTAGTTAGTTAATAACAGTTTTTTCGTGGATCGGGCAATCATAATGTTACGTCCCAGCATGGGCAACCCTCACCTCCAATCAATAAAATAGAATATTACCTTACCTATTTCTAAACCAATGCAGCCTGCCGGTAAAATTCAAACAGTATGTACAACTTTCTTCTCTTATTATCATTTTATTATTACATTTATAAAACTATACCTAAGAAATAACCAATACTTCCACTCCAGATACGAAAACACGATTTCCTAGAACACCTATAAAACATTTCTCGAACATTCAAAATCCCGAAATCCAATCTATTTACAGAAACAACCACGCGGAGCAACAGGAAACGCTCCTTATCTTCACCAACACTCTTTTAACGAATAATCATTCCTCTTATATACAACCACCAATAATAAACTTTAGTATAACAAAACTATTTATTCTTAAGCGAAAAGCGGACCACACGCGCAAGAATTCAAAGCCCTAATCGCATATAAACATCCCGTTAACTTATAAATATCCTGTCCGGCAATCTTTTTTCAAATTCTTTTATTCATATTTCACTTTGACGAACGTCTTGTGCGACACTGCCGCTCGATAAGCCAGTTATAAGCAAACTCTGTACCATTCTCCGAAATTATAATTCGAAACCTTACTTCCTTTCCCACGAGGCGGCTATCTCGAGTCACCTCCGCGTGATCGGGATAAGCCCCTCCGCCAAGTAAAACAAAGGCTCACGCAAATCCGACCAATCAAAAATCGACCGCCCGTTTTGTAATCTGCCTCTGCGAGGCAGAACGGTCAGCGCTCTGAAAAAACTTAGATCAGATCATACTCCGCACTCATCGAGTACACATAAAAAAACTCTAACTCTGTAAAAGAATCGAATCGACTTCGAACCTGAACAGATTCTAAACGAACAAGAATCACTTATAATATCATTATACGTTCAACTTGTAATTCCAAAAATCGTTATTTCAACCTCGAATAAAATACAGTTGTTTTGTTAAGTGTATGTGCAGTGTTGGTGTTGCAATCAATATTTTTCCCGACAAATTTGTCCACACGAATCAATAGTGAGGACTCTGGGGAAATACCAATCGACAACAAAAACGTCTCCGAAGAGGAATCATCCTCGACGATTAATCCTAAATCGTTGAGTTGGTACATTGAGCACAAGTAAGTTCCAGGCGGCGAGCTCACGTCCAGCCGAATAGCGCAATCTAATTCAAATATCGCGCGCACATCGCATTATCGACGGAGCTTCAAAATCTCTCCACCTTGGGACGTAACAATAAGTCTTTTATATTAAGATAATTTTCAAATATTGGTCGGCGCAGCGGCAAGAGTTCTCATTCATAATTAACGGCTTCTTTTCAATTTTTACGATACTTGAGCGATAAATAATCCGAAGTAATCCATATTTATTTATATTTTCACAAAAGGCCCCTGTTGCAAATTCCCACACAGCAATTCCCAACTGTATGGGATCCCGTACGGAATGTTAATAACCGGTATCGGTATAAACCTGTATGGGAATTTGCAGCAGAGAAGTGTCTTAGACTGGGAACCACTATGGGCCCATTGAGCGTATGGATTTGTACCGGGAAATGGAAAATTATTGAAAATCTAATTGGCTGCGAAACGAATTCATCAACAAATATACCGTAATATAAGTCTACAATATTCAGTTTCGACTCTAAAACCGTTAAGAAAACTTTAAAAACCACTAACGCCAAGTACGTTTTTCCTGCAAAAATAAATCACACAGAGTGGTCAGAGCAATTGTTACAAGTATCATTGGCGACGGTAATAGAATATATTAAAATGATCAAAACTGGATGCATGTTATCTCAAAAATTAAGCTACCCCACACCGGTTCCCATGCAGGTTCTTGTACAGGAAACCGTGCGGGATCCCATACTTTCCTTGGATGTCCCATGCTCTCTCACACGTTCCCACACTAAAACCCGTACGGGAATTTACAACAGGGGCATAGGCCGGCATTCGTTTAACAAGCATACAATCGTGGAACATTTGGAATTGCGAATAACTTTCCAAGAAGGAATTGTAATTGTATTTGGCGCCTCTTCCTCGAGATCATGCTGTAGTACCCCTACCTTACACCGATGTCACCACATATTTTAAATACTAAAAAACCGTCCGCCACTCGCGCAGCCCTCGATCTCGTCATTCTTCTTTCTTGTGCCGAAGATGTCACACGAAAACGAGAGTGTTATAATAGGAGAAATGATAAGCACAGAAGGCAGCGAGGATATCAATAAAGAGATAGAGAAAAGGATTGACAGACTGGAGAGATTGTTGGAAGAACAAGTTGAAGAAAAAAGAAAGTATTAACGTAAGTATCAGTGTTTTCTCCCAGTCTTTTAGGTTAGGGTTCGCGAGTGAGCACATGGTCGTGCAGCTTAAATCACGTCGTTAGGAATTCTTCGCTGGAAACTCATCTCGCGAACGGCCAAGACCTCTATCTCGCCAAGATATGACGTCTCAGATTTTTCCGTAAGAAACGGTGTCTCCGTGAGGTACGTGGCTGTGACGAGTTATAGAGAAGAATCCTCTGAGATCGGTCGTAACGACCCCAACCTCTATAGTGGCAAAATACGAAACGAACGCAAAATCTTGCAAGATTTTATGTTACTCCTTACAAGGAGGTTTCATATCATGCTTATCCTTTTTGGTAGGTAAGCATGGAAGTCGGCGGTCAAAGAACACGAAACAACGCCGTTACAGTCGCTCGACAACGCCGTGCCGCCGTTCATCAACATTGCCTCGTTTTTCTTCCGATAAAGAGAACGTGAACGAGGAAGTTACATAGGAGGAGTCCACGCAAGACAGGGGTGTCAATAACAATGCGCAATCAGCTTCCCGCTCTCCTACGGGGATGGACACGTTAACCGCCCCTTTACCGACCCCTCAGCTGGCGAATCGGCAAATGCGGAGATTACTCTGGACGCGCAAGTATTGCAATTCATTGGAGAACGCGTCATGCCAGATCATGCTTTAGTACCGGCCATACATTCTGATTTCTCAATTCGAGTCCGGGATATAATTAAAAAAAGGTTGCCAACCGATGAAAGGAAGGCAATGTTGGAAAAATTTTCTCCGCCATTTCATCGATCATTCTATTAAATTTTGATTGAAATTTGTCGTTGCTCGACACCACAGAAGGTGTAATAAGAATTCTCGCTGGCTTGCAGTATGAAGAATTTTTCATTAGACGAAGCTTGATTCTGAAAAACGTCGACGTTTCGTTCAGAGAATCCGTGAGTTCGTCAGACGCAGATTTGTGGCTGTTTGGACAGGATTTGTGGGAACGGATCAAGGCTGCAAAAACCTTGGAGGCTTCCGATTTGTTCTTGACGCCAAAGGTTCTAAAGGCACAATCGTCGGAACCAAAAAACATTAAGGGCCCACAACGCCGATTCGGATACAAACCGAAAACCAATTCGGCCTCAAGCGGGCAGAGATCGACTCGATCATCGAATCATTCACGCTCATCGAGAAAAGCCAACAATCGCAGAAGAGGTCAACGTCGTCGAGTCACAAGAGAAACTGATCAAAAATGTAAGTTATCCTGCCGGTCGTTTGATAAGATTCAAGCGATTCTGGACGGGAATTACCGAGGATAAGGCCCTACTGAGCTGGGTCAACGGTTATCGAATCCCCTTCTCAAAACGAGTAATTCAGCACGTGCTTCCCAAAGAACAAATATAGTCACAACGGAAGATTAGACTGATTACTGCTCAGCTTGATATATTCAAAGAAAAAGGTGCCATTCAAGAGGTTCGCACGTGTAGAGGCGAATTTATATCAAATATCTTCCTTGGTCCAAAATCTAGTGGTGGCCACCGGTTAATTCTCAATTTCAAAAAGCTTAACGAATTTATAATGCTGCAGCATTTTAAACTTGAGGATGGGATAACGATTCGAAAAATGTTGCGCCGGGACATTTTATGGCATCACTGGACATTCAGGACGCTTACTATCTGATTTCGATTGATAAGAGCGACAGGAAATTCCTAAGATTCTATTTTCAAGGAAAAATTTATCAATTCCAATGTTTGCCATTCGGTTTAAATGCCGCGTCATTCGTGTTTACGAAAATTATGAAACCCGTTATATCTCACTTGAAATCTAAAGAGCTTATGTCAGTCATATATCTTAATGACATCTTATCGTTTGGAAGTAATTTTCGTAGATACCTGCCTTGAGAACATACATGAGACTCGGTCCTTATTAGAGCGCTTAGGGTTTCTAATCAACACAGAAAAGAGTAGTTTTATATCGTCGACTAGATGTAGATTCTTAGGACTGTTACACGATTCTGTACGCATGTCTGTAGAACTTCCGCCTGATAAAGTAGAAAAATCAAGGGCTCTTATCGAGAAGTTTCGTAAAATATGCAGGTGTAAAATTCACGATTTTGCTTGTTTCATTGGCACTTTAGAATCATGTTGCCCAACCTTGAAATACGGAAGAGTGCACATGAGAGAATTCGAGACAGCGAGATTATTAGCTCTTAGACCAAATGGAGATAATTTGGAAAAATAATGAACATTCAGCATAACTTGTAAGACGAATATAAATGGTGATCTTTTTACATCAATAAGGCGCGTAATAATCAAAAAAATTTTTATCCTTAAGTTGAAATTTTTTCGGACGCGTGTCTTATGGGTTGGGGTGCAGCTTGTTTCGATAGACAGCTCATGGCTTCTGGAACGAAGAAGAACGATTGCCACATATAAACCATCTCGATTTAAAAGCTGTACTATTTGCTCTGAAATGTTTCGCTAGTCAGCTACATAATTGTGATGTTATTCTACGAGCAGATAATACTACAACAGTGACATAGATCAATAAAGAAGATAGCGTCCAATTTTCGAAATTGAATGAAATTGCGAGCGAAATTTGGGATTGGTATGGGCGTCGAAACCTGTGGGTTTTCGCGTCGTACATACGGTCAGTAGAGAATGTAGAAGCGGATATTGAGTCACGACGGTTGGAAGCTGAAACTGAGTTTTCATTGGCGGATGAGGCCTGGGAAAACATTGTTCGAAAATTTGGGTTTCCGGAAATAGATATTTTCACGTCAAGAACAAATTGCAAATGTCAAAAGTCTTGGAAGAAACATCCTGGCGCCTGGCCATTGACGCTTTTACAGTAAAGTAGGATTTCTTTTTCTACGCTCTTCCGCCTTTCTCGATAACTTTGCGAATTCTCCATAAAATACGAATGGAAGAATGTGAAGGAATTGTAGTTGTACTCGGAAGAGGCGCTCCATACAAATATGATAGAACTTCACTTACAGGTAAGTTCGTTTAATCATTAAATTAAAACGTACACGACGTCATACATAAAATTACACATTTTTATTATTATAATTCCGTCATAGAAAATTATTCACAATCTCAAATCTCATCATTATGCGTCGGTTATAATAATGGCGCCCTGTGCCTTTTGTGATACTATGAATAAATACGATACATTATCAATTATTTTGGTTCATCTATGACGTAAGTATCATAAAGCTAAAAAAAGTGCAAAGAAATAAACTGTTTTCACACAACAATTCGAATATGAATGCGAATGAATATTTTCAATGAGAATCTAGAAGTTTCCTCGCTTCAGGTTGAATTAAAAAGGAACTTTATTTTTCAGCAAGATAACAACCCGAAGCATATAGTGAAAATACCTGTGTCCACGTCCTTTCAGTAAAAAGTTTAAAACTATTATTTGATCAAATTGTTTTCATTTTTATTTGGCGACTATTACAATAAAACTGTTACCGATATGTTTCAATAAAAGAAACATAAGAAATGTCTATTTTTTGGCGACCTTCACGCCAAATATTGGTATCTTGTTTTCGTCAGTCACTGTACGCATCCTTTAACGTCACTGGTAAAGTCGGAGTTTCCATACGATTCACTTGCCGGCGATCTTCAACATGGTTCTTTACATTCTCAATTTCTCAATCATGCATAGGACATTTTCTTCCATATGGAAAAAAGCTCTCATTATACTTAACGCCTATAGTTCTTGAGTTAATAACCGACTGGATCCTTACCAGTCGGCGTATAGAAAGGGTGCCGACACTCAAACTGCCCCACTACGTATGTGCAACTGCGTGCACTAAGCCATCGACAACAGGATGCTTATTGTGACATTTCTATTTGTTTTTTCTAAGGCTTTGGGTAGAGTCGACTATAATAGGCTTCTTGACAAACTCAAAGAGCTGCGCGTTTCGACATCCGTCGTACAGTGGATGAGAGCCTATCTTACTAACAAGTTTCAAGCCGTTCTCATTGTCAGTGAGAGTGTGCAATCTTCGTAGACCGTCGTAAAATCCGGGGCTCCTCAGGGATCTGTGCTAGGGTCATTGCTTTTCACTCTCTATAGGTGTGCCTTGAAGCATGCTCTCTCTCTCTCTATCTGTTCTTACATCGTCTATGCCGATCTCCAGATTTTTCTCTAGTGTCTTGGCCCTGACCTTAGTAACTGCGTGGCCAAAGTTAATATGGACACTGTGATTATTCGATTCTGGGCGTGTCACAATAGGCTATTGTTGACGATGACGATAAAACACACGCCAGAATGTTTGGGAGTAGACCTTCGATACGGTCCTCCGCATATGCAAGTATGCTACCTATCATAAATGGGAGATCTATTGCCCAGTACCACCGATCAATTACCCAGTACCAATTACAAGAAACCAACGTTGCAAAAATAGCTTGCTCCAGTTTCTATATGCTGAAAACTTGCCACGATTTCCTTCCACAGTGTGCCCGTATCCAAGCCATATCTAACCCGATTTTACCACTGTTTGACTGCTGTTGCTGCGTCGTGTATGGAATGATGGATGAATGTGGCCATATTATTGAGGTACCTCTTAATTCATGTGTTCATTTTATTTTCGACACCAAATGGTTCGAGCATATCACTGTCTATTTGGATAGTCCTTCATGGTTAAGTCTCGAGGCTAATCATGAGGTTTCGCATGAATCCCTTGGCTTAGGGAGATCAAAGTACTTGACAGCGGTGCTCGAATGTACGGGTCCAAATGTGACAATGACTTTTTGGGTTACGCCAGATATTACAGTTATCTCGCATAACCGCACAAAATACTTACGAGTTGTATTTAGCATCTCCGCAGGATATACCTATGTAAGATTCGTTCCCACCGTGTGCTATTAACTTAGGCAAAAGTACTTTTGCAAACAATTTTCGCGACTTACTTATGTTAGTACCGGGGTTGTCTAGTTGTTCATTTTCATTTTTCTTATGTTAGATATATCTATCTATCTAACTATCTATCGAAATCTATATTTTTACTGCACCAACCGATGCAGTTTTTTTATGCTCTACATAAATGTACTCATATACTTATACTCTAAACTCAGTCATTAAGCTATTATTACAACCAAAACTTCTCGAATTATTTCAATCTATCGGCAAGTGTTCGGGCAGGAGTGCCTATGTTATCGATTCCAATGTATTACAATGTTTGTACATAGGAAGCAATTGCTAATACTATTTACTTCAATATTAAAATTCTCATTAGTAACCAGTCATCATCCGTGTTGTTCCCTTCGATTATCGCACTGCACTATAATAATTTGGAAAATACTAGTAAAGGGTTGGAAACTAAATAAAACACCAAAATAAAAAGATAAATAGTTTATTGACACTTGAACAAAAGAAAGGAAAACGGATTTCTTACACGAATCCGTCGTGCCGCACGTGCAGATTGTAAATTTAGTTTCAAATTGCCTCAATGTTAGCTCTCTAGTCCTTTTATACAGTTATAAGTGAAACAGCTTAGCCAGCATTGTTTTGTTATTGTATGCTCCAAATGTAGTTTACATTATTTCCCAGATTTGGAGACTATTTTTCAGGGTAATTTTTATGTGGAATTTAGCTGAGTCGTCGTTCGCAAGCCATCGATCGAAGCCGGTTTTAATTGCGCACTGCCGCATCCGATTACTTGGTCTACTCTGCTGTACGTGCTACTTAAACTATGTGCACTTCTCGATTATTGGAGGCATAACATCCATGTGCGATCATTGAATGATTCAGTATTCCAAAATTAAAGCATTTAGGAATAGTGAAGCAGTGGACATGTTAATTGTTTTTAGTAAATGCAACCAAAACGGTGCTGAGGCTGTAAGGCTGTACCGAGAAACATATCCAAATTAGCAACAACCCTCGCGTTCATATGTTCGTAGACAGGAATCTAATTTACGCCAATACCGCTCCTTCCTGAAACCAAAACGAGACGTGCAGATTCCAATTGTTGAAGATGAACATTTCTTGTAACATTGAACTTTTGGTTGCGATAACTTCTTAACCATTTAGTTTAGGGTATAACTATGTTTGTACTTTCATGTAGAGCACAAAAGCTACATCTATTCATGTACTAAAAAATATACGTTTCTATTCAAAAAAAAAAGAGCAGTTATACCCTTCTGATGCATCGATCAATAAATGTGCATGCACATAGTTTCTTATTTTGCACCACATGACAACATTCAACGTTAACCAATAATAACCGTTTAAGAGGTACGGTCCATTTCAGTTGCATGAAACACTGTATATGGCTGCATAGCAAATCCTCATGGGTAGAGTACGCCGACAGCGTGATGGTCGTCGGAAGGGGCTAGAAGAAGAAGAAGCAGCAGCAGCAGTAGAAGAAGAAGCAGCAGCAGCAGAAGAAGAAGGATGTTGGTAAGCCCGACTATGGGCATGCATAGCCAAAACTCGGAATTAGAGTCTCCGACTCGATGTCATTCGTACCAAGGTATCAGACGAGATATCGTACGCCGGCATCCTAGAAAAAGTAAGAGCCGCATCGGACCTACAGCCCGGGGAATGGCTTACCCGCATTGAGCGAACTATAATTGAAGCTGGTAAGATGGTCCTACAGACGACGATCGTTATAATATTAAATGAGTTAGCTGTCGTTCAGATGCTGATTCATAGGGTAGTCATGGACATCAAGGATATGAATGAGGCCACACCCGCAGATGAGGTGGCAAACGCCAGCAGTACGACGATCGAGCTACAAGATGTCAACCCAATAATGTCAATTTCAGCTGGGTTAACTGCAGATGCCTTGTAATCGGGTATCTAGCGAGAGACTCTAAGAATACAGTAGACCTGTCGGCAAGGCTTCCGGTGCGGCAAAGAGGAACACAAGGCCGTTGACTGCGTGGCCATAAGGAAAGACGCGGCACTAGATGTTGGGGCACCAAATAATAATGGCTGATGTGCTTCAAACGAACCTTAGCCACTGCGCTGTGACTCAAGACTTATTATCCCAGCTGGCTCCGGCGGGGCGTCCCGCAGCTTCTACCGCTGCTCTCGTCGGATGCACTCGCTTTACGACGTGATTGAGATCAACGAGGACTGCTCGGGGATCCCCGCTGGGTCCGCATTGCTGTGGCCGCAAGGTCGCAGCATAGTTGGAACCGGGGGATGTGTGTGAGCGTGAATGTAAGCGAGCATGAACTTTTCTTTTTTTTTCTCAGAACAGAAACCCGCAGGGGCCGTCGCTTCTCATCGGCCTCACCGGAGATGAGAAGCGACGCTCCCACGCCCCCCGCCAATCCTCAAAACTAACCTGAGCCGAACGTGGCGAGGGTCTCGCGACAGGAAGCGATTTCGTTCCTGCCGCTTATCACAGCTCACAGTATTGATACAATAATCGCCCGGGTGGGACAAGGCGGCTCTGGACCACCATGTGACCATATTTCCCATCATTCTCGTAGGAATTACATGAATTCAAATAGTATAACGATGATGACGACAAGGAGGAGTGCACAACTGGCCATTGATAACATCCGGCGCTGGAGGATTGACTCACCATGTACCCGGGTCGAGCACTTACGGCGCTTCAAGGGTGTACGCGGCCACGACCCGCATTCTTCCTGCCCTCCCACGTTATAGGTTGTACTCAACGATACCCCCCAGCGAATTCCTCAGCGAGGTGATCCTGGCGGGCAGATTTTCGGCTTTCGTGCTATCCAAATAGTGGTGCATAGGTGCGATGGAGCAGTAAAGCTGCGTGCTAAAGCCGCACATTTCGCAGGGGCCCACAACGTAGGCGCGAATAACGTAGGCAGATATGGGCGCGGAAATCGAAACTCAACCATCGGTAGCTGCTCGCATCGAAGAGATAGGATCGGCACCCAAGAACGCGATCGCGAAACCTGACCATAACGTACACAGGGTCGCCGTTCCGGGCCACAATGCCACGGAAGTTAAGGTGCTGCAGCTAAAGATGAGGCACTCAGCTGTAGTCACAGGAGAGGTCCGTGCGTTTACTAGGAACAAGCGACTGACCGTCCTGTTATTACAGGGCTCATGCGTCCGGAAACAGAGCCAGAGCCACACATTCTACAGACTAGGAACTGGAATTAGGATAGCAGCAGTTCGCTTCGAGAAACTTTGGGCACGTTTTTCCATCTGTAACCCCTCATTCCAGATGATCGTCATCTGAGAACTGAGCACGACATACCGCGTGTCTATTTAAGTGACGGTACCTGGATTCTCATTCTGCGCCATCAGCCATTACTTCCAATGGAGCGATAACATCGAGAATCACCTCAGACACCTCGCTATAGTCCTCCGTTCTCTGGGGGGGGGGGGGGTGTAGCATTAGATGCAAATGCGTGCTTGTCCCAATGGGAAATCCAGAGGATCGACAAGCGCGGTAGCAGACCGAAAAGAATCATCCAGGAGTACGACCTGTAAATCGCAAATGATGGTAGCCAGCCCTTAACTTACTGGGCGCCAAGACAATCGTCATACATTGACGTTACCCCGGGGACGTCATCTATATCTTAGCTCATCAGGGAATGGAGGGTAAGGGAGGACTGGACGACGAGTAACCAAAATACAGCGGACATCAGGCTTCGCGCCCCAAGAACGTTGGGAAACGATTGCTATTTCGGTGCCAGTCGGTTCAACACTCGTCTTGGAGTTCAAGCTGTCTTGGAGTTGTGTGTTGCGATACTCAGGGACTTGTCAGTTGCGAGGCTTGAAGAACTCCCATTGTTGTCGGCGGCAGAGATCGACCATACGGCCAAGACTCTCGCGAACGCTGACACCGAGTCTATGCCAAGGAATAAACAGTTTAGAAAATCCAATCTATGGTGGACACAGGCGCTCACAAACCTCAAGAAGGGAGTAATACCAGCGCGCGGACCCGCGTTTCAGGAGGAGAGAGACTTGTGCGAATGCTTTGCCAAACTGCAACAGTATCGCTCTTCTTTGTGTCTGTATAGCAGAGCGGTGGGAAAGATAAAGCTCGACAGCTGGAAGACGGTTGTTATGTTGCACACGAACCCGGAGGCTTGGGGCTTTGTTTATAAGCACTAGGCTAACAAACTCTGAATTGAGAAAGTGTTCAGCATGGTCCGGCATAACGGCACGTCCACCATGGACATGAAAGAATATACAAGCACCTTCTTAAAATGAACGTCCCAAACGACCGGGAAGTAGACCCCCCCGGGAAATTAGAATTCTTGCAGTCATCGCTCCAAACTCTCCCGACGCTCCACCCTTCAATCTTATCGAGGTTGTGGTGTTGAAGCCTGCCTTTGCTGCTATCCCCGATCAATTAATTATGCTCTTCAACTAGTGCGTTCAATGGGGTGTCTTTTCTTTTGCGTGGAAGGTGGAATCTCTCAGGGCCCTCCGGAAGATCGAGAATAAGGACAAGAAGGACCCGAAATCGTACAGGCCGTTCTGCCTCTTCTCCGTGATCGGTCAACTTTTCGAAAAAATCCTCAAGTATCGGATTGCAAAGTCAGCGATGCCCCCCGAAAGGATTTCCACGCGACAATATAATTTCGATTCCGAAAAGTTGACGGATGATGCGACCTCCGAGCTGCGGTAAATGATTGAGGCCTCTGAGGAGATTTGCACCGTTACCGATCTCTTCGATATATCCGGACCGTTCAACAACGTATGGTGGCCTCTGATACTAGATAGTCTCAGGAACGAGGAGTGCCCGCGACATGTATTTGAAGTAGTCTGCAGCTACTTCAGCGATAGAAAAGTACAAATTACGTGGAGGGGATTAAGAGGTATCTAAACGTGCCACTAGGGGATGTCCCAAGGCTCGGTCCTCGGCCCGGCATGCTGGAACATCATATTCGACGGCCTCCTCAGAATCTTCGCGGATACAATCCCGCTACCTCTCCGTCGCTTATACGAACGACCTTCTAGTCCTCATCGGAGGCAACTCATTTAGGGAATTCAAAAAGCAAAATCAAATGGTCGTCGACACTATTACTCGATGGCGCCACGCGGCCAAATTAGCTCTCTCAGACCGGAAAATGGAGGTGATCCTTCTCAAAACGCGATGGTTGTGCGAGATTCCTGTAGGTAGGCGACATGGGGACCGGCCGGACCGCTGACATCAGGCTGGACGGAGACTCAATCTAGAAAATCGATACCCGTTCATTAGGATCGATAACAGCAGAATAACATTCAAAAATAGTGTCAGGTATCTTGGCGTCCATTTTTACGATGGTGGGGGTGTTAAAATCAACCGTGAATACCTTAGAAGCAAGACCGCGACGCTATTCGAAAAACTGGAAAAAATGGTACAATCAGGATAGAGCCGTGGGTATAAGGCTTTCAAAATACTCTACAAAGGAGTCTTCGTGCCGATAGTCGTCTACGGCTCGTCGGGGTGAACTGTGACCTTTATACGGAAAAGGATCTCAGAATACTTCGATCGACACAAAGACGCACACTTATAGCGGTCGCTTCCGCCTATAGATCGGTCTTCTGATGGTCGCTGTACGTAGTGGGGGAGGGACTATTCCCACAGATCTAGTACTGGACAAATATAGAGTCTGTTATGAGATTAGGGCAGATAGAGTCACCAGCATAAACAGTGCTATCATCCTGAGCGGTGCAGACAACGTAATACAGCGGATAAAGAGTGAGGTAATAAACAAGTGGCAGGCCAATTGGATCTCCTCCTACGAAAGGGGCTGTACCACTTTCGTCTTTTATCAGGAGCATTCTGGAATGAATGGCTGCGGGCTGCTTCTCGCCAGACCATTAGAGCTCGCAGGTACTCACCCGTTACAGAAACTTCCGGGTGAGCCTCGCGTTCCTGGGACTCGTGGCTGGCGAGGAATGCAGGAATTCGTCCGGGACGGGATTGGCCAGAAATGGCGGGCCAATTGGTCACGTCGAAGGAAGTATTTTCCGTCCTCTCGGATTATTGTCAGGAATCCCTACGGTTAAAGGATCTTGAAGCGGAATATGAGGAAGGGACGGGGAGTGGGAGGGTAATAGAATTGCGAGCGAAGATGCGGTGCGCCGTAAATGCGTGTTGCCTACCCGAGGAGCTATCGGATCCTCTCATGAAAAATGGGTCGGTCCGCAATCTTCGCGGACCATCTTCCCGTCACGGCAACCCAAGCACCGTTGAATAGTGAACGCACACGCACACACAAATGCACAGGAACACACAGATATACACAACACGAACAACGTGAACCTATACAGATGAAGACAAGGAGGGACACGAACCACCCCATTGAAACGAAATACAATCTACCGCCAACCAATTCTTTATTCCTTATTAAAAATTTGGGCTTGTGTTTAGGACGAAACACAGGCAACAGGCCTATTCGAGGTTCCCCGCGAGTGCTTCGAGGTTCGAGGTCAGATGCCCCTTGACCTTCGTGACCCAGTGGATTGGCGTCGAACGCCGATGTAGCCAAACTGCTCTTTCCACTAGTCACAACAGTGAAAGCCAAAGGATGTTTCCATCGCCCGCTCTCGGCCGCGGCTTCACGCTGCATACTCTTGCGTTTGCCTATTCAGGTAAGGAGCATAGATCGGGGCTCCCGCGGGGGCCAACCTTCACAGTAAATGTCCCAGGCGGTCAGTAAAGAGAAATCGACATAGTCATCATTAACGAGGAATACTGGCTCTTACAAGGAGACGCTCTCGAAGGTTCATCGAGTTACGGACTCCCACTTCGCGTACTTATAGTGTGGGTAGATAGTAACCAAACCCTAAAATTGTTTGCTTCATAACCGGCTAATGTACTCTAAAATTTGTACATAAGCACAACAAAGCGAGTAGCCTAACGGTAAAGGGTAAGACTCCCATCTGAACGACTCGGGTTGAAGCCCCCGTCTATGCTATTTTTTATCATTTTATTTTTCAAATTATTGCTGAAATTTATAACTGATGATTGAAAGATTGCAAGAAAATAAAAATAAAAATTACGCTCCTATATTGTTAAAACTCACGGACTACATGTCAAATTGTTTTTTTAAATCTCTTGTAATTTTCAAAGATTTGTAAAGATTTATTAGCCGTAATTTAAACTTTGGTAGGGAACATTTTGAAAAATTACCAAGGAATATAGATATTCAAAATCTGTTTTATTCGTTAAAAATTTCGTTAATCAATTTTTTCTTCATATTTACGGCTGCACTTGGACGAGCGTACCCTTATAATCATTATAAAAACAATCAAAATATCTATATTGCCGATACCACGAACATTGTGCGAACGCCAATTCATTTTCGTTGCAATCGTAGTTTTGTTTCCTCAATTCCGTCCGAAAAGCCACTACGTTGACACGTTGTTGAAAAATTCTTTTTCGGATGGGATGGTTTCGAAAGAAAGTACATAAACAACTAAACACACATATACGTTATATATAATTTCATGATAAATCCTTCCAGCTAGGTCGCGAACTAATAGCAGGAAAAGAGTGAAAACATAATGAGTAGCAAAATTACATAAGAAGTTATAGGAGAAAGGTAGTTTAGTGTTACGATCCGAGGATCGATACTTAACGAAATTAGAATAATTTCAATCATCATCTAGCATATCGCACAACCTACCATGTGCCGCAACGCAAGTATTGTCGTCTAGCGTACTTTGTACAACTTGAGAAAACCGCAAGTGCAATACTACGTGTTGTACCCTACAGAACAACGAAGGAATATTCCAATGGAATATTACAGTGGATTAAGCCAAGAGGTATATAAAATGCATACTAATCATTTAGAAAATAAAAGGTGGGAATCACACCATCAGAAATTCGTCGTGACCATATATGGTCACAAAGTAAGTAAAGTTCAAAGTAACTAAACTACGCGATTATCAGTTTAAAGGAAAAGGCGAGAATCACGCCGTCGAAATCGTGTGCCCATATATGGTTACAACGACTAAAATGCAGAATCGACACTTTCTGCACAGCGATAGATAATCAATCAGTCTTAATTGCCGAGCGAACCTAATCGGTTGGTATGATCCTGAGTCAAAGTCTGATAAACAAACTCGCGTCGAACATAATCTTGTCAGTTCTCACCGATTCTACAAGAACTTCCGTCGCATCGTATCGAGCTTCGTCAGATTACCAGCACCACGCGACCAACAAAAGAGGGAGTCGCACTTTCCTTGTACAACCTTTCGTATAAGACAAGATTGACTATTGGACTAGTAAAAAATGACGGGCCCAACCTAGTCGAAAACCCCTCTGAACGAATTTGTAGTGAGAAACGGCAAGTTTTCCACCCCTGAAGGAAAGGGTTCAATTGCCTTGCCTCGAAAACAGAAATCGAACGGAATCAGGAACAATCTCGAAATTTCGAAGAGCTTTGAGATTGTTCCTGAAATTGTAGGCTATGTAATGTGTGCAGGGTGATCCACTAAGATGTGTTATTACAAAGGAAATATTTATTATGAAAAATGTTTTAGAAAAAGTTATTGGGTTTGCACATATGTACGTACGTACGCGTACGTGAGAGGCAGGAGGAATCACTTTAATGAAGCATCCCGAAGAAGTGTAAATCCGGATGTGCCGCCTCAATGCGGTACAGCTTGAGTAGTGCTAATGGCCGCGGTACTGAGATTTTAAAGTCTTGTTGTGCCCCGATAATCGAACGTTACTACATTGGTGTAAGTAGTACGGATGTTTGGGGGTCGTTTCCTCGGGAGGGTGAGAAACAACGGCACACAACTGGTATAAAAGAACTTTATTAAATAATATTAGAAAATAAAAATGCAACGTGCTCTTCTTATAGCTTGACGATAACTACTAGTCTCCTCGCTCTTCTCTTTCTCTGCCGGGCGCAGTCACGCGTCCACTCGACGCATGCGCCACCCTCAGTCCCGTAACTTCTGAGCCCGGGGCCCACTCCTAGATTCGGCCATCCTGTTACTCTTCGGCCCCCGAAGAGTCATCATAGAGATAGGGCTTCATATAACCAGTAGCGGTGGTCGTCATTTTCGGGCCTTCGCCGTCTCCCACGCGGGTGACTTCGTACTGATTATTACCGTTGACCTGTGAAACCGTATACGGCCCGAGAAACTTCTTCTTGATCTTCAGGCCCGGACCGAACTGCGTCCTTTTGATAGCGACCAGATCGCCTAACTTGTACGGCGCAGCTTTTTTACATATCCGATTATACGTTCGCCTATTTTCTTCTTGAATCCTGACCAAATTTTCCTTTGCCAACTTGCGCAGCTCTTCACGATCATTGTCAAACAGCTCCGCTGATTCCTGCTCAATCATCTGCTTGATTTGGGGATCCTCTTTTCGTCGCATTTTTATTCCGAACATCACCTCGAATGGAGTCATTCCTACACTCCGCTGGTACGAGCTATTCAGACATCCTTGCACTTGGTTGACGTATCGGAACCACTTGTCGGGATGATGCAGAGCGAGCTTCGTCAGCATAGGTATGACGATCCTGTTAATTCTTTCTACCTGACCGTTCCCTCTCGGTACTCCGGTGGTGATCTTAACATGCTCGATCTCCTCTGATCGACAATAGTCTTCAAATTCGTCCGACGTAAAGGCAGCACCTCGATCGCTGACAATCCGCTGTGGATTGCCAAACGCTGTCTGTTGTGACATCAATTTGGTCACGACCTCTTTTGAACCTGTCGTTTTCGTAGGATAAAGCCACACGAATTTCGAGAACCCGTCGACTATCACAAACAAGTGTTTATATAACTTTCCTGTAGAGGTCATAGGACCCAGATGATCGTCGTGGTACGTTGACAATGGAACATCCCCCTTCGGGATGGGCATCAACTCACCTTCTCTCTTTCCTTTCTTTCTCTCGGCCAGAATACAGGGCACGCAGTAACTGATGAATTTCTCAAGTTTCTCCTTGAGCTTCGGGATATAGAAATCCTGTTGGATGCTCTCGGTCATCTTCTTCACGCCAAAGTGCGCACCTTCGTGTGCTCGACGTATGATATCTGTATGCATACAATTCATCAACAACCCGTTTTCCACCAGATAATCTTCATACGGTTTCGTCTGGAGAATTTGTTTTACCGCTCGTAGCCGCTCGTCCTCGTCCTGCTGTTTCTGAATCCGTTGAGTTATTGTATCGTCTATCGCCAACACCGGATATCGACTAAGGGCGTCAACGTGTCGAAGGCGCGTGCCAACACGGTGTTCCACCTCATATTTGAACCCTTCTAGGAACCTTCTAGCGCCCATCTCGCAACTTTAGCGGGTAAATCATGCTTGTCTAGCGTCTTCCGAAATGCGTCACAGTCGGTGACGATCTCGAACCTAATACCCTGAAGATAGATTTGAAACTTCGTCAGGGCGTTAATGATGGCGAGTACTTCTAGCTCGTAAGAGTGAAGTTTTTTTTCGGCATCCGACGTTTTGCGGCTCATATAATGAACCGGGTGAAAGCTGTCGTCTGAAGCGTCCTTCTGCAACAGGATAGCTCCATATCCCATCTTGCTTGCGTCAGTGTGGAGCTCCGTTATTGCGTCTGGCTTGTAGATGCGCAACACTGGCTCACTCGTCAGCGCCTTCTTCAGATTGCTGAAAGACTTCTCTTGTTCTGCTCCAAAGACGAACTTCTGATTGCCTTTGAGAAGGTCGGATAAGGGACGAGCGATGATCGCGTAGTCCAGCACAAACTTGCGGAAGTATCCCGTCAGACCAAGAAAGCTCGGAATGTCCTTTCGACATTTTGGCGGTGGGAACTTCTGCACGGCTTTGATTTTTTCGTTCGAAGGACGGAGGAAACCCTCTCCGACCACGTGTCCAAGAAACTCGACTTCCCGCTCCAAGAACGTCCACGTTTTTCAGTTTATTGACAGCCCCTTCTCGGCCGCTACTGCCAGGGTTTCGCGAAGCCTGTCGAATGCCTCTCTTTCGTCTTTGCCAGGTACAATGAGATCATCCATATAGGTGATGGCCACTCCTTTTCTACAGAGATCACGAAACATCTCCTCTACGAATCTCAGGAACGTTGCAGGGCTATTGCACACACCAAATGGAGTCTTCGTAAATTCATATTGCCCATCAGGCGTAACGAATGAGGTATATTTCTGACTTGCTTCTTCGACCGGTACATGGAAAAAACCATTCTTTAGGTCGAGCACTGAGAACACTCGTGCTGTGGCTAAGGCATCGACGCAATCCTCTATCAGCGGCATCGGGAACTGATCGCGAATGATCTTTTTATTGAGCCGACGATAGTCGACACAGACGCGATGAGACCCGTCTTTCTTCGCGACGATAACCACGCCGCTCGAGTATGTACTTCTGCTCGGCCTCACAGTGCCATCGACTAACCATTCGTCGATTTGCCTCTGTAATACCTGTTTGTCTTGTACCGATAACCGCCGCAGTTTTGAGCGGACGGGTTCTTGGTCCTGTAGCACAATCTTCATCTCGACATCCGTCTGTACTCGCTGATTCGGCGTGTACTCTTCCATTAGTTTCCTGATTTTCCCCTTGAAGAGTCCCCGAGCCGCGAGTTGACATGGCTCCACGTAGTTAATCATCGAGAACTCCCCTGCCACCCACTCCGCAGCGTCGTCGCCTAGAACGCCATCACCTCGTGAACGCTCTCTATCTTCCGTTCGGTGCGAGCCGCTTCCGTTGTTCAGTGTCATATGCAACTTCCGTATTGTCGTCTGCCCTCCAATTATTCTAATGTCCATCTGTTTTTGGATGTCTTTTCCCAAGAGCATCCTCGCATCCATGACATTGCTTGGAACCACGTACACCTCGTTGTCATAGACTTCGTTATGAATCGTCACTTTTGCGCTGAAGACACCGGTTGCCTTGCTGCGCGCATTTCCGAACCCTTTAAGGCAGTAGTCTGCTTTACAGGCTTCAAAAAATCGATTTTTCGTTTTTGTCTTAAATCTATTCCAAAACTATCCAAGAATATGTGTTCAAAATTTTAGAGGCCAATTTGACATATTTTCGAAGCTAGATCAGTTTTAGTGGCCGAGCGTCGAGCAGGTGCGAATGCTCGGGTAGACCCGAGCGCGCGCGCTCCACCCCTTCGTGTATTCTCTTGTTTGACTGTACTCGTATATACCTGAAAGCATTGAACGGTCCTTTGAAATATTATTTGGAGGTTCTAGAAGGTATGTGTTGAGTAGTTGTTGGGATAACGGTATACAATATAACGGTAAACTATAGCTCTCGAAATCGGCTTCTACACTGCTATTTGTAGCGTCAGCTTTCAGTTTCATTTTTGATTTTGCCGAGCGCACATCGAAATGTCAAGCTACCCGAAAGGTGATCGATGTAAAAGACAGCGTTCTGCGGAACCGCGAAAGCGAAAATTTCACGGCAATCGTTTTACCAGTGTATCATCGGACGACGGAGACTTACACACGAGTCGCAGTGAGCAAAAGTTGAAGGCAGCAAGCAGCGATGATATCATTATTCATTCATCGCACTGCTACCGCATTATTGAATTTATATCGGTGTTTCTCGCTCTTTCGGAAATCGCAATTTGCAGATCATGCAAACAAAAATTAACGTTTGCAGAAAGCGGTCATCGAGGCCTAGGATTTGAAATTGTTGTTCAGTGTAGGTGTGGTCGACGCGAAATCCAGTCAGGACCATTTATAAATACCGGCTACGAAATCAACAGACGGATTGTTTTTGTTATGAGGCTTCTTGGTATCGGACGAGAAGGGATAAACGTATTCTGCGGCCTTATGGATATTTCTGCAGGTTTTACAAAATCTACTTATCAACAAATCGTTCAGCATTTGTACGCAGCGTCGAAGACACTGTTCGAGAGTACCTGCGAAAAAGCCGTCACGGAAGAGAAAGAAAAAAACGTTGAACATGGAAGACCTGCGAATCATTTGAAGGTTTCGGGCGATGGATCGTGGAAAAAGCGCGGTTATACTTCTTTGTACGGTGTAACAACGCTCATCGGATACTACAGTGGCAAAGTAATCGATCTCATTGTAAAAAGTGGTTATTGTCATTCGCGTACCATACATAAAAATAGTTTGGATGAAGATGCATTTGAGGAGTGGTATGAGGATCATAAAGACTCATGCTCCTCAAATCATACAGGTTCGTCTGGGAAGATGGAGGTAGATTCCATAACAGAGATGTTTTCGAGATCCGTCGAGAAATTCGGAGTTATGTACAGTAATTATATCGGCGATGGCGACTCCAAAACTTTTACTGGAATCTTAAATAGCACTCCTTACGGGGACGAGTGCACAGTGACGAAAAATGAGTGTGTTGGACACGTGCAAAAGCGTATGGGTACTCGTTTACGGAATAAAAGAAAAACTGAGAAACTTGGAGGAAAGAACGGGCTAACGGAGAGTCTCATCAAGAAATTGACGATTTACTACGGTCTGGCAATTCGTCGAAACGTGAACTCAGTTGAAGGTATGAAGAGAGCTATTATGGCAACATTAGACCATTATTGTTCCACCGATAAAAACCCTCGGCATAAAAATTGTCCAGAAGGCCCGGAGAGTTGGTGCGAATGGCGCAAGGCTAAAGCGGCGAATAATCTGGCATCTTTCAAACACCCGGCAAGATTAATTAATGATAATGTAGAGAAGCACATTCGTCCAATTTACGAAGATCTTTCAAATGACGATTTATTGACGCGGTGCTTCGGCGGACACACTCAAAATTCGAACGAATCGTTCAATTCGATTGTGTGGCGCCTAAATCCGAAACACGTAAATTCCGGCTATAAAATCAGCAAATATGGCTACAGGCATTTTCAACGAAGGTTATTCAGCTGTGCTTTCTACCATGCAGCTCCTCGATATTGTCATCGGGCAGCAATGCAAAAATTTTGCTGACACCGTCGATGCTGAGCGCATAACGCGGGAGAACCGGCGCGCATCACTTTCCAGCAAGGAGGCTCGTACAGCTCGAATATCGGAAAGCCTCCGCCAAAACGAGTTTTTTGAAGAAGAGGAAGGATTATTGTATGGCCCGGGGATAGCCGATTAACATCTAATTAGTGTAAGTATCCAAAAACTTACATTTTTTTGGACCGAAAACTTTACAGCCCGTTTTCTCGAGTTTTCATTTTCACAAGTTTTGGAAAACGGTGCCGGCGATAGTAAAAAGAATATATGTCTGATCGAAAAAAACCAAAGTGATCTAGCTTCAGTATTGAATTATCTTCTATTTGAACTAAAAAAAGTACTATTTAAATTACTTGTTTTGCAACTTAGAGTGAATTTTTTTTTTCAAAAAAGTGAATTTTTTTTTCAAACTACGAAAAAATTTGGAATTTCGTCATTTCTTCCGTATTTTTTTAGTTAATATAGAAAAGGAACTTATAAAAACTAAAAAAAAATTTGGTTCCACTGTGTCAGATGCATCGCACGACCTCCATTACCGGCACCGATTTACGAGTGCACACTCCGGGCGCCCCAGAAAAATCGTTACAACTTTGGCAAATTTCAATAATTTGTAATAATAAAAATTGTTTTTTAAAGCTTGAACATAATATACTACCGTCTCAAAATTTCGTTTACCGCAATCATTTCCTTCCCTTTCAAAAAAATTGTTGAAAAAACGCTTTTTTTTCAGCTCCTAAAGCAGACTACTGCCTTAAACATCCGAGCTGTCGGCTGTAGTATCGGACTGTCAATCCTGCGGTATTCGTCCTCCCGAAGAAGAGCCTTGGTACATCCCGTATCCAGTATCGCCAGTATGTTCGACCCGTTGATCCAGACAGTAACTGTTTCCTCGTCACCTGCTACTCGAGTAACCTTATCTTCCTGTCTGTCCAGTTTGGCTTGGTTACCACATTTTGTCGAGATATGCCCGAACTGATCGCATCGGAAGCATTTCGGACCTTTATCCTTGTGCGGGCATTCTCGCACTTCGTGGTCCGATGATCCACATGCGAAACAACGAGCTTTCCTCGTCGTCGACTGCTTCGGGTCCTTGTCTCCGATCGCCTTTAACAACCGCCCCTGTAACGTCTGTTTTTTCCCAGTGGTTGTCAGGCCCATCCTCTGCAGTTCGTCTCGCAACTGCAATACCGTCATGTTTTCGATAGGTATTCCCAATGACTGGGAATGCACTTTACCAGCGTTTTCTCCATTACCGGCTACTGGTATACCGCCACTCACGACATTCAATACTTCGTTGCCATTTCGGTTCGCCGCACTGGCGCTTGCATCGCCAACGCCATCTTGAGCGTTTCCCCCGAGCGCGTCGGTGGATCTCGGCTCTTTGTCTCTATGTTGAGGTGGAGTCATATACATTTTCCTCCCTGGTTGACAACTTCACAAACCACTGAAAATGTACGTCATAACTCTCACGATTTTTATGTTCAGATCGCTCGATGAAATCGACGCGCTCTGTTTTCGACGTTTAACGACTGTTAACGACTACCTTTTCACAAACGACTTGACGTACGACACACTGCAACAGACGACACGACTGTTTTTGTATAATCGTCCTTCTTTGTACTGTTCTTTATCTACACAGCGAACCGTGATGGAGGCTGTGCCACGGGTTCGGTCGGCACGCACTCGACTTCAACGAAATTATGCTGCCCACAACAACTTTTGTGGTGCACAACGGTTAGTGCGCTCGATTCACACCGCACAACGTTTTTTCGACGTATTACGACGTACAACTTAGGTTTAACTTCTTAATTCGCTCGCATTGCCGAGACGCCACACGTAATGGTCGCCGCGTTTGTGTTTCGCTTGCGAGTCGACGCCGCGATTTTTACATTGTGCAACTTTTCGACTCCCCCGTGTTTCACACTCGGTTATCGGCCTCGATCCCGGACGAGCCCCCAACTTTAGGGATCGTGTCCGAGGGAGGGTGAGAAACAACGGCACACAACTGGTATAAAAGAACTTTATTAAATAATATTAGAAAATGAAAATGCAACGTGCTCTTCTTATAGCTTGACGATAACTACTAGTCTCCTCGCTCTTCTCTCTCTCTGCCGGGCGCAGTCAC
Organism: Netelia melanura; assembly: GCA_964007305.1. Classification (NCBI taxonomy): domain Eukaryota; kingdom Metazoa; phylum Arthropoda; class Insecta; order Hymenoptera; family Ichneumonidae; genus Netelia; species Netelia melanura. The sequence goes on from OZ023260.1 coordinate 2,602,924, forward strand.
GCGTCAACTCGACGCACGCGCCACCCTCAGTCCCGTAACTACTGAGCGCGGGGCCCACTCCTACACGTATAAACGAGTAGGCCAACGATCCACTTTAATTGCATTGCGCAATTAAAGCCGACTTCGAATTTCGGTTACGCGAACGCCCACCCAGAAAAATTCTACGTAAAAGTTGCTACCTTGATGTAAGTAATAACTACAACCGAGTAGGTCAACAATACGCTGAATCGGCATTGCGCGATTGAAGCCGCTTTCGATATTAGGCTATACGAACGTCGACTCAGACAAAATCCTACGAAAAAAGTTAACTTCCAATTCTGAGAAATAGTGTAAGCCAGATTTGAAGTACACAATAACAAAACAATGCTGGTTAAGCTGTTCCAATTATAACTGTATAAAAGGACCAGCTAGCCAACATTTAAACAGCCTGAAATTAATCTTTAACCTGTGCGTGCAGCACGACGGATTAGCGCAAGAATCCGTCTTTCCTTTCTCTTATTCAAAGTATCAATAAACTATGTATATTGTACTTTTGTCTTTCATTTGGGTTCTAACCCTTTAGTAGCAAATCCCTAAATATTAAAGTGCAGTGCGAAATCGTGCGGCACAACAGGGTTTTAGCCAGAGTTTCAAAAATTCCTTGACAGCGTGTATAAGAATATGAAAGGAAGAATATTTGCTTCTATCTAAAATATTTAATTCAACATTGTGATGTACTTCTCGACATTCTCTCAAATTATATAACATATGCCTATGCAATGTATTACTGTGTCCCCAACAACTTTTGTCTGAAACATTTTTCAGAATAACCGCTTTTCTCGTATTTTAATGGAATGTGCGGGCGGTCTGAAACTCCCGGTATATGAGGCATTTCGAATGAAGTCATCCACCCGGAAAAGTGAAAATTTTGCAATCGTCATAAATTTCACGATCGATGGTGCCATCGATAGTAAAGCCTCAGTAAAAATTTGAAGGCTCTAATTCAAGTGGTTGCCTAGCAATAGGGGTTTAAATTTCTACCGTGTTGGACTACATTTCCAGATCTTTATCTTATCACCGTGTCGTGACTACATTTCCGAATCGTTATCTTCCCGAGAAATACACCAATTTTAAACAATCAGGAGTGATGTTGAAAACCGTTTCTGCATATTTTAAGAATATGTTATGTATTTTAAATAAAATTAATAAATTCATACAAATTTGTTAAGATTAATCTTAAAAGCGACTTTTTTTTTAATTCGACCTCAACATTTTTCATTTAAAAAAAAGAAAATAGTAGGTTTCTTTCTGAATAACCAAGTATAGGACGACGAAGATGGGCTGGGCCATCGTTTTTGAGATACAACATGATTTATCAGCGAGTGGCCGCGCCGCGCAGCGTCGCATGCTGAAGCTTCAAAACCAAGAGCTTTTTTCTTAACATGACGACGTGTTCTCCTTTCGTAAGCTTTATTTGTTTATTTCTAAAGGTATGTGATTAGTTTCAACGTTCCGATACTATCTGTGCGATGTTTAGCCAATGCATTCGAATTATTGATGCTATTGTAATAATTGTCTAAAACATGCAATAGCCTTGATTCAAAAGAGGGTGTATGAGCCCAAGAACAACCACCATTATTAGTTCACGGAATATCACCAAACCAATCGTTGTCATCCGAAACCGATTATGCACTCATACTGCATCTACCGATGTCGGATTCATCTGATTCGGATTTAGATTCGGTAGAACTGAAAGTATCCTCAAATTCATTTTCTACTTCGTCCCCTTCAGAGGTCTCACGCATCTTTCGTTTCTTCATAAGTGATAAAGATATACCCTCAGGAAGATGTGTGTCAGACTGATTTGATTAAACAGATGCCAATGAACATATACAACCTTGCAGGCCAACAAATACGTCATACCCATTGTATTTCGCTCACTTTTCTGCGATATGAATATATACGTCCGAAGCGCTACGGTAATCAAATGACCATAATGGATATATACAGCATAAACACTGAAGAGGTTAAAAAGCCTTGACGTACTTCGGGGCATTTTATAAATAAAACAAAACATACAAACCTAATAAAATGCAAAAAAAGCTGTATACTTATGTACGCACATAAAAAGTTATACTTCTTTGGCGGGAGTAAAAAATAATTATTTAGTTATACAAACTAATTTTAACTTAATCAAGTGATCGATAAACTACACGCATATGCGTGCAAACTACACCACTTGGGGTCTACGCAAATCTTACCTACTATTTTAGTAGGTTACTGTGCAGTAGAGCAGGCATAGTATATGCCATATATGTAACGCTCGGATAACTTCAGGTCGGCAAGCAATTCTGACTCGCAACTAACTCCATGGTGCGTGGCGGTACTGCGCGCGCCTAACGCGCCTGAAGACGCATAACTTCAAAACTGAGAAAAAGCTATTTTACAGTGAACGATTTCAAAAAGTAAAATCAGTTACAATAATAGTTAATGAACGTAAAACAGTTTCAAACTGTTTACATTATCTAACCATAGTTACGTCGGTCCATACAAGAAACAACCAGAAATTCATTGGAAATTCAAACTGTTTCAGAAAATCGTGTTTCCAGAAGAGTTATGTTTTTTTTTACCTAAAAACTCTCTTTTCTCGGAATTTACTTATTGTATCGGTACAATTTGTTTTACGTAACAAGTACGTTTAAATGAAAATCCGCTTTTTCGACAAAAAACGATTCAGATCCGCGAAAAATACATTTAAAGGTGGAAAAAAGGTAATCAGATTTATTTTTTGTTATTTCAAAACGACGTCAAAAATACTGATAAGTAATATCGAAAAAGTGGATCGACACAATTTTGATAAGACTTCAATAAACCCATCAAAATTGGTAAAAACCACACTCGCGGTTGCTGAGAAAAGGTATCTAGAGGGAATTTTCCGTTTTCTTATTTGTTTGTCTCATTATGCCATCAGTATATTATTAATTATTTGATAATAATCGAGGGGCGATTCGAGGTAAAGCACTATTTAATTGTATAAAATAAAATATAAATTAAAAAAATATTTCAACAGGTAGTCGCTGTTTTGTGCAGGTAAGAAGGCAAATTATTTATTGTTTATTATGTCATTAGCATGCATATTTTTTACATATTTATTGAATTTTCATTATTACCCTGTGCATACTTTGTTTTTATTAACCTTGCACCCGGTAGTTGCGTTGAACGCGGACGCGAACGCGAACATTTAACACCTTATAACTTCAAAAATATTAATTTTAGATAAAAAAGTTCAAAGTAAAAGTTATAGAAAATTTGTCGCTTTAAAAGTTTGATTTCTAGCAGTTTATTGTTTAAACAATTATTAGAAGAGATATCAGTCAATAAAAAACAAAAAGTCAAAATCAAACAGTAATAGTCATATAAGTCGTAAACGATAAGTGATACAAAACAAATTATTTAACAAAAGAAATAGGCAATGTTATTATCTACAATAAAGGTTATTACCATTTTTGGCTCCAAGTGCACGTTTGCGGACATATATGCCGAAACGGTTTTTCTCAAAATGGCGGCACGTGCGCGCCGTCATTTTGGAGGATTTTTATGTATTTACATTCAGTACGTCATACTGAACCTATCTACAAAAAAAAGTTTAGTTATCGTCCAATGCATTATGGCCAAGAGTGACGGGCTCCCTGTTTGCTTGTACTAAATCTTAACTTGAAGGAAAGAAGGTCAGGTAGGGGTTTCCAAATACTCGTATGTCGAATGCCGTTAAATCCCAATAAAAGTAACAGTCTGTAAGTCATCCGTAGTCTTTGACCGCAAGCTTTTAGATCTGTTTTCATAGTATAATCATTACGTTGATACCTGCAAACGCATTTGCGTGTTTATTGCGCCAGCATCATGAGTTTATCTTTAAAATGTGTGTGCGTGTGTGTGTGTGTGTGTGTGTGTGTGTGTGTGTGTGTGTGTGTGTGTGTGTGTGTATGTGTGTATTTCATGTTTTCTTACCCTAATGACTTCAGGGCAGGCGTAGTGCGGTGAGCCACAACTCGTTTCCAGCATCGAACCCGCCGGCTGCAGTGACGCCATTCCAAAGTCTGCTATTTTTATATTGTTTTTCTCGTCGAGTAACAAGTTTTCAGGCTTCAGATCTCTGTGACTGCGAACATACGTAAACGGAAAATTTGTTAATATCATTTTCTTCTTAGTGTGCATGGTTTAATGACTCGAAAAATGGCAAATCGAAAAAGATGACGGTACCGAAGTCTGTAGTGCGTTTTTAGATTAACTAATTCCGTGTCAAATCTGCGACTTTCTGACTTTGAGCCCATTGAATGCGTATAAAATACCATGTGATACTATAATACGTCAGGAACAGGATTGAGGGAAACCGTATTTGAACAAGGGTTTCTTTCATTTTAATACCATTTGTACTATTGTTTCTATTAAAGTATATATTTGTATATTCCTCAATTGGTTGTAAAGAAAATTACGAATTCTTAACCCTTTTGAGCCGAGAATAAAGGTGTTTTCCATACGAAGTATACGTACACATATTTTTTTTATTTAATACGTCCCTTCTTGTGACAAAACAGGTAACAAAATATTGAAGATAGTAAACAATTTTTTTTCCCTCCACACTCTTCGAGAATTGGCGGGGAAGTGAAGCCCCAGCGGCGCACTGAATCTCGTTCTCCTCCTCGTAACGGTCATCCTTACGCCGACCGCCGATAAACTATTTTGACAGTTAACGTGACGGTTTAAAATTTCCAAATTTTACAATTTGAATTTGCTAGACCGATGTCGATGTGAAAAAGTAATTAGTGTAAAGTGTTATTCAGATTTTTAGTAACATTGTAAAGTAAGCGTTGCTTGTTTTTTTGTTTTGACATTTTATAATACCAAATGAATAAGAAATAAATAGGCGTGTGGAAATTCGGAGATTTGATATACTTTTTTTGTAAAATTCTGTTGCATAACTGGAACATTACGCGTTTACTTTCATAGTAGTTTGATGTTCCACTCATTTATTTACGGAATGTCATTTAAATTTCAGGCTCTGTACCAGTCTGAGGGTGGTATGGAGTGTTCAGAAGGGGGAGAGGAAGATAAAGAAATATACTATGAGAATAATCGTTAGTTATTGTGCGGATTTAGAAGATGAAGAAGATGCTGAAGAAATGGAAAATATTATTATGAGCCATATGGAAAGTATTATTGATGAGCCACCACTTATTTTTCATAATGATAATGACCCCACTTTAGAAAATGTGAGTAAAGCACTGCAGCCTTCCGTTCAACGGAATGAGACTGCTCGTTAACGATTTGGCTGGCTCACCTGGAGACCACCACTGTTCCAAATATTGAAAATTTCCCTCAAAATATATAATATCCTGACAACATATTAGAATTAAGCCATACTAATATGTTTTTTCTTTTTCACTAAAACAATGAGACAAAAGATCAAGTCAGAAAGTAATTTGTATTCTACCCAGAAAAATCTTTCTAATCCATTTGTTATCACTAGCAATGATCTCAATAAGTTCCTAGGCATTCTAGTTTATTCTTCTGTTGCGAAGTTCTCAAATTTCCGGTTGTATTGTCAGATCAATATGGTTATGAACCTGTAAAATCGGCCACGACACAAAAGAATTAAAAAAAAAATTTGTTCTATTTTACACTCCAATGACAATACCACTCACTTACCTCAGACCCATCCTAATAAAAGTTCGATCAATAATTAACGATCTAATTAGCAAGTATAATATTTTCAACTTTGTAAGAATGCTTATCTTCAGATGAACAAATATGTACTACTTAAATGGGCAACTACATGAAACAATACCTTCCTAATAAACCACATCAGTAAGTATCAAAATTTCGTTAAATCCGTGTTAAATCTGCAAGAAAAACTTATATTTTACTAGATTATTTTTCAGAAACTTTGACTGATAATATCTTTTACTACCATTATATGTAAATCTGTACATATCAATCAGTTTAACTGCTTTTATTTTACTAGTTGTACACAGGGTGAGGCACTAACAATAGAACACCTGAATATCTCCAGACCTAACATCCCGGTGAAAATAAGTTTCAAAGATAAAGTTTAAGTCATGGAGGGGCTAATGCAGCAGTCATATCCGCTTTCGATTCGCATTATGATTTGAAAGTAATTTCAAGGTCAAGCTTTATTTCAAATGGAAACATATATTTTTCATTGAAGATGCTTAATCTACGTCGTGAAACGAGTAACTTGTTACGTTCTGCTTTTTGCAATGAGGATGAGGACATACACAATTTTAAGGACGTAAGAACAAAATCAAGATGGAGACCAAATTATTCGCGAACGGGAATAAAGGAAGAGGAGGATACAGTGAAAAGGCAGCAGGGCAAAAGGAGCGGACAAGACGACGAGGAGAACGGGGAAGGAGGTGGGAACCAAGGAAAAGAAAATAAGGAAACGAGGGAAAGGAGAAGGAAAAAGGGGGACAGGCGAAGAAGAAGCGGAAGAAAGGAAACGGGGAAAAACGAGCATAAAAAGAGGGAAAAGCGAAAGACAAGTAATGGAAAAAAGCGTACTGGAATGTGGAAAGACTAACAAATAAGGATACAGAATTCTGGAAAGCGATAGAAGAATGGGACGTAGTAATGGAGCTAGTGGAGACCCGGACTGAGGAAAAAGGATGGAAAAGAATAAAAGGGCAGCTATCAAAAAGTTATAAATGGGAAAAACAATGGGCTAAAAAGAAAAATAAGAGGGAGGAAGCCATAAGAAAAGTGATAATGGGAATAAGAGAAGGGATAGAGGTAAAACACGGGCAAAGCGAAGGAGGTAGAAGGAATGATGGTATAGAGAATAGAAGTAGATGAAGAGATAGGTGACGTGGTGGCAAAATATGTGAACAAAGGTATGGATACAAAATTAGAAGAGGCTAGAAAGAAACAAAGGAAGGAGAAAAACATAATTATAGAAGGGGATTTCAACGCGAGAACAGACACGAAAGGAGAACGAGTGACGGTGACAGAGCAAAAGGAGGTAGAAAAAAGGCCCATACTTCCTCGCCTGGGACAGGCACACGCAACGATCTTCCATCCACTACCCACCGAGAAACTGACCCTGAGAGCGGGTAATAGAAAAATCCTTTGGCTGCCGCTGGCGTGCTTAGCGGCGAGAGAAGTTTGGCTATACCGGCGTTCGACGCGCACCCACCGGGACCACGTGGGTCACGGTGCGTATCGTCTCGAACCTCGGTATCCCAAATTTATGAAAGGGAAGGGAGGATGGGTTGGTGATAGTATGTGGATTCTGTGTATGTATGTCTATTACTGTGTGTGTATGCATGTGTTTATGCTTCTTTTGTTCCCTATCAGGCGGTGCTTGGGTTTCCGGGACAGGAGGAAGGTCCGCGAAGGTTGCGAGCCCACCCATCTTTCACCGGAGGGGCCTGACAACCCCCCGACTAGGCAACGCGCAGTTACGGCGCACCGTCTTTTCACGCGCAGATATTTGCCCCTCCTATCCACGAAACTTGCTTCCTATTCAACGTCAAGACCCTTTAGCCAAAGGGATTCCCGGCAATAGTCAGAGAGGACAGAAAAGGCTTCCCTCGACGATACCAATTGGCGCGCCGACTCTGGCCAATCCCGTTCCTGGATGAATTCCAGCAGAACAACTCTCTGCGGTTCGAAGATGGGGCATTCGACGAGAAAGTGCCGTGCCATGTTGGCCGACCGCAGCGGCAATCCTCGCCTTCTATGAGTCCCAGAGACGGGAGCCGCGCCCGGAAGTTCCTGTGTCCGGTGAGGACCTGCGTGCTGTAATGGTCTGGCGAGAACCAGCCTATAGACATTCGCTTTCGAACACTCCTGAAGAAAGCGAAAGTGGTACGGCCCCTCTCGGAGGAAGACCAGTCAGCCTGCCACTTGTTGATCACCTCACCGTTTATTCGCTGCACTGCGTTGGTTGCCCCGTTCGGGATGACAACATTGTAAATCCTGGCATCCCGTCCTGCCCTAATCTCGTAACGCACCCTGCGTTCCTCTAGCACTAGCTCCATAGGGATAACCCCCGCCATCACGCACGGCGATCGCCAGGAGGCCGTTCTACAGGTGGAGGCGACCGCTATAAGCGCGCATCTTTGTACCAACCGAAGGATTGTAAGATCCTTATCCGTACAAAGGTCAGCCCACCCCGATGCCCCATAGGCAACTATCGGCATGAACACTCGGTCATAGATCGTTTTGAGGGCCTTGTACCTACCGCCCTATCTTAATCCCGCCATTTTCCTCAGTTTACCGAAAAGCGTCGCGGTCTTGCTTCTAAGATACTCGTAGTGGGTTCTAACATCCATGCGTTTGTCAAAGTGGACGCCAAGATACCTAACGCTATCCTTGAAAGCTATCTTACTGTTATCGATGCTAATGATCGGGTATCGGCTATGCAAATTGGATCTCCGTTGAGCCCGCCGTCGGCAATCCGCGCGCTCTCCATCCCGCCTACCTACAGGAGCCCCGCGCACCCAACGCGATTTGAGGAGGATCGCCTCCGTTTTCCTCTCCGACCATTCCAATTTGGCCGCCCGGCACCATCCAGTGATGGTGTTGACGACCATCCGGCCCTGCCTCACGAGCTCCCTACGCGAGTTGCCTTTGATCAGGACTAAAAGATCGTCCGCATAGGCAATTAAGTTGTTCGGGACTGTATCGTCGAGGATTCTGCGGAGTCCGTCGACCATGAGGTTCCAGCATGCTGGGCCGAGGACCGAACCTTGCGGGCATCCTCTGGTTGCACGCTTAGAAACCCCTTCCGTTCCCCACGTGATTTGAACATGTGTACTGTCGAAGTAGTTGCGAACTACCTCGAAAATGTTTCGCGGTCACTCCTTACTCCTGAGACTATCTAATACCAGAAGCCACCATACGTTGTCGAACGCTCCGGATATGTTGAAGAGCAGGACGGCGGTGTAGCTCTCCTTGGAGGCATCCACCATTCGCCGCCGGTCGTAGATCGCGTCATCCGTCGACTTTCCGGGAACGAAGTCGTACTGTCACGCGGAGATCCTCCCTGGGGCCATCACTGTCGTTGCGATGCGGCCCTTAAGGATTCTTTCAAAGAGTTTACCGATCACGGAGAGAAGACAGATTGGCCTGTACGATTTAGGATCCTTCTCATCCTTCTCCTCGCTCTTCAGGAGGACTCTGAGAGATCCCACCTTCCATGCAGAAGGAAAGACGCCCTTGAAGGCAGCAATTGAAGAGCCTGACTAATTGACCGGGGAGAGCGGCAAAGGCACGCTTCAGCACCACGACCTCGATGTGGTCAGGTCCCTGGGCCTTGCCGCATTTCAGGGACCATACAGCCGTTGCAATCTCCTCCTGCGTGATGGTGGGGTGTCGGGAGAGTTCGGCGCGATGCCTGCACGCACTCTGATTTCCCTTTGTTGAGGCGTGTCAAATGCCTCCCGGTCGTCTGGGACGTGCGCGCCGAGAAGGCTGCTGGCAGATTCTTTTGTGTCAATGGTGGTCGTGTCGTTATGCCGGATCGTGCTGAGCACTCTCTCAGCTCGGAGTTTATTAGACAGTTGCTTATAAATGAAGCCCTAAGCCTTCGAGTTCCCGTGCGACGTAACGAACCCCCTCCAGCTGTCGAGCTTCGCCCTTCGCACCTCCCTGCTATACAGACGCAAAGAAGAGCGATACTGCTGCAGTTTGACGAGGCGCTCAGGCGAGTCTCGTTCCTTCTGAAACTCGCGTATTAGCCGTTCGTGAGAGTCTTTGCCATTTGTTCGACTTCCGCCTTCGACGAGAGTGGGAGTTCTTCAAGTCTCGCACCCGACAAGTCGCGGAGGATCGCGTCAAACAGTTCCCGCTCGGCTCTACGCGTGTGGAACCGACTTGCATTTCATCGCTGGTCATTTCCCACGAGTCTTGGTGTGCGAAGCCTGATGTCTACGGCATTGTGGTCACTCATTGTCCAGCCCTCCCTTACCCTCCACTCCTTGATGAATCGGGACATGGCTGACGTCCACAGGGTGACGTCGATGTACGACAATCCCCTCGTCGTCCAGTAAGTTGGGTGCTGGCTAGCATCATTCGCGATTTGTACGTCGAACTCCTAAATGAGTCTCTCGAGCTTGCTGCTACGCTTATCGGTCCGCTGGGGTCCCCATTGGGACGAGCGCGCATTCGCGTCTAACGCCCCTAAAACTCTCTTCCTCCTTAGAGAACGGAGCACCATAGCGAGGTGTCTGAGGTGATCCTCGATGTCATCTCTCCATTGGAAGTAATGGAAGATGGCGTAGAACACGAATCTAGGTGCCGTCACTAAAATAGATACGCGGAATGTTGTGCTCAGTTCCGAGATGAAGATCATCAGGAATGAGGGGTTGCAGATGGCTATAGCCGCCCAAGGTTTCTCGAAGCGAACCGCAGCCACCCTCATCCCAGTCCGTAGTCCGTAGAACGTGTGGCTCTGGCTCTGCTTCCGGACGTATGGTTCCTGCAATAAAAGGGCGTCGAGTCGCTTCTCCGCACTGACCGTACGCGCCTCTGCTGTTACTACAGCTGAACGCCTCATATTCAGCTGCAGCACCCTAATGTCCGTGGCATTGTCGTTTCGATGGGGGTTTGCGTTACGGGAGGGTTTCGCGATCGCGTTTCCGAAAGCCCGGCCGGTCTCTTCGACACGCGGAGCCACCGGTGGTTGCATTCCGATTTGGTCGCACCTATTCCTGTCTACACTATCCCCGCCTAGGTCGCGCTTCGCCGGCACGTTCGCGGTCGAAGTACGCTGCCCTACTATCTCATCCCATCTACGCAAAACAACGTCGACGGCACGAAGGCCGATAACCTGCCCGTCAGGACCACCACGCCGAGGAGCTTACTGAGGGCCTCGTGGGGTGGAGACGATAACGTTGCGAGAGGGGAGCGGAATTCGCGCCGCGGCCGCGTGCACTCTTGAGACCCTGCAGGTGCTCGACCCGACTTCGTGACAGTCCGATCCTCCAGCGCTGGATGTTGTCGATGGCCGGGCTGCCAGTCGCGCGCTCCCCCTCAACGTCGCCAAACTATGTTTCTCCATGTAGTTCCCACGCGTATGGTCGGAAAGGAAGCCACACGGTGGTCCAGAGCCGTCTTGTCCCACCCGGACAGTTGATTGTTTAAGGACTGCGAGGGTCGCTAACCGCTCCAGTCCCCATCATTAGCGGGCAGTAGGGGACAGAGTGGACTCGGACCCACTGATCATGGCGATGAAGAGAGGAAAGGTAGAGCGAAAGACAGAGAAAAGAGGAGAACGGATGCCAAGGAATGGAACATGGACGGACAGGATAAATAAAAAAAGTATAAAAGAAGGTTAGAGGAACAAACAAAAGATGGAATTGGATAGACAGTACAAAAGACAGAAGAATGATTAACAACAGCAGTAATATAACAATGGGGATTCTAGGCCAATGCGTGTTAGTGCACACGTATAGGTCCCACATGCACACCGGGTTCCAGGCGAGGAGATGAGGGAGAGGCATATCTCGAATATTCCAAGTCGTCGCTCAGAGAGGGGGACGGGGGCTAAAAGGTATGAGGTATGAGTTATCAGATAATGCTTAGTCGTATTGTTTATTTAAAGTGTCTGATAATATGTTTTCTTCCATACCTCCAGCGCAGCTTCTCGAACGTTTTCGAGTGAGGCTCGCGAGCGTCTAATGGTTTTTATTATTCGATGCATTAGCACGTGTCGCTATGATATCACAGCCAAAGCAGTAGGACTTCCTCTAGAGGAGCGTATGTGGCTGGACCACCATTGTTAATGCTCATTTCAAAGGTCCGCGACATATCCATTGTAAAGGCAAAAGCGAAACACGATAGCTAGAATATTGAGTAACATTTCTCGAAAACGCTTTAACATAAACAATGACTACGACGACGGTCGAAAGCTCGCTATCACCTTTTCGCAAAACTTAGGACGAACGAGAGCAGCATCATTACTCGCTGATTATTCGCATTGAAAAGTTGAACGCACACACTAGCCGTTTTTTGATAGATTATTTTCATACGCGAATCATACTTTTGAAGTAAAACTTCTTATGGGGCGCTAGGAATAACACAAGTTGACGGAGGTGACACCCAAGTTACCGGGACGAAAAATCTGTAACGATGTCGAGACCTACGTTCTTGGTCTCCCCTTTGTGCAGTGTGTCGTAGGCCTTTGCACTCTGTGCTCGACCGTTTGCCACTCTTAGGTGGCTGTGGGATAATTCCATATTTGACAGCATAGAGGCTGTGTATAGTATAACATTACCTGCCAATTAATCATCTTTATAAAAGGGTTTATTCGTGTCTCAAGACGGCAGGTATTGTCGAGATAAGATTCTATAACCAGTTGATCAAATTTTCTATGAAAGATTTTGACGATCTCATGTAAGCCGGTTCGAGGAGGGGTGGGATGAGTAATCACGGAGAATTGTTACTGAGTAGTGTACGCGCAGTATTGTGCGGTCCATCCAATTGTGGAAAGACCCGCTCCTTACCCTCATTACACATCCGAATGCTTTAAGATATGAGAATGTGTACGAGTATTCGAAATCTTTGAATCAATGAAAGTACACATTCCTCAAACATTTGCTCGAATCTTTGAAAGGAGTGAAATATTTATTTGCCTTTCGGAGATAACGAGCAAGTAATCAAATCTGAGGATACTGGATCGAATTCGATTACGATTTTCGACGTATTGCCTGTGAAAAACAGGACACAAAACAGGAGCATTTTTTTGCATGGGTCGATACAGAGACGTGGGCTATTTTTATCTCTGTCAAATTTGCGTGCGTATTCCGAAACATCTCGTGCAAACCAGATGAAATAAATTTGAAACACATATATGACGATCACGTAAATACGAATACGTCATCTATGCAATTCAAAAGTTTATGTTCAAAGTGCTATAACGACGGTAAATATGGGTTTGTGGTAATAGACAAGGATAGCGACTTAAACAAGAGTCGTTACAGAAATGGGTTAGATTGTTTTATACATTTATAGTTCTCAACATTATCGCGCAGTTGTAATTTAGCCTTAAAAGAATCAATATGCACAGAGCCGAGCTGCATAAAAAGAAATGAATTTTGCATCAAATTCGTCGGAAACATAGAATGTGGAAATTTGAAAAAAAATGACCCGGGAGAGAAAAATGGAGGAAGATTTTTGGCCGGTGCTAGCTCCGTTGCAAAAACTAGTTGATTAGTCGGCGTTGTCGACCACGGTAAAACAAGAAACACCCAACTAGAAAGAGCTAAATGTCAAATCATCTAGGAAGAAAGAGGAGGATTATATCGATAAAGAGGATGATCACTTTCAACAAACATTTTAAACGGCTCACGGGGATATCTCGGAAGTAAATATTAGTATTGCAAACGATATTAATGTTGATTTGTCGCAATATTACTTGAAAATGCTCGAAACAATGGTGAAGAAAGAATTACATATATCGTATGGAGTCCGAAAATTTCTGGCTGTATTATTCTCCAATCTTCCTCTAAACATAAAAGATCAATCCGCCTAAGCAACCTCCGCGTGAATCATAAGAGAGTGCCGCACGGTCTCCTTCGAGGCTGCGAGCCTCGTTGCCGGATCGCTGCCGTGGGATCTAGAAGCAAGGGCCTTACTGCCGGTATACGAGCGACGCACTGAGGCCCTCCATCGGAGTGAACGACTGCGATCGAGCTAAATCCAGGTGTAGCGGTCAGAGCTCCAGCAGGATCTCACGGCGGAATGGAATCGGTGACTACCGCAGCTCACAGCATCACTCCGCACTGTGGATGCAGTCAGGCCCATCATAGCCGAGTGGCTGGAGAGACGTCACGGCACACTCTCTTTACGGCTAACACAGATCATTACGGGATACGGCCACTTCGGTACTTTCATGTCCCATATAGCGAAGATTGAGACGCCCGCAGGTCGCCACTGTGCCAGTCGGGAAGACTCGGCGCATCACACATTGGAGGTGTGTCCAGCGTGCGTAGTGCAGCGCAAAGCTCTCTGCGCGGCGGTCATTGGTGGCGACCTTTTGCTTCCGGCCTTGATTCAATCCATGGTCGGGAACGGGAGCGCGTGGGATGCCGTCGCCTGCTTCTGCGAGGGGGTGATGTCCGCAAAGGAGGCGGCGGAGAGTAAGTACGTGACGATCTCCAGCCACCCTAGGCGTGCAAGTGCGGGCGGCATACTGAAGACAGTTCGCCGCCCGATCAGCATCAGGTCTGTGATGGTCCTGCGCCTTTACGTCACGCCCGACGAGGGGCACACAGTTGTTGGAATTCACCAGGGCTTTACGGCGAAACGAAGCCTGTCGAGGTGGAGGAAGAATGAGTGTTGTTCCCGTAGCCCCGATAACAGAACAGTTGATGGTCATCGTGTGGTTTTAGTCGGTCCCCGGAGTGGGGAGAAGTTATTCGATGATTTCCACAATCTAAAAAATAGACAACCTCCACGTGATATAGCTTGGTTAATGTTGTTGATACTATAACTTTGAAGCACCATAACTCGAAAAGTGTTTTGGAAAGCTATGGAGATTCATTATAAGAGTATTGAATAAAAAAGAAATAGGGTGTTCCATTTACAAAATTTGATTTCACCTTCACCTGACCTTAATGACGACACCTGAGGTCATACTGGTGAAATCCCTAAATAAGGTACCTGCGGGTAATAAAGCCTATTGGTTAATAAGGCCTAAGTCAGAAAAATATCATTTAAAGTGAGCGGCGTCGCTCAAGACCATACTCAAATGCGCCTAACGCACGTAGCTGGCGCCGCGTCCTTGGGCATATGCGATACCCCCGCTCGCCGTCGTCAGTGTTGCACTATTCATCATGAAGGGCATCCACGCGACACAAATAATAAAATAAAAACTCCCCAATCAACCGTGAGTACTTTGTTTTATTTTAGGCTTACGAGGGTACAGTCCGGGACGTGCATCGAGTTACGGGCTCCCACTTCGCATGGTTATCGTGTGGGTAGGTACCAATCAAACCCCAAAATTGTAGGTGCCAACTCGGCTCTGTTTTCGAGAAATCGCAGGTCAAAGTTGGGAGCCTGCTTACGTACCGTAAAGTTTATACATAAACACAACAAGGCGAGTAGCCTAGCGGCAAGCGAGTAAGACTCCCGTCCATTAATTCAAATTATTGTTGAAATTTATAATTTATGATTAAAAATTTGCAAGAAAGTAAGCAAAAAATGTACGTGCCTTTATTGATCAAAACTTACGAATTAAATGTCAAATTTTTTTTTCATATGCCTTACAATTTGAAAATTTTTTAAAAACAAGTTAGCCGTAATTTAATAAAAAAAAATTCGATTATTTGATATTTTTGCAATTGTTTGATATCTCTTTCGATGCGGCAGGCAGTATTTAATCACATTACCAAGGAATATAGAAATAAAAAAACTGTTGTATTAAAAATTAAAAAATTAAAAGAATTGTAAGCGATTTGAAAAGAAATTTGACATTTAATTCGTAAGTTTTTATCAATAAAGGCACGTAAATTTTCTTTTTACTTTCTTGCAATTTTTAATCATTGTAACGGTCCCACATTCCTTTCCCACCGCTCTCATCTACGCCTAATCTCCTTTCCAGCTAATCCCCAACTTTGCAGACTCCACAGTCCCACCGTCCCTTTTCACCCTCAAGCGACATCCCCTCCACTCCTAAACTCTATCTTTCAAACCCTTTCTTCCAGCCTCTTCCGCATTTCAAGTCAGTTCTCCTGCGACTTCCTAACAGTCTAAACCTTTTCTGTATTAAATAAAGTACAAATCTTCATCACCGCAAACACACATATAATCATTCATTTTATCTACCACTTACCATCCGTCACATCATAAATTATAAATTTCAATAATAATTTGAAATATCATATGAAAAAAATAGCATAGACGGGACTCGAATCAGAGACCTCTGGGACGGGAGTCTCAGTCGCTTATCGCTAGGCTGCTCGCCTTGTGGTGTTTATGTATAAGCTCTACGGTACATAAGCGGGCTCCCAACTTCCACTGGCGATTTCTCGAGAACGGAGCCGAGTTGGCACCTACAATTTTGGGGTTTAGTTTGTACCTACCCGCGCTATAAGCACGCGAAGTGAGAACCCATCACTCGATGCACCTCCCGGATCGTCCCCTCGTTAGCTATGTAAATTTGCAGTCTATTTCTCGATTACTTCACACTTTTCTAACCTTGAATAGTTGAAAAACTTATCGTAGCCCAAATATTTGTTATTTTATTTTCTGTACGCACTTTGTCGGCGGTTAATAAGCCCTATTGAATTTAACCATAAACCTTATCGTCCTCCTTACTTTTTATGTTCATATTTTTTATTTTATGGTGAATTTCTCATTTATTTCAAAATGTTGGGAGTATAAATAAGTGACTACAATTTTTTTTAATGGATTGATTTTTATCGACGAAAAAAAATTTCGTTTATTAATTTCATCGTGAGAATTGTTTTGATATGTTTGTCATCGGTATGTGCCTCCCACTCTCTGCGTTCTCTGAAAAAACTCCGCTGGTCGGCGGTATCAAAGAATATTTATCAGACAGTTTAAATAAATAATACGATTAACGAACATCGAGTAATCGGTACCCTATACCTCATACGCATGTTGAAATCCGATATTGGTCGGTAGTACCAAAGATTATTTATGAAACTCTTTAAATAAGCAATACGACTAAGAAATCTCAGGTAACTCAAACCTCAGATCTCATACACCCCCCCCCCCCCTCCACCGCGCATGGAGCTCGATATGTATGTGTGGGTGTGTACTATGACGATTTTTTCGTCACACCGGAGATGGCAGCCTGCAGGGGGTCGCAGGTGCGACCCTGGGCGCCGATGAAACACCGAGTCATCACCCCGGGGGAAATTCGGTCCGTCGGCTACGTTTCTCAGCAACCAAGTTCTCGCTGGTGCACCGCGCGCTGAAGTCCGCGCGAAACGGCGCCTCGACGTAAGGAGTTCGGCGGGTGCGGCGAGGGAAGCGGTGCTGCAGTTTTTCGTGCCTCGTGGCAAATATTGTGAGCCAACCGCCGAAAACAGGGACGCCTGTCCGGCGAGATGAGCTTCCCCCTTCCCCGTCGCCCGTTCCGAGCTCCAGGGGGAAGGCGCGCGGTGAGGGGGGCGCGTCGTAAGGGTTCGGGAGCACTCGGCTCCTAGGCGAGCTGTGCACGACTCTCGTCGCGTTCCCCCCTTCCCCCCTCGCGCCGCTCGACGGCCAGAGAGGGGTATGCGGCGCGGGAGGACCGGCGAGAATCTTCAAGGAAGAGAGCTGACCACGCGACACCCGTGACATGATTGGTCACCGAGGATTGATAAGGAAAAGTAGGGGGAGAGTACCTAGGCTAAGTTCACCGGCCGGACGATGAGACCGGCAGTTTCGTGAATGCAAGTTCGAGAGGTAGACGCATAGAAGAACAAGAGAAAGCAAAAGTAGTGAAAGAGGAAGCAAGCAAGGGAGATCGGCGCCGACCGCACGTGAGTCCCTATCCATTTTTCGAGCGGAAGAGAGAGGAGGCAGGGACGAGGCAGCGAGTAAGTAAATTCCGAAATAATCGTTAACTAATGAAAATTAGTTTTGCGGTAGTCCCGCGTCAAGACATTACAACGTAAAAAGTACGAGATTAGCGAACGAAAGCGGCTCGCCCCTGCCGACTCTCTCCTTCCCTAATACGCGCAGGCGTCGAGTACCATGTGCGATCGTCCTCTACCGCGGTCGCGCCGTGTTGTTTACATCGTTTACGTCGAGTCGCCGTGCCAGTTTTATGTCGTTTAGGATGCTGTTAAAATTATCATAGAATAGGAAATATTTTTCTCTCGTCGCGTCTAGGCTATCTGAAATAATCGTTTATCGTTAAGGGGGTTACCTATCGTCGTTGGCTACCTACAGGGTGCTATCTGAAATAATTATTTATCGTTAAGGGGGTTACCTATCATCATTGGCTACCTAAAGGGTGCTATCTGAAATAGTTATTCATCGTTAAGGGGGTTACCTATCATCATTGGCTACCTAAAGGGTGCTATCTGAAATAGTTATTCATCGTTAAGAGGGTTACCTATCCTCATTGGCTACCTAAAGGGTGCTATCTGAAATAGTTATTCATCGTTAAGGGGGTTACCTATCATCATTGGCTACCTAAAGGGTGCTATCTGAAATAATTATTTATCGTTAAGGGGGTTACCTATCATCATTGGCTACATAAAGGGTGCTATCTGAAATAGTTATTCATCGTTAAGGGGGTTACCTATCATCATTTGCTACCTAAAGGGTGCTATCTGAAATAGTTATTCATCGTTAAGGGGGTTACCTACCATCATTGGCTACCTACAGGGTGCTATCTGGAATAATCATTTATCGTTAAGGGGGTTACCTATCATCATTGGCTACCTAGAGGGTGCTATCTGAAATAATCATTTATCGTTAAGGGGGTTACCTATCATCATTGGCTACCTAGAGGGTGCTATCTGGAATGATCATTTATCGTTAAGGGGGTTACCTATTGTTATTTGCTAGACCTAGGGTGCGCCGTAAAGTAAACGCTTCATTAAGCTCTCTCTCTCTCTCGGGCGCGGCTACCTCCCGATTAGGGGAATAGAATAGCGGCGTGATACAGTTACCTGTCGATAGCGAGCGGTGATAGATAAGAGCATGCCACTCGAATTGTATGAAGTTCGAATTATGTACGACCCACCCTGCAATAAACTTGTTACACCCGCTGACTGTTGGACAATTATTAAGTACAATACCTAATTACCATCCTATCCTACACGTCCACCCCCTCTACCTAACCGACCCGCCGGCGGGCTGGGCCAGCCGAATTTAAGCCCGAGACCCCTGTGCTCGCCCTCGGGGTGGAGCGGGGACGCGGAAAGGGCGACCGCGGTGGCGGCGAATCTAAATAAAGCCGGCCTAGGTCGGTGGTACCCGAGGGTACCTGGCGCCCGTCCGCCCCCGGTTGCCCTGCCACGTCGGCAGATCCCGAGTCCACCTCGCCGGAGCGGTGGAAGCAGGCGCGGACCAACGCGCGCTCCTCCTCGGGCGGAGGGACAGGCGGTTCTCGGTGGGTGCGGGAAAACCCGTTACAATATATATGTATGCATACAGCGTGAATCGCATAAAGTGTCGCACAGCGAATTCTGAGGTAGATAAGGCCATTACAAACAAAAGTTGCAAATCAATATTAGGGATATTGTTAATAATTTACGAGATATAAATATTTAAAGTTGGTCCAATCAGAGCGCGCCGATAAGCGTTGAAGCCACCCACCCTCATCTAGTCGTAGATATAGCATAGATTAGGGCGTTACATTTGGGTTTGCAAAATTCAGAGCAGTCAATTTTATTGCTTGTATTTTTCCGCAGTCATTTTTTTTCGGGGGCATTGGCTGCTCTGAATTTAGGCGGGGGGTGGGTGACTTCAACGCTTGTCGGCACTTTGGGCAAAATTCAGAGCAGCCAATGCCCGAGAAAAAAAAATGACTACGGAAAAATACAAGCAATGTAATTGACTGCTCTGAATTTTGCAAATCCAAATGTAACGCCCTAATCTATGCTATATCTACGGCTAGATGGGGGTGGGCGGCTCCAACGCTTCTCGGCGCGCTCTGATTGGACCAACTTTAAATATTTATATCTCGTAAATTATTAACAATATCCCTAATGTTTATTTGCAACTTTTGTTTGTAATGGCCTCATCTACCTCAGAATTCACTGTGCGACACTTTATGCGATGCACGCTGTATATGTATATACTATACAGGGTGTCCAGATTTAATCTTACACCTAAATTATCTCGAAAAATATTGCTTTGGTCAAATTTTGTTTGGAACAAAAGTTTTAGAGTTCGAAGGGAGACGTTCCAAAAAAATATTGTTGAAGGTCGCAAATTCAAAATGGCGACGTTACGATGGCTGACATGGTTTTTTAAGGAAACCTAACTTTTTTTTATGACAAAACAATGCATTGCGTTAAAACTAATAACTTTTGTAGGAAACATTTTTCGATTCAGATTGTAGTTTTCATGTTGGAACTCCATTTTTGACTATTTAGCGCTGTCCGGAAGGTACCATAAAAAAGTGTGCATGTATCTGTGTGTGCGTGTCTTAGGTCCATAAAGCCATAAAGAAGACCAAGAGTAATAGCTGACGTGAATTTCTCCTGGTAGAAGACAGTGACCCGTGAGGCAAACTGCACGAAACAGTCGTGGAGTCATGACTATTCCGGGGAAGTCCGACTTTCTTATCGTGTGATAAGCATTTCCTTCTTCGCGAAAAAAACAAACATGCCCACAATCGTGCAACCTAAGACACGCACACACAGATACATGCACACTTTTTTATACTACCTTCCGGACAGCGCTAAATAGTCAAAAATGGAGTTCCAACATGAAAACTACAATCTGAATCGAAAAATATTTCCTACAAAAGTTGTTAGTTTTAACGCAATACATTGTTTTGTTATAAAAAAAGTTAGGTTTTCTTAAAAAAAAACATTTCAGCCATCGTAACGTTGCCATTTTGAATTTGCGACTTTCAACAATATTTTTTTGGAACGTCCCTCTTCGAACTCTAAAACTTTTGTTGCAAACAAAATTTGATCAGAGCAATATTTTTCGAGATAATTTAGGTGTAAGATTAAATCTGCACACCCTGTATATCGTCGGCATCAACGTCACCTGTCTATAATGTCCCGCGTTCGACCCTTCCCATTTTTTCACCATCAGGACGATTATACGCTCCGTCCATTCCTCTGGTCATGCTTTCTCTCTCCACACTCTCGTACTCTCTTTCCATGCCATTTTTACCGCTGCCTCGCCTTCGTACTTCCATTCCTCGTTTGGAATATCGTCGTTTCTAATTGCATTTCCTTCTCTCATTATATTAACCCCTTTCCCTATAAGTACGTGCGACGCACGTGGTCAGGTATACGGGCCAAAACTGATTATAACGTGCCTGATTGGTGACATATCGTATGGACTAAACGGATTCGTTTAAGCTTCGAGCACCCGCTGTTGGAACTTAAATCGTGGGATAGATAAGAGGTTAATTGCCTCCCTCACTTTCTCCTTGCTTACGTCCTCTTCGTTGTCTTCGTTCCTCTTTATTTCCTCTCCGGTCCTTACTCATCCTTGTACTCCTTTTAGGAACCTCATGAAATGTTTCTTCCACTCTTCCTTTCCTATACCATTTTTGACCTTCTTTCTGCTTTTTCTCCCACTACTTACTATCTCCGAAACCTCATTTTCTATCCTTCATTGCGCCATGTTCCTTATCACTCTCTCTATTTCTTCTTTCCGCACCACTCCTTTAACTCACTTTTTTCTTGCTGTACAGTTTTCCTGTTCCCTTATTTTCATCCCTCTTCTTAATTCCGGTTTTACACCTCCTTTTTTTCTTTTTCCACTCTTCGTGATCTCACCACCCTACCCTCTTTCGTCCCTTGCCTTTTCCACCGTTTTCCTCTCTTCTTCTCATTGCTTTTAGTAGTGTAACAAGGGGGATTGTGGACCAATGCGTATCAGTGAACACATATCCGGCACATGTACTGTAACGGGTTTTCCCGCACCCACCGAGAACCGCCTGTCCCTCCGCCCGAGGAGGAGCGCGCTTTGGTCCGCGCCTGCTTCCACCGCTCCGGCGAGGTGGACTCGGGATCTGCCGACGTGGCAGGGCAACCGGGGGCGGACGGGCGCCAGGTACCCTCGGGTACCACCGACCTAGGCCGGCTTTATTTAGATTCGCCGCCACCGCGGTCGCCCTTTCCGCGTCCCCGCTCCACCCCGAGGGCGAGCACAGGGGTCTCGGGCTTAAATTCGGCTGGCCCAGCCCGCCGGCGGGTCGGTTAGGTAGAGGGGGTGGACGTGTAGGATAGGATGGTAATTAGGTATTGTACTTAATAATTGTCCAACAGTCAGCGGGTGTAACAAGTTTATTGCAGGGTGGGTCGTACATAATTCGAACTTCATACCATTCGAGTGGCATGCTCTTATCTATCACCGCTCGCTATCGACAGGTAACTGTATCACGCCGCTATTCTATTCCCCTAATCGGGAGGTAGCCGCGCCCGAGAGAGAGAGAGAGCTTAATGAAGCGTTTACTTTACGGCGCACCCTAGGTCTAGCAAATAACAATAGGTAACCCCCTTAACGATAAATGATCATTCCAGATAGCACCCTCTAGGTAGCCAATGATGATAGGTAACCCCCTTAACGATAAATGATTATTTCAGATAGCACCCTCTAGGTAGCCAATGATGATAGGTAACCCCCTTAACGATAAATGATTATTCCAGATAGCACCCTTTAGATAGCCAATGATGATAGGTAACCCCCTTAACGATAAATAATTATTTCAGATAGCACCCTGTAGGTAGCCAACGACGATAGGTAACCCCCTTAACGATAAACGATTATTTCAGATAGCCTAGACGCGACGAGAGAAAAATATTTCCTATTCTATGATAATTTTAACAGCATCCTAAACGACATAAAACTGGCGCGGCGACTCGACATAAACGATGTAAACAACACGGCGCGACCGCGGTAGAGGACGAGCGCACATGGTACTCGACGCCTGTGCGTGTTATGGAAGGAGAGAGTCGGCAGGGGCGAGCCGCTTTCGTTCGGTAATCTCGTACTTTTTACGTTGTAATGTATTGACGCGGGACTACCGCAAAACTAATTTTCATTAGTTAACGATTATTTCGGAATTTACTTACTCGCTGCCTCGTCCCTGCCTCCTCTCTCTTCCGCTCGAAAAATGGCTAGGGACTCACGTGCGGTCGGCGCCGATCTCCCTTGCTTGCTTTCTCTTTCACTACTTTCGCTTACTCTTGTTCTTCCACGCGTCTACCTCTCGAACTCGCATTCACGAAACTGCCGGTCTCATCGTCCGGCCGGTGAACTTAGCCTAGGTACTCTCCCCCTACTTTTCCTTATCAATCCTCGGTGACCAATCATGTCACGGGTGTCGCGTGGTCAGCTCTCTTCCTTGAAGATTCTCGCCGGTCCTCCCGCGCCGCATACCCCTCTCTGGCCGTCGAGTGGCGCGAGCGGGGGAGGGGGGAACGCGACGAGAGTCGTGCACAGCTCGCCTAGGAGCCGAGTGCTCCCGAACCCTTACGACGCGCCCCCCTCACCGCGCGCCTTCCCCCTGGAGCTCGGAACGGGCGACGGGGAAGTGGGAAGCTCACCTCGCCGGACAGGCGTCCCTGTTTTCGGCGGTTGGCTCACAATATTTGCCACCAGGCACGAAAAACTGCAGCACCGCTTCCCTCGCCGCACCCGCCGAACTCCTTACGTCGAGGCGCCGTTTCGCGCGGACTTCAGCGCGCGGTGCACCAGCGAGAACTTGGTTGCTGAGAAACGTAGCCGACGGACCGAATTTCCCCCGGGGTGATGACTCGGTGTTTCATCGGCGCCCAGGGTCGCACCTGCGACCCCCTGCAGGCTGCCATCTCCGGTGTGACGAAAAAATCGTCACAATATATATCCATATGTACATACATACATATATATATATTCATTTATTTATTTATTTAGTCATTTATATATAAAATACATATATTTTCTCAACGGTAGCCCGGAAAAAAGGGTTTTCTAGTTCGAAATTTTAGGAAAAAATAACACGGTTCACTCTCTGCCACCTTTGTCTATTGACTGTCAAAATTTCAGCTCGATCGGTTGCTCATAGCGGGCGTAAGGTTTGTTAACATTTTTGAATCGTAGCTGCGCGTCTCTCGACGAGAGTCGCCGGTCGTTGGAATCGACATACATTCGTACACGGGCACCCATTGCCGCATCGCGCGCTAGCAGTCTATGCAATAGTTATGACAATGGCAATGCAACTATCGGGAATATTCATTGTATATATGAGGGATTCCACGCCAGATCAAACAACATTTTGCCTTACCATCTCCGATTTTTTTGAAAATTTGTTATGCTCTAGTATTGGTTGAAAGAGGCATCCATGAGTTTTTTCAATTTTTTTTGTCGAACCGTTTTCAAGATATCGATTTTTCAAAAATTACGTTACTCTTTTTTTGAACGTCCATAACTTTGCGAAAAATGGGCCAAACTCGACGTTTTTTTTTTGAAATTTTTCTTTTTGAACGCACTTTTCATAAAAAAATATCGAATAAATTTTTCAAACCGTATTTCTATAAGATTTTCAAGTTTCAAGTCTAAATTGTTGATTTGCAAAAAACACGTACTGATCGATTTTCTTGAATTTTTTTTGTAAACAACTGTCAGTTATTCCACACCTTTTAAGACTAGTTGGATAATGGGATAACGATGGGATCTATTTTTTTTCGATTTTTCAATTTTCCGATTTTAGTTATTCGTGCTGAAAATAAGTATTAATCGTTTCTTCAGGCTCACCAACAACGGTCATTGTTATTTATGCAATAAAGTAGATATATCTTTATCATTTAATGAACGATGGCCGATAATTTTTGTTCTAATAATATCGGATTGCTTATCTCATGATGCCGTTGCTATTCATGAATTTACAAGAATGACTACTAGTTTTATCAAAGAAGTATCCAATGATGCTGCAAAAGTTCTTTACTTTTCCGATGGAACGCCTCAACAATTTAAAAATTATAAAAATTTTGTAAATCTCAATTATCATGAGCAAGACTTTGGATTAAAAGCTGAATGGCATTATTTTGCAACAGCTCACGGCAAAGGGCCTTTGATGGAGTAGGGGGAACCGTGATAAGAATAGCAGCACGAGCAAGTCTTCAACTTCCAAGTCACAAACAAATTTCAACTCCTCGGCAATTATATGACTGGGCAATAAAATCGAATTATTTGCTGAATATTCATGCCCAATCCTTCTCTAACGACGATTATAATCTAGCCAAAGAATCATTAGAAAACAGATATATAAGAGCAAAGACAATAACAGGGGCGCAAAAGTATTATTGTGTAATTCCGGACGGAGAAGACACTTTGAGATTTAACCCTTTGAGCCCTAAGGACGCATATATGCATCATCCTATGCGTCTGCGGACCACATAAGCTCGAAAGTACTCAGGTCTCAAAGGGTTAAAGAATTTTCCTCATCTGTTGAATCTCGAACTTGTAAAATATTTAAACGAGTAAGAAAATAACTGCTCTTCGGCGATTCGCCTGTATCTCTTTCATGAAAGTAATCTGTAAAATAATTAATAATTCCTATGTGTCCAATAGTCATTAAGTTCATGTGCATAGTATTTTTTTCAGATATTTTTCAATACGGATAACTAAAATCGGAAAATTGAAAAATCGAAAAAAAATAGATCCCATCGTTATCCCATTATCCAACTAGTCTTAAAAGGTGTGGAATAACTGACAGTTGTTTACAAAAAAAATTCAACAAAATCGATCAGTACGTGTTTTTTGCAAATGAACAATTTAGACTTGAAACTTGAAAATCTTATAGAAATACGTTTTGAAAATTTTATTCGATATTTTTTTATAAAAAGTGTGTTCAAAAAGAAGAATTTCAAAAAAAAAACGTCCAGTTTGGCCCATTTTTCGCAAAGGTATGGACGTTAAAAAAAAAAGTAACGTAATTTTTGAAAAATCGATATCTTGAAAACGGTTCGACAAAAAAAATTGAAAAAAATCATGGAGGCCTCTTTCAACCAATACTAGAGCATAAAAAATTTTCAAAAAAATCGGAGATGGTAAGGCAAAATGTTGTTTGATCTGGCGTGGAATCCCTCATGTACATACACACGTATACATATATATTGTAACGGGAGAGTACACATCGGCACCAGGCACAAGCCGAACAACAAATTACAGAGACAGTCCACGAAACCCCCGGTAGAGGGACAATAAACAAAAATCCGCTCTCGCCAACGATATAGCCCCGAACAAGAAATAAAAGGCCAACGAAACGAACAATTGATACCTGTGGTCACAGCGATAAAGAGTACCAGTACTTAGATCGCTATAGGAGTACAACGGTGGGTGACTTTTTGTGGTCCGATATTATCGTGCAAGTGTTAATTCGGAGAATCTCATGTGTCGTTAAACCCGAGGAAACTATATGCGAAAAGAAGTCAGGGAAATTTAAAAGGCAACAGAACTGACCAGTACACTGTACAGTCAGCTGTCTCTCCGGCGGGCATCATCGCGCCAGTAAAGAAAGAGAAAGAAAGAGAGAGAGAGAGAGAGAGACGACAACATCGAGACATTTTGGAGACATCACACACCGACACACGAATACTGTCTTGACCAGACACAACAGACCTACACACACACCGTAGCGACGTCGATCATCGAGGAGAGAGATCGAAACAATAAGAGCGAGAACGACGTAGCAACGCTGAAGGAAGAGAGAGACGGCCGACGAACGAGCCGCACGTCGGCGACTCGGCAACGAAAACAACACAAACACACAGGACCATCTCAATATAAACACGATACACATACACAAAGATGAGCTACTACACCATTTAAATTTAATACTGTATTTTATCTAAAATTTTAATAAATTTCGTCGAGTTTATGCGTGCATTTTACAAAGTTCTTTAGCTCCTGTTCGAGTCCCGAACAAAATTAAATATCGAAACCGCAATACGTTTCAATGTATATATATATATATATTGTGACGAATAAATTTTTCGACAACGTCGGGACAAACACCTTCCACAATCGTCACCTTCGCCCGTCGGTGCCGCGCTCGCGCGTCCGCAATTGCCGACTTGGGCGCCAGTCGAGTTTTGTTTCGCCGGTCTCGACAACCGGCGCAGAACCGGCGATCGCGGGAGGAACGCGCCGCGATCGCACCAACGGTCATCGGCCAACACGCAACAACACATTAACAACAATAACAACAACGACGGGAGACGGGAACGATCTCACCGACGACAAGGACACGACAAATGGGCCGATGACCGAAGGGGTTGCTTTTTGTTTCGCCGGAAGCAACGAAACCGGGCTGACCTGGACGCGTTGGCGGGCACACGACGGGGACGGAATTGCTCGGCCGCTCAGACTGCTAGGTTTGGCAGAGAGGGTCGGGGTCGGCGGACAATGGATGCGGGAACGTCAACTCGTGCGAGCCATCGGCTCAAGCGCGTTACCGAACACGAGAATCGGAATCGCAACTAAATCGGGATTTTATTATTATTCGAGAACGGTACGAGATCGAAAGCACTCTGTATTTGAGCGATATTATTCTCCGGGAACATCACGTGAACGCAACTTGGCGTCCGACAAGTAAATATCAAACGACTTACCGAGCTGCCGAAGACCTTGGCTCACTTTCATCGCAGATCCCTCCGACGTAGCTTACCTCGCTCGGACAGAGCGGTGCCAGGGGTATCCGATCAGGCCGAGACACGAAAACACGAAAGCAGCGCGATCGCTGGCACAACACTCGAGAATCCACAGTACGAAATTTATATTATTCCATATAGTACGAGAACACAGGCCTCGTCTTAGAAGACGAGTACGAACGTAAACAATGCACGCGAGTACTCGACGCGAGGACGCGTCGTGCCCTCAGCGAGTGCGAGCGAGAACGAGCTATTTGCACAGTACCGAGAGAGCGCGAGCTACGCGAAGCTCGGCCTCGATCACAGGCACTCGCGAATTTTCATCGGCGAGAACTGTCAATTCGGTAACGCGTAATTCGAACGAGAAAACTCTCACACGAACGATCACAGTACTCGACGAGATCGGACCTCTCACTCTAGAGAAAGACGAGAGACCGAGAGGCAATACTGGAGCTCGCGTACGGAGAGAGAGAACGACTCAACTCCGATGCGTAACGCGAGAGCGAGTGAGACACCGAGTGTCCGACACCGAGCGTACGCGAGGACTTGTTATTGTCTCGATCGCGACGCTTCAACGACTCGCGGTAAACTGATTGATTCCCAATCTTCGAAATCGCAAACACCCATCAATAGGATGCCAAATTTGCATTGCCGGTAACTACTGCCCTCTCCCTTCGGTCGAGAGAGAGGCTAACTATAACGAGAGCGATAGCTTGTGACCGTGATTTACCAGGACTCAGAAAATCACGTCACAATATATATATATATATGTATATATATATATATATATATATTGTCACGCCGATGGGAGGGAGGGGAAGGAGAGGTGATCTCATTCGACCAACTGAATATCGGCGGACGATCTCCGGGGAGGTATAATAAAAAAAAAATAGGGAAGGTTTGGGCGCCAGTTAATTTATAAATAAAATTAACAAAAGAGAAAACAAACTTTATTACTCATTACATAACCAAAAAAAAATATAACAACAACCAAAAAAAATAAAAACTTAAATGGTACGCAAAGGAGTATGTCTAAGAGGTGGGGGTGGGGAAGGCTGACTCAAGGGGAGGGGCATCTCAGGGAAGAGGTTCTCCGTCTCGATATTCGGGAGTTAGAGGCTCGGGGAAGGGGAATGAAAGGGAAGGGGGTACTCTAATCTTAACGGCTATTCGCGCACAACCGTTCCACGTTTGAATAAAAACAAAATTTATATTTCTCAAAATATTATTTCTGGGAAAGACCTCAAAAACGCACTATGGGAATTTGGGGGGAGGGGATGACTCTAATTACAAATTTTCAGGCTGCTAAAAAGGGGGAAATCTCAAAAAAAAGGGAATGCCAATATTTTTGGGGATAGGAAATGTGCAAACACTATCATTCGATGCGGCGAAGTCGTCCTCCTCGTCGCTCGTTCGCTCATTCCTTCCTTTCTTTCCTCACACTCTCTCGCACGTACTCTCGTCCTTCTGTCCTCGCACTCTAATACTCTCTCACTCTCACTTTTCTCACTCTAATCTCCAACTCTAATAATTTCTCTAATAATTTGTTACTTTTCTTCTCTAATTTTCAATTTCTCCTCGCAAAAATTACGTCCACTATGGCCGGTGGCTATCCGCAAAGTCCGTCACATATGCTCCGCCGGAAACTCCAAATTTTCTCAGCCTCGTGGCCGGGACGTCCTGATTTTTGATTGGGCAGCAGCGGCACGGGTTACTCGATATCGGGTCGATGGGGA
Organism: Netelia melanura; assembly: GCA_964007305.1. Taxonomy (NCBI): domain Eukaryota; kingdom Metazoa; phylum Arthropoda; class Insecta; order Hymenoptera; family Ichneumonidae; genus Netelia; species Netelia melanura. The sequence continues at coordinate 2,631,953 of OZ023260.1, forward strand.
ATCAATAGCTGGGAATGATAGTGGGGGCGATCTAGCGGGAGATGGGCGTAATTAGGTCGATATTGTAGGGTCGCTCTCATAGATATCGGGATTTAGGGTAATTAGGATTTGATAATACTCGTTGCGCGCTGCTGCCATCTCGTTCGTTCCTGTGTCACCGCGTCGATCGATGACCGGTGGAAGATGAACGGATGAATCTGTTTGATTTTTGGCGGGTTTCTTTGAGTGTGATGAGAGTGAGGATGGATCTTGCGTGCTTCTTCTTGGACGTCCTGATACCTCCGGTTGTGATACGGTGGGCCAGTCGGGGTGTCCTCAGGGTGTCCTTGATGGTGGCGATCTTCTTTCTTCAACTTCGAGTTTCTTCGGGGCATCGATAGTGTTGCACATTTTACAATCATTGGGAGGAACGGGAATTAGGAGATTAAATAATAATTTATAACTTACTTGCTGTGAATGCTACGTGGAACGGTTGCCTTTGGGGGCCACCGGCGTGAGGGAAATTGTGCAACGTCACAATATATATATATATATATAAGTTGGTAGGTTATATCCACTCAACTGCCATGGGTTTCTCTGTAAATTCAGGACATATTTTATTGTTATATTACATATAATATTATTATCTCTAAAATATTTACATTAATCCTATTGTTAAGTATGTACATCTAATGTCGTACCTGTAAATTCAGGAAACGACATTTACAGCCGGTGGTTTCTCGTGAGCTGTGTCTCTCTCGCCTTCTATTCTTCTTCTGCCTGCGCTTGTCTCCTAACGTTCTCGCATTCGCGGCACTCTGCTCGGATTGGTGGCACACGCTCGCATGCGCACCTGTCCTTCGTGAGCGGTACATTTCAAACCTCTTTTCTAAGAGGTATGACGAGGCGAATATACGCATCGTCGTATCTCTTTACATCTCCCCCCGTCGGGGAAGGAAACACGTGACGAAGGACTAGTTATCTTGACTGAAATCCGGAAGCGGTACCAGCTTTGTAATATGGAAGAGTGATTCTGATTTTTTTCGATCCGTTTGTATCCTAAAGATCGAGTTTGAGAGCTTCTCTACTATCTCGTATGGTCCAATTTTCAGTTCATCTAACTTCCTTCTATTCAGTCGGTGGCTATTCTCTACGTAAACTAAATTCCCAACGTTGAATTCGTGTTGTTTTCTGTTTTTATCAAATAGTTTTTTATTATATTCGTGGGATTTTCTTGTATTCTCCAGGGCAAGCTTTCTATCTTCGTATAGATCATCTTGTGTTTTTTCTTGTTGTAATCCATTTGGTAGGATTGTATTGTTTTTTCCTTCTAGTAAGTATTTAGGAGAAAATCCTGTTACAGTATGTTCGGTCTCATTATATCTCTCTATACATTCGTGGGCTGTTGTCGTCCACGCAGTTTTTCCTTTTTTCTCGTTAATTCTACATCTAATCTTATTCACTAGTGTTTGGTTAAGCCTTTCATTGAGGCCATTCGAAAATGGTGCATTGACTGCTCTGAAGGTCAAGATTATTTTATTTTCGTTTAAGAATTGTTTAAATTCTTTTGAATTTATCCCAGGGTATTGGTCTGATAGGATCATATTTATTTTATTGTCTGGTAGTATTTTGTGTATTAACGTTATGAAATCACTCGAATTCTGGGTTTTTGATGTTATGATAGTTGCATATCTCGTAAAGTGATCAACAAGCAAATGTAGATACTTTTTCGTTGATCGTGAACCTCCAAATCCGCCGATTGTATCTATGGAAGTTATCTCGTACGGATAAGTCGCTGGACCCAATTGCGACATTAACCCAATTTTGTACCCTCCTCTCGATTTATTCTTTATACAAACTTCGCAGTTTTCGCAAGTTTTTTTTATATTTTCGTTAAGATTTTTCGCCGTATAAATTGGTTTTATCTTATTTTGCATTTGCCTTGTTCCTAGATGGCAGTAAAAAGTGTGTACTTATTTTATTAATTTTCTGCTGAATTCTTCTGACAGTAAGATTTTTTTTTTTTCCCTATTTTTTTATAATATGTTTCATTTCTGAATATTAATTTGTCTTTATCATTCTGTATGTCTTCGTTCCTTCTCTGATCATCTCGAATTTCTTCTAGTTTTACGAAATTCACGGTCTTTAAGATTTCACTTTCATTGCTGTCTGGTTCTAATACGGGATTTCTGCTTAAGCAGTCTGCCTCCAAATTGTCTTTTCCCGGAGTATATTTTCTTTCAAAGTTGTACTGTGATAGGTAATGCATTAAGTCTCCTAGTTCTTCATCCGTCCTAGCCTTGATGTTCATATTTTCCAAGGGTTTGTGATCCGAGAAAATCGTAAATTGTCTTCCAATTAACCAGTGTTGCCAGTATCTTATGGCTTCCTTTATTGCTAAGCATTCTATATAAATAGCCTTCTTTTTTTTTTGGTGTTCATTTAATTTTTTGGAAAAATATGCAACCGGTTTATCTTCTTGGTTTGGTTGCGTCTGCTTTAGCACCGCTCCGATGCCTAGCAAGCTTGCATCTGTGTAGATATGTATGGGTAGATGTGGGTCAAAGATTGTTAGAATCGGTTTAGAGCAAAGTAACGATTTCATGACTTCAAATGTTTGTTGACATTGATCGGACCAGATGAATTTTTGGTTTTTTCGCAATAGATTGTGAAGTGGGTCTAGAGTAATCGCAACATTTGGTATGTATCTACCGTAAAAGTTTATCTTTCCCAAAAATTGTCTTATATTTTTTCTTGTTTTTGGGGTCGGAAAATCTTTTATTGACATTAGATTATCCTTTAGTGGGCTAATTGAATTGTTTTTTATTATGTGCCCTAAGTATTTTACGGAATCTAATGCGAAATTACATTTTGATAGTTTTAATCTGAATCCTTCCTTCATAATCGACTCTAGTAATTGCGATAAGTGGTCCATGTGTTCTTGAAACGTTTTCGAAAAGACCAGAATATCATCTATATAATTTACGCAAAAATCTGAGATCTTGTGTTTCCTTATGATGTTACCTAGTATTCTCTGAAAGATCGCTGGTGATGTTTTCAAGCCGAAGGGTAGGCAGGTCCATTGAAAATGGCCTTCTTGGGTGACAAATGCGGTTTTTTGTCTATCTTCGATCTTGAGGGGAATTGACCAGAACACGGAATTAATGTGTAAGGTCGAGAAGAACTTACAGTCTCTTGTTTTAACTATTAAATCTTCTATTAATGGGAAGGGTTGCGATTGAGGAATCACAATTTTATTTAAATCTCGGAAATCTATGCATAGCCTCGATTTCTTTTTTTCGTCCTTTTTGTAAGCTAGTGTTACGGGCGCGGCAAATGGGCTATATGACTCCTCAATAAGATTTTTCTCTAACAGTTTCGTTATTTGTTGTTCTATTTCTCTTTTGTCTTCTATGCTGCATCTGTACGGTCTTTTGTAACAGTATTTATCAATTATTAATTCGATACGTGCTTCATAATCTTTAACAGTGCCTATGTCGTATTTATCTTTAGCAAATATTGATTTATATTTTTCTGTTAGTTTATTAATTTCATCTTGTCGGTCCATTTCCAAGTGATTTGTCAATATTTCAAACCTTTTTGTATCTATATGTTCATTAAAGTTAATCTCGTATTCCGCTCTCTTGTGATTTGGTGTATTCTGTACATTGCGTTTATTTTCAACTGTATTGCCAGGGATTTCCTGACTTTTTTGTGTAATTTGTAACTTCTCATCTTGTATTAACTGGAATTTTTGTATACAATCCAATCCGATCAAAAAATCGTGTTCGAACTTTTCGTTATCTATTGCGAAAACATCTATTTCTTTTTCAATCTCAAAAACTGTTGCTTTTAGTGTTATCATTCCATTCGCTTTTTTCACACCATTAATCGTTCTTAGTTTTGCATTTTGTAAACTATTGAATTTGTTCTTTTTCATGTTTAACAATTTCGCATTGATTAGTGAGACATTCGACCCTGAGTCGTAAACGCCGCGAACTTGCAACACGTTATTTAATAATATTTTGATTTTGATTAATGGTGGCACGACGAGTTTTTTGGATCTTTCGTGTTTAGTTCTACCTCTAATTCCGAGTTATTTACATGTCTTATTTGTTCTTTCTTTCGCTGGTCATCCTCTTTGTTTCTAAACCAGCATTGAGTCTCTGGGTGGTAACGATTACCTTTATTTTTCTTTTCGCAAATTGTGCATGGTTTATGATTTTCAGTTTTTCCTTTGCTTTTATTTTCAAAGTCCGTAGTGTTTCTCCTTTCTGAACTTTTTTTGTTTACCAAGTGTTCTAGTCCTCTAATTTCATTAAACATATCCTCTGCTTTCTTTATTTTTTCTCTATCTATTCTATCAGCTATGAAGTTTGGCAATCCCACCGCAATGAGGTCAATTAATGTAATTGTATCTATTGATCTATTTGACTCTAATAGGAGTCTTTCTTTTTTTAATGCGTACTCTAACAGCGATCCTTTCACGTATTTGTATGTTATTGCATATCGAACCGGGGTCCACCCTTTCTCTGCGTAGGTTTCACAGAAACTTCCTTTCCATATCTCCCATTCGGAGTTTATTGAAAGTTTTATAAGCATCGACTGATACCAATCAGCGCACGAGTCTTTTAGAAATAATCTTAAAATTTCAATTTTTTCTATATCTTTTCCTATACCAAATCGCGAACATTCCTTCTCAAAAGTCTCCAACCATTGGGCCACATTGAAGTATTTCCCTGTTAGTTTCTCAATAACGAATTTTTCCGATACCTTTTGTAAATTCCGAATTCCGCCCTCCTGGGGGTTATCTTCTCTATTCCTTTCCGTAATTTTCTCCAGAATCTTTGTCAACATCTCTTCTGTGATGTTCGCTGTCGGTGTGGTGCCTTGTGTTGACATTTCTTTATCGCTTACTTCTTCCAACAGGTACTCGTTACACGTTATGTTTCCGTCCTCGTCTTGATATTGTTTCGCCAAATTCTCAGTCAACGTGATCCACACTTTCCTTATTTGTCCTCTTTTTTGTAACGTTGCTTTCACCTTCTGATAGCCTGACGTAGTCGCGAGTTTGGCGTGATATTTCATCGGTTGAACCTCATCTGGGACGAGGTAGCAGCGATTCTCCGTTGTCGTGATTGAGGTTAGGGTGATCACACTCGTCTTCGCATCTTCACTTGAGGCCTTAACAGTAAATTCAAACCTGAACTTTTCCATCTCCTTTTCTTGTTCTTTCACTTCAGCAAAAATGTCGTTTTATATGTTGGTAGGTTATATCCACTCAACTGCCATGGGTTTCTCTGTAAATTCAGGACATATTTTATTGTTATATTACATATAATATTATTATCTCTAAAATATTTACATTAATCCTATTGTTAAGTATGTACATCTAATGTCGTACCTGTAAATTCAGGAAACGACATTTACAGCCGGTGGTTTCTCGTGAGCTGTGTCTCTCTCGCCTTCTATTCTTCTTCTGCCTGCGCTTGTCTCCTAACGTTCTCGCATTCGCGGCACTCTGCTCGGATTGGTGGCACACGCTCGCATGCGCACCTGTCCTTCGTGAGCGGTACATTTCAAACCTCTTTTCTAAGAGGTATGACGAGGCGAATGTACGCATCGCCGTATCTCTTTACATATATATATATATATTGTGACGTGATTTTCCCGACGTAGGGAAAAGTCACGGTCCCAAGGTCGTTATCGGGTTTGCCCTCGCCGCACAAACCATCGACCGCCATACGCTACCGATTCTTTAGTTTTGTACTGCCGTTATAGATGGATTTTGGAAGATGACAGTGTTGTCAATGAGATAGTTTTACGAAGGAACGGCACGGCGTTCGATCCTGGCGAGGAGAAGAGTGCTCGACGCAACGAGTTACCCGTTAGGAAAGAACGGCCGGCGAGTACGCTCGGAAGATTGATGCAGGTCCGGCTGCAATACCGGCGCCCCGCTGTCAGGTGCATCGCGTATGAGGGGGACCGGAGGTTTTAGGATTGCGGGCGAGAGCGGGAACCTCTCGTGCCGCCGACGTAAGTGTTCCCCTATGCACGATGACCATGGGGATACGATTTTCGGCGTACTCGCAAGATCTCGAGTAACGTCGATAATTGCGATTTCGGTAAGGTAAGTGTTGTGCCGAGCGAGAGGGCAGTAGCTCTCGGTGATAGATTTCATATTTCGGCTGTTCGAAATATGATTGGTTGAAAATCAGTAGTTACCATGTCGCGCTCGAGACCAGAGGGTCTCGCGAAGCGTCGTAGAGAGAGCGAGGTGTCTCTGTCTCGCATACGCGCCATGCGTATGCTGCGTTCTCTCTCTACGTACGCGCTCTAGTCGTGTCTCGCTCTCGCCTACGCGTCGTGCGTAAGTCGCGCTCTCTCACTCTAAGTACTCGCTCGTGAGTCGTTGGTCGTCTCTCGCCGAGGTGAGAGGTGTAAGTTCGCGTACGCGCTATGGGGAGTTCCGTGTCGACCCGGCTCCCTATCGATGAAATAAATCCGCGTTTTTTCGTTCGCTCTCGTAAAGTAATTAGTTCCCGTGATATACAATTTAATCTGTCGATTCCGATAATTAAAATTTAAGCTCTCGTGATGGTTATTGTGATTTGTTTTGCTGACGATTTCGTGCTCGGAAGTTTCCGTGAGTGAATTCGTAGAGTTCATGTTCTCGTTTTCCGATCGAAACTCGTTCTCTCGCGAAAAACTAACGACGTTTTGGTGCCATCTCGGAGTGACGTACCCCGACCCTCTCTACCATAATCGACAACCTGAGCGGCCGAGCGTTTCCGGTTTGTCGATCTCGCTGGCGCATCCAGATGGACCGGATTGTCACTCCGGCGAAACAAAAGTGACCCGATCCACGCAGGTAAGTCGTGTGCATGGAGGGGCCGGGTCGTTCCCTCCCGACCCCCAGGTTGTGCCGGTTGTCGATACCGGCGATAAAAAAATCGACTGGCGCCCTGAAATGTTACAAAAATAAGGCCCAACCCTGCATTTATCAAAGTCAGCAATTTTTTTTTATACATAGGGGATGGTACAGGAAGCTTAAGTCCAAGTTTGTGGGGTTGTAACCCTTGAGGAAAATCCGCCATCTTGAAAAAGGGGTAAAACAGTTTTTGCATTATAACAATGAAACTATCCACCGCGCAAGAAAATTATTAAGTTATTTTTTGCAAAAAATTAAATTCTCTACGAATTTACTCTCTTAACTTTGTGTCGTAAAATCAAAAATACCAAAGTTATTAACGAACAACGAAAAAAAGTGAAGGAGTAATTTCCTTTAAGACGCTCTAACTTTTTTTCTTTTCATTTTACAGAAAAGTATGTTCAATGCATTTCGATAGAACACCTTTTAACGATTAAATTTCAATATAAATGTGTCAACTTTTGTTTATTTATAAACATTTTACAGTGCTGCAAAGGTAAGTGTTGGAATACTGGAAAATAGACATAAAAATGAATGATTATGCGTCGTTTCTTTGCAAATTTCATTAATTGCGGCGGGCAAATTTTGTTTGTTGCTATTGCAATGTTCATAATAATTAGTTATGAAATCTTTTCTGCACCACCTACGAGGAGTTAATAACAATAATTAGTTATGAACTTTTTTCCGGACCACTTACGAATAGTTCATAACTAATTATTATGCACATTGCAATAGCAACAAACAAAATTTACCCGCCGCAATTAATGAAATTTGCAAAGAAACGACGCATAATTAAACAATTAAACGAACTTACGTGTAAGTGAAGTTCGATTGTAATTGTAGAAGCGCCTCTTCCTCCATGATCAACATGTAGTACCTCCATTCCACACCGACTTCGCCACAAGCTTTATAGCAGTTGAAAAAAAAACAAATTTCGTTGCCCCTGTCCCGCATGCATTCCCCTTCACTTGTCATTATTTTAAAGCTTTGATTTATTGATCAGGGGTTTGCGTGTCATGTAAATTGGGATTTTTGGGTGGGTGTGATCATTTCGGAGGAGGCGCTTCTACAATTACAATCGAACTTCACTTACACGTAAGTTCGTATAATTGTTTAATTGTATTCCGCGCCTCTTCCTCCATGATCAACATGTAGTTGTTGACAGGCTGCAACAGCGGTAATATTCCAGCTTTGTAAAGTTCGAACACTTTTATTAGAATACCTTATTTTTGGTTGATAATTAAACTTATACATATTGATACTAATCCTGCGTGCTATTTGCACTTTAAAACAGACGCTGCAAATGCGCTTTTGTGCGTACTAACATTCAAGTTATAAAACTTTGCGAATGTGAGTGACCCCGTCATCCATCCGGCTGTTTTCCTTATTGTTTCTATGTCGACCCCATTTCTTTTTGCCGCCGAAGTTGAGGCATGGCGTGTACTGTACGCCGTAAATATCTCTGTGTCTACTCCGCTTTCCTTTAGAATCGTTTTGACCCAGCGACTTAAAGTTTGGGTAGAGACCGCGCCAAAGGGTTTCTTAAATGATAGAAATAACAATCCCCCCCTCGTATTTTCTCTGTTTTCTTTAAATACGTATCTAGCGCTGAGGCTGCGCACAATTTCCTATTATCCCTGTACATCGGTAGGATTAGTATTGGCTGTTTCCGGTTGGGCCCCGACGTCTTGATGGGGTCTGGTATTCTTATTTCTACCGTCTCCTCGTCTCTGTGTATGTTCTCTATGTTAATGAGTGCGAATGTCTGCATTCGATGTCCCGTTATCATAGCTAGTAGCGTGATTAATTTCCTGCTTAGGTCGTTCAACGTGAGATCCTTATTATCCGCCATATTCGACAAAAAATTCAGAACTATCTCCGGGTTCCACGTAGAGTCATATTTCGGCGCTGACGGTCTCAATTTGAACACTCCTTTGAAAAATCTTCTTATTTGGCCGTCTTGTCCAACCTTTTCTCCCACGACTAACGCGATTGCAGATCGTAATGTATTTAACGATCCGAAAGAGGCGCCTTCCGTAAATTGTTCCGTAAGATACTTCAGAATGTCCGAGATTGAAGCCGAGAAGGGTGATATCAAATTTTTATTGCAGTAGTCCCACCACCGTCTTAGCGCTGACTCATATTGTTTCATTGACGAGTCACATAATGAAGCTACCATGATGTTTGTCATTGTAGCTGATGCACCTTTCCTTTCAAACGCCCGCCTGACAAGTTCACGGCCACCAGGGAAATGTTTTGCCAGATCGGATGAGGTTCCGTGTTATTAGAAAGTAACAGTTTAGCATTAGGCTTAAACGAGAGCGGCTTTGAACTTGCGAGTGCTTGAATCATCGGGTACCAAGGCTGGCTGGGCCAGTCTGGTACTTCTATAATACCGTGGGATCCTTCTTGTTTGATTTTTTGCAATGTTCGCGCGATTATAGAAAATGGCGGAAATGCGTAGAAAAAAATATGGCCTCCACGTAATGGTAAATGCATCGACGGCGAACGAGCTCGGATCTCGCCGCCATGACACATATGTTGAGGCGAGTCATCGTGTGTGATGCGCGCGCACCGCGAGCGACCGAACAACAACGAAAAGGGCCGAACCAGGCGCTAAATTAGTAACGCTCGCCGATGAGAGAGAGAAATAATTTTTCAGTCACACACGCCGGTTAAGACTCGAAGCGAGATATCAAAGATACTAAGTTTATATATTTTTCTGTTAACTCCTACTCTATAATAAAATTATTAATTTCTTACTTGTATAAACACACAAGACAAAGTCACTACTCCATCCTCGATCCTACAGACCTCAGAAAGGCTAAAACGTAAGCCTTAACAACATATCTCTCGCATTTCGCATTGTTTCTCGTCGCGAACAAATCTATATCCGGTTTCCCATAAGTATTTACGATTTTCCTGAATGCTGTGTCTGACAATTCGAATTCAGTTTCTGGTTCGAGTGCTCGAGACTCTTTGTCTGCTTCGACATTCATTTTCGAACTCACATAGGATGCCAAGACCCAAATATTTCTTGACTCGCACCACTGCCAAATTTTTCTCGCAATACGATTTAAATGTTTGAATTGAATACTCCCCATTTTATTTATGTACGAGATGGCCGTAGTATTGTCTACCCGTAATAATATCTGACAATTTGACATATTTCCCGCGAAGCATTTCAGTCCGAAGAATGCTGCGAGTAATTCCAGGTGATTAATATGCAACTGTTGCTCATTTTCGGTCCAGTGTCCCCGAGCTCGCTCGCCACCACAAAAAAACTCCCCAGCCTGTTAAGGACGCGTCCGAAAATATTTCCATGACGAACGTAGAATCTTTTATGGGGTTCCGAGCGTTCTGAATTGCATTCTCCCACCAAGCAAAATCGTCTGATAAATCTTTAGGAAGTTTCATGCAATCTTTGTAATTTCCCCCGTTTTCTTTTAGAGCCAAAAAATTTTCCCTTTCGAAAGCTTTCGTGTAGCCCCAGGCGTAATTGATCGCAAAGCAACTAGCTGTTAATTTTCCTAAGAATTCCGCAAAGTCTCTGATTTTACATCTGCTTTTTACACTCATTCGCTTGATTTGCTCTTCGAGAATTTCTTTTTTCGATTCCGGGAGCTCTACGGTCCATTTCGCTGAATCAAATACAAACCCGAGATATTGTACCCTTTGAGATGGAGTAAGCATACGTTTCCCTCGTTAACAATGAATCCTGTTTCCTCGAGTACTTTTAAGGTTTCTGAAACGTTTCGTGAGCACTCTTCATAAGAGTCTCCCAGGAGTAAGAAATCGTCTATGTATAATACTGACAAAAATCCTTGTTGTCTCAGGTAAGTAATAATCGGTTTCATTAGCTTCGTAAATACATATGGCGCCGTACAGAGGCCGAAAGGTAGGCACGTAAATTCAAATAATTTGTTCTCGAATGTGAACCTGACGAATTTCCTATCAGCTTCATCGAGCGGAATGATATAATACGCGTCCGTGAGATCTACGGTCGCCATGAAAATATCCGGGCTCAGTAGATGAATCACCGTTTTCCGGTCCTCTATTTTGAAATGTTCGCATTGGATAAAATGATTGAGTCCCTTTAAATTTACGATTAATCTCGAAGACCCGTTTGGCTTCGGCCGAAGAAAAATATTGGACACAAACTGATTTTTTACCGGCGAGCACTGAGCTATTGCTCCTTTTGCAATCAATTCCTGAATATGTAGAGATATCTGAGATCTCTCTTGTATCGGACACGCCGACTCTCGTGGGATTTTTTCCTGAGAAGGCATACTTTTGAATGGAATTGTATAACCCTTAACCCATGAGAGAATTTTCAAATCAGAGGTAAACCTCCGCCATTCATGTTTGAACGAGTGTAGTCGCCCAGCTCTAATACCTACAGGAGTTAGCGACGATGCCTCGGGTAGTTGCGATCTTTCTGCTGGTATGACTTCCGGTACGGTTGCTTCGACTGCATCCTCTGTAACGAATGCGCCTTCGACAATTCTTGCCCTTTTTGCGGTCGCGACATGTATTTTTGCCCGCTCGTCGTCGCTGTCTGTGGTTTTGGATTGTACGAACCGAGCGGGGCTCTGAAGTTTTTTGGATTTCTTGCCGGTTGGTTTTTTGGCGGCGGCTTGAGATCTTTGAGCGATCGTTCCACCGCTTTCACGCTCTTCAGTTGTTCTTCCAAATTCTTTCCACACAACCACTCATCTACTTCCTAGTTTTGTATCATCTCCTTGATGGGTCCGTTTACCCCCGTTAGAATCAGGCTTTTTCGCACCGACGATTCTTCTCGCTGGAGATCCGTCAAAAGCTTTCCCATTGCCGCCCAGCGCGATTAAGAGCGCTTTCCCGATGGCGGTAAGGCAGCCCGCGATTCGCTCTTGCTTTGACCCTATTCGAGCGTCCCTCGTTAGGGCTGCTTCAGTAGCTGCCGCTTTCAGCTCTGGATTTAATTTCGGAGCGTCGATCAGAGTGCAATTCTCGGGAGTGGGATATTTCTTGAGAATTTCTGAGCGATCGTTCGCCGTGAGGCCCTTTTTTAAAACTTCGAGCCAGCGTTCGGGAATATCTTTATGTATCGCTGTGCCAACGATTTTTTCTGGCGCGATACGCTTTCCCATCGCCCTCAATACCTCCTCGGATAAGGCTCCTGTCTCGTTGTTTTCCTCCATTGTACTCTGATCGCCTGTTTTAATGGAGATTCGATTCTCCGGCAACAAAATAAAATCATTTGTCACCACCGGAACACCAGTGTTTGTCGTGTCTCGTGATGTCGAAAGAGCGCTCGTCGATTCTCCCGTATCCTCGAGCCCTTGTGGATGCTCGGGATTTCCTACAACCAGAACGCCGTTGCATGATTCACTGAGACTATACATAGTCCAGTAGCAGGCTACCGCCTGATAATTATTGCGAGCGTATTGCCGTACAACGGCTATTTATTTGGCATATATTTCCGCCTATAGCTACAGCTATTTTCACATACGATTTTTGGCTGAGCTACAGCTCTACAGAGACTGAAAGAATGCCCGTATGATCCGTCATCGCACATATCGTGTTGTATCCTTGCAATAACATAAAACAAAAAACAGACCTCGGAATACTTACTATAAGCGTCTGGGCTAGGTTCTCGCGAGCGTGACGTTTGGCGACTATGTTCGTGTCCTCCTCGTTTATCTATGTGTCCACCGTTATCGTGCGACGAATCGCGACTTGATGATGACGAGCTGTATTTTTGGTGGCGCCTTTTCTTTTTTGCCTTTTTTGCGCTGAATTTTCTTTCCAGGCGTCTCAGCCGCTCTTCCAGATGTTTTTCCCGATTTTCTGTATCCGAACTTCTATGTATTTTTCCCATTTTTTGATGTTTTCCGAAACACGTTGTGGCTTATCGGCACAAAGATGAAGAATGACAAGTGAAGGGGAATGCATGCGGGACAGGGGCAACGAAATTTGTTTTTTTTCAACTGCTATAAAGCTTGTGGCGAAGTCGGTGTGGAATGGAGGTACTACATGTTGATCATGGAGGAAGAGGCGCGGAATACAATCGTTAATTTTTATGTCTATTTCCCAGTACTCCGACACTTACCTTTGCTGCACTGTAAAATGTGTATAAATAAATAAAAGTTGACATATTTATATTGAAATTTAATCGCCAAAAGGTGTTCTATCGAAATGCATTGAACATATTTTTCTGTAAAATGAAAAGAAAAAGAGTTAGAGCGACTTAAAGGAAATTACTCCTTCACTTTTTTTCGTTGTTTGTTAATAACTTTGGTATTTTTGATTTTACGACAAAAAGTCAAGAGAGTAAATTCGTAGAGAATTTCATTTTCTACAAAGAACGACGTGATAATTTTCTTACGCGGTGAATAGTTTCATAGTTATTTTGCAAAAACTATTTCCCCCCTTTTTTCAATATGGCGGATTTTCCTCAAGGGTTACAATCCCACAAACTTGGACTTAAGCTTTTCATACCTCCCCCTATGCACCAGTAAAAAAAAATTGCTGACTTTAATAAATGCAGGGTCAATGTAACATTTCAATTTACCAAACGTCAACATTACCGGACGAGCGCGATAGACGACGCCCGGCGAACGAGAGAGAGAGATGGCTGTGCCGGCGATCGAGGGACAATCGTCGTTAGAACCCCCACCTTCTCCGATAGAGCAACGACGAAGCCGGCAAGCGTGAGCGAAGAGCTCACGCATTAGTATGAATTTGGATAAGGAAGAGAAAAGTCAGAGTGTAAATTAGGTAGCGAGAGCGAACGGACGAGTATAGTATCGAGGAACGCGAAAAGTACGATTGGGTTACGAAAAGTTAGAGTGTGATGTAGAGAGAGTGATCGAGTGAGTGAAAGACAGTAGAGTGAGCGAGCGAGAATACGAGAGCGGGGGCGTGGACGCAGAGCGAGACGACGAGAAGCTGCTGGAGCACGAGAGCGAGAGAGAGACGAGACCGAGAGAAACGCTGTGCGACAGCGTGCACGAATCCCGGCGAATAGCGAAGGTAGGTGCACGCGGTGCAATCTTTTCATCGACGGTACGAACTTTACGTATTGTCGTACGCGAGGCAGTAGGGGGTGCCTGTCCCGTACCCCCTCGTGTCACAGAATTGCAGGCTGTGCCTTCCGGCGTTTCCGGAAGCCAGCCGGGTCTCTCTCCGAGACGCAGAACGAGTAGAGTAGCTTGCCGCGAGAATACTCTCGTTACTTATTATGAGGAAAGAGTTGATAATGATCGAAAGTAGAATAAGAGATTGAAACCGAAAATTGTATATTCGTTGATGCCCGAGCGCGGGAGTTAATAAATGAAATTGTCAATTGTTAAATAATGCAAAGAGAGCTCACACGTTATTTTGTTAACGTTGTTGTTGTATTTGTCAATGCTTGCCCTTCGAATCCCACCATTCCCGATTTCTAGCCGTGTGATTTTAAGATTGAAAACATTAGAAAGATTTTTCCCTTGGTGTTTCGGGGCTGATAGAAACACCTGGCGCCTAAGCGGTAAATTGAGAGAGAAAGAGGAATAAACGAAGAAAAACACATTGGGCATCATAAGTGATTTTGGGCTGGCAGCTCGTCTCGTCTTTTAGCGAAATTTTGATGAGGACGAGCTCGTCACAATATATATATATTGTAGCGGATCTTGTGGTGGCAATATGAGATACACGACATATCGCCACCGATCCCCTCAGTATAAGATACACCTTTTAAATCAACAGAAATTGATATTTCATCATCGGCCTCAAAATATACGACTGGAGGCCCGAAATTTAATTATAATCACCACGACGACAGTGACTTCGAAGATCCATCGTTCGATCGCCCCTATATCACATCGAAGACTAATTCCACCCTGGTCAGGCGGCGCAGGACCTTCATCACCAAGCAACGGTCCGTCGCAGCAGGTCAGCATTACCATCATCGAAGTCCACCGAAGATCGAAGAATATAATTTAAACTGATTAAGGTATCATACGGAGAGAAGGACTTAAACTCGCGATATACACCTGAATCTACAATAAACGAAAATTGAGATCAAGAATCCACCATATTAAAGGACGTCGTATTCTCCGAATTATTGTGAGACGTTCCGATCATTACAATATATTGTGACGTGATTTTCCGGATGTAGGGAAAAGTCACAGTCCCAAGGCCGTTATCTGGTTTGCCCTCGCCGCGCAACCCAACGATCGTCACGCGCTACCGATTCTTTGATTTGATTCTTGATTTTTTTTTGGTACTGCCGTTTAGGAAAGATTTGTTAAGGTGACAGTGTTATCCGAGAAAGGTTTTGGGGAGGAAACGGCACGGCGTTCGATCCTGACGAGGAGAAGAGTGCTCGACGTAACGAGTTACCCGTCAGGAGAGAACGGCCGGCGAGTACGCACGAGGAATTGATGCAGGTCCGGCTGCAATACCGGCGCCCCGCTGTGAGGTGCATCGTGTATGAGGGGAAGCGGAGGATTTTTAGATTGCGGGCGAGAGCGGGAACCTCTCGCGCCGCCGACGTGAGTGCTCCCCTATGCACGATGACCATGGGGATACGATTCTCGGCGTACTCGCAAGATCTCGAATACCGTCGATAATTACGATTTCGTTGAGGTAAGTATTGCGTCGAGCGAGAGGGCAGTAGCTCTCGATGATCGATTTCGCATTTCGACTGATCGAAATATGATTGGTCGAAAATCAGTAGTTACCGTGTCGCGCTCGAGACCAGAGGTGTCTCGCGAAGCATCGTAGAGAGAGCGAGGTGTCTCTGTCTCGCATACGCGCCGTGCGTATGCTGGGTTCTCTCTCTACGTACGCGCTCTAGTTGTGTCTCGCTCTCGCTTACGCGTCGCGTGTAAGTCGCGCTCTCTCCCTCTAAGTACTCGCTCTAGAGTCGTGTTTCGTCTCTCGCCGAGGTGAGAGGTGTAAGTTCGCGTACGCGCTATGGGGAGTTCCGTGTCGACCCGGCTCCCTATAGATGAAATAAATTCGCGTTTTCTCGAGTGCTCTCGTAAAATAATTGGTTCTCGTAATATAAAAATTAACCTGTCGATTCCGATGGTGAAAAGTTAAGCTCTCGTGATGGTTATTTTGATTGGTTTTGCTGACGATTTCGGGCTCAGAAGTTTTCGTGAGTGAGTTCGCCGAATTCTTGTTCTCGTTTTCCGATCGAGACTTAGTCTCTCGGAAAATTTATCGATGGTTTGGTGCCATCTCGGAGTGACGTACCCCGACCCTCTCTACCAAAATCGACAGCCTGAGCGGCCGAGCGTTTCCGGTTTGTCGATCTCGTTGGCGCATCCAGATGGACCGGATTGTCACTCCGGCGAAACAAAAGTGACCCGATCCACGCAGGTAAGTCGTGTGCATGGAGGGGCCGGGCCGTTCCCTCCCGACCCCCAGGTTGTGCCGGTTGTCGATACCGGCGATAAAAAAATCGACTGGCGCCCTGCCGGCATTGCGGATGCGGCAGCGAGAGAGACGACCGAAGGTGACGACGGCGGAAGGTTCCGGAAATTCGTCACAAAATGGCGCCCAACGTGGGGCCCGACAAGGGATGAATTTTAGCTCTAGACAACGCTCTCGAGATTTGCAGATTTTGTTATGGCTGAATGTAGTTTTGTTTTGTAATTGAGTTGCTGAGGAGGTCTAGCTCCCGTACCAGACGGCAGAAATGCCGAGTTTCGAAAATCGGGCCTGACGGCTCGTGTTCCCGGCGATCCTCCCAGGTCAAGTCCTGGTAGAGGTCGTGTACCGGGAGTTTTCAGTGAAGATTTTCTTCCGCCCTTTTGGTGAACTCTAGGTTCTCGAAGATACGGGTGCATCCGCCATTAGCAGCGAACCCGCGGATCACGGTCACCGCCTAACCAGGATAAAAGGGGAGAAGTATGGTCGAGCATTGGTAAGTCCCACTCTCCCCCAAGGGTTCTCTATATTTATGTTGTGTTGTACGAGTGAAATTTTATTTCAGAAATTCGTACAGATCTCGCCCCTATAGGTCCCGTTTATTTCGACTATCCGAAACCCACCCTAAGGGGTGGGGAGTTGTGACGTGATTTTCTGAGTCCTGGTAAATCACGGTCACAAGCTATCGCTCTCGTTATAGTTAGCCTCTCTCTCGACCGAAGGGAGAGGGCAGTAGTTACCGGCAATGAAAATTTGGCATCATATTGATGGGTGTTTGCGATTTCGAAGATGGGGAATCAATCAGTTTACCGCGAGTCGTCGAAGCGTCGCGATCGAGACAATAACAAGTCCTCGCGTACGCTCGGTGTCGGACACTCGGTGTCTCACTCGCTCTCGCGTTACGCATCGGAGTTGAGTCGGTCTCTCTCTCCGTACGCGAGCTCTAGTATTGCCTCTCGGTCTCTCGTCTTTCTCTAGAGTGAGAGGTCCGATCTCGTCGCGTACTGTGATCGTTCGTGTGAGAGTTTCTCGTTCGAATTACGCGTTACCGAATTAACAGTTCTCGCCGATGAAAATTCGCGAGTGCCTGTGATCGAGGCCGAGCTTCGCGTAGCTCGCGCTCTCTCGGTACTGTGCGAATCGCTCGTTCTCGCTCGCACTCGCTGAGGGCACGACGCGTCCTCGCGTCGAGTACTCGCGTGCATTGTTTACGTTCGTACTCATCTTCTAAGACGAGTCATGTGTTCTCGTGCCATATGGAATAATATAAATTTCGTACGGTGAGTTCTCGAGTGTTGTGTCAGCGATCGCGCTGCTTTCGTGTTTTCGTGTCTCGGCCTGATCGGACACCCCCGGCAACGCTCTGTCCGAGCGAGGTAAGCTACGTCGGAGGGATCTATGAGGAAGGTGAGCCAAGGTCTTCGGCAGCTCGGTGAGTCGTTTGATATTTACTTGTCCGAAGCCAAGTTGCGTTCACGTGTTGTTCCCGGGGAATAATATCGCTCAAATACAGAGTGTCCTCGATCTCGTACCGTTCTCGAATAATAATAAAATCCCGATTTAGTTGCGATTCCGATTCTCGTGTTCGGTAACGCGCTTGAGCCGATGGTTCGCGCGAGTTGACGTTCCCGCCTCCATTGTCCGCCGACCCCGACCCTCTCTGCCAAACCTAGCAGACTGAGCGGCCGAGCAATTCCGTCCCCGTCGTGTGCCCGCCAACGCGTCCAGGTCAGTCCGGTTTCGTTGCTTCCGGCGAAACAAAAAGCAACCCCTTCGGTCATCGGCCAGTTTTGTCGTGTTGTCGTCAGCGGTGAGACCGTTCCCGTCTCCCGTCGTTGTTGTTATCGTTGTTAATGTGTCGTTCCGTATTGGCCGATGACCAGTTGGTGCGATCGCGGCAAGTTCCCCCCGCGATCGCCGGTTCTGCGCCGGTTGTCGAGACCGGCGAAACAAAACTCGACTGGCGCCCAAGTCGGCAATTGCGGACGCGCGAGCGCGGCCCCGACGGACGAAGGTGACGATTGCGGAAGGTGTTTGTCCCGACGTTGTAGGGAAGATAAATTCGTCACAATATATATTGTAACGTTGTACAATATCTCCCCTGTACCCGGCTCGTCCCAAAGGCAGCCGTCCCCTCGGACAGGCCCAAAACAAGGCAAGTAGAAAATATTATTTTATTTTCCCTTCCTTTTTCCCAAATAATTGTACGACCTGTGCAACACTTCGAGAAGAGAACCGTCCCGCCAGACCCGAAGTCATCGCCATCGTTATCGTCCAGCCCATCCACGTCGTCGACGTCGATGAGGAAGAGAAAGAAGCCATCGTTCAAACCTCACACAACTCGTACAACAAAACTACAACACCCGTCCGTCCCCGCCACGACGCCATCCATCGGCTGACCGGCGATAAGGAAGACGAAGATGGCAGCAGCGCACGGCAATCCCCAAAATTACGATTACCCGTAATTATCAAACCCCGTCCAAAATTATCCCTTACTTACCTGCCCGTCCCGATAGATCCCGCCGCGACGATCAAATATCGATCAAACGCTCGACCCTTCCCCTACCGACCCGTGACGCTGCTGCCCGATGATCGAGCCCGCTAATCAGCAAAGGACGAGACATCGTCACTTTGCGACGAGCCATCGAATAGGCAGCATTAGCGGAAGAATTAGAGAAATATAATTAGCGAGAGAATAGAGTACCGAGGAAAGCGGAAGAAAATATAGAGACAAGGAAAGAGTTGTGCGAGAGTGCGAGTGGAGTGCAAGTGTGAGGAGAGAGTGTACGAGGATAAGGAGAGAAGACAAAACGAGGAAGGACCTTGCAATGAACGTAAGTGTTTGCACAGGTCAACCTTATCGGCACATTTATTCGCGGAGTTTTCTATTCCCTTTTTGCAATCAACTTGTATAGAGTACTTCCTCCCCCCCCCCCCCCCCCCCCTTCTTATTGCGTGCGTTACCCCTTGTATTTCTGGCCAAAGTTTGTTAATATAAAAAGTCGTGTGGGACGGCTGTAAAAATTAGAGAAATTCAACTAGTCAATATTACCATAGTCGCGAGTAACGGTCATCTGCCCGCCTGACCCCCCTCCCGTCCTTACATCGTACAATAGAAGATTGAAAACACTCGATCGCGCGAGTCGCGCGATCAAACACCTCACGACCGACCTTCCTCGGCACAGCCGACTCCCCAATCCCAAACAACTTCCATTTCCCCACCTGCCCCTCTCCCTGCGACAGGCCGAGTACGCGTAAATATAAGACACGATATCGAACACGTATCTAAGAATTAAAATAAGCCACTGGTAATTATTAAGAGGCCGTTGAGTCGGCGAATCCTCTCCCTGAGATTTCTTCCCGCTTGACCCCTCCCCCTTCCTACACGCTAGCCAACAACCCCTTCACCTGTCTGAGTTGCGAGTTATAAATTTTTTTTTGTTATTAAAAATTAACTGGCGCCCAAAATCCGAGATATTTTTTTTTGCTGTGTTTTACCCCAGAGATAGTCCGCCGTGTTATCAAGTCAGAGTATTGAAATAATAAAAGTTATTGGTGTTCTTATTTTGTTTCCTCTTTTATTATTACCATTGAAATTTTCCCCATACCCCCCTCCCGAACGGCGTGACAATAGGGTAGAGCGGGGATAGTTGAGCAAGTGAGTAAGTTGAGCAATCGTAATATCTCGAAAACTAAGCATCGCACGCTGGTGCATCAAATGGACGAAAGAGAGGTATGTGGGAGGGGAATACAACAAATCATTGCCGGTAGCCACGCGGCGCACGAGACGATGACACGGGACGTTTTATTATTCTTGCGCACAAAAGTAAAAAATACGTGATTAAGTATTTTTCTTCTAGCATGGTGTGAAAAACCAGGGCAGCAACGAGACGAGTACTATTATGTAGTACATTTAAGTGGCTATCAACCTGCAATAATTATTTTAACGCACGTGGTACGGATTTCATTATAAATTAACATTTGTTAAAAAATCTGAGAAGGGGCTAGTTGAGCAGTTTTCGTTGGGGCTAGTTAAACGATGCGCAACTGTCCTCATCGGCTGGCACGCATAACATGGCGGAGGTGAATACATCACGCTATCGCCGGTCCTCCTTGTTTATTTAAGAAAATACATTTCACAGTTTGTTGCAGTTAATGTTCATGATTGAAAATGTAGCTAATTAATGTAGCTATCGGTTTGTTACTGCATTGCATCAAATGGTCTTGCATGTGTCTGATTTGTTGATGGAATTATTAGCTTGCTCAACTGACCTCATACCCTTGCTCAACTTACCCCACCTATGGGGCAAGTTGAGCAGCTCTACACTCTCTCACATTTACGATAATATCTTCTAAATCAGACTTCAATTGGATAATGTTTCTGAAGGCGTTTTGAGCTGGAGAATTTGCGGATCTAACGGTGCAAGAATCAAGGAAATCGGATGTATTTTTTAAGAGTTATGATCGATTAAGCCAGAAACTGCTCAACTATCCCCGCTCTACCCTATATATACGATGTATATATATATATATATGTAGTGGATCGTGGAAGGTCGGGTTTTCAATATTACAGTGAGAAGATCCAATACATAAAAGTAAAGATTTTAATGATCGGTTTAATACAGTGTATTACTCGGTAGTTCGCTGATTACTGAGGTCCACAATTAGTGCGTAGGCTAATTGCAACCTAGTAGAGTGGGGGTGATCGGTCTCACGACAACTGTCGATCGGTATCGTACACACCGACGCAAAGTGCGTTATATTTGAAATTGTACTTTAGCGAAAGTGAGCGCTGAGGCGCCACATATATACGATGACCAGCGATCGGATTTGAGGGCACCTAGAGAAATATGGAAAAAATTTTGGGGAAAAAATACCAACATACACTTTTTGCTATCTTGCTCTGTGTATCTTCAAATTTTTAACCGGATCGGTTGTTTACGGCTCGTTGGACTACTGATTAAAATTTCAAAGCGTACGTTGCTTGTAACACTTATACATAAATAAATATACGATGAATATTTCCGATAGTTGTATTGACATTATCATAGCTCTTGAATAGACACCTAACGTGCAACCAAAATACGCACATTTTGCATTGTATTTCATTGCATTCAGTGAAGAAATGAAGGAGTATCGTCTGTTCGCGCGGCCGCCGGTTCCCGACCAGACACGCGGGTGTCACCCATAACTTCTTATATGCGTCTGGCGTTGGCCTAATAAGTAGCGTGCGCTGTCGTGGCATTTATGAATATACAGCGTGAATCGCATAAAGTTACGCATAGCGAAATCTGAGGTCGATGAGGCCATTACGAACAAAAGTTGCAAATAAACACTAGGGATATTGTTAATAATTGACGAGATATAAATTTTTTAAATCGGTCCAATCAGAGCGTGCTGAGAAGCGTTGAAGCCGCCCACCCCCACCCTAGCCGTAGATATAGCATAGATTAGGGCGTTAAATTTGGGTTTGCAAAATTCAGAGCAGTCAATTTTATTGATTGTATTAGTACGCAGTCATTTCTTTTTCTCGGGCATTGGCTGCTCTGAATTTTGCCCAACGTGCCGACAAGCGTTGAAGTCACCCACTCCCCGCCTAAATTCAGAGCAGCCAATGCCCGAGAAAAGAAAATGACTGCGGAAAAATACAAGCAATCTAATTGACTGCTTTGAATTTTGCAAACTCAAATGTAACGCCCTAATCTATGCTATATCTACGGCTAGGGTGGGGGTCGAGGTGGGCAGCTTCAACACTTATTAGCACGCTGGGCAAAATTCAGAGCAACCAATGACCGCGAACAAAAAATGACTGCGTACTAATACAATCAATAAAATTGATTGCTCTGAATTTTGCAAATCCAAATGTAACGCCCTAATCTATGCTATATGTACGGCTAGGGTGGAGATGGGCAGCTTCAACGCTTCTCGGCGCGCGCTGATTGGACCAACTTTAAATATTTATATCTCCTAAATTATTAACAATATCCCTAATGTTTATTTGCAATTTTTGTTCGTAATGGCCTCATCGACCTCAGTTTTCGCTATGCGTAACTTTATGCGATTCACGCTGTATATGTACGCGCGACCCGTGTGGTAGTCAGGCAGGGCGACAGTCGGTGACGGAAGAGGCAAGGCCTTGCGGGCTAAACATATATAAATATATATATATAGCAGCAAAGATTTCCGTCATTTGTCTCCGCTTTCGCCGCTTACCATACGAGTTTCTTGAGAACATTTCGCCAGCGCCTTCTCTTAGAATTTCGCTACACTGTTTTTTTTCGTATGTTGGTCAAATTGTCGATATCTTCTTGTCAAAAACTTTCAACAGCCTTTGTTCATTCAATTTTGCATAAAATCTAATGAAATAAAGCTCGAAATATGTGTTTTTTAATTGCGGAGTGGCTCTTGCCCTTGAAATTATGATTCGATCCGTGCATTTATACGTAAATCTGTGATTAACTCCCGTGATAACGCAAAACTGCAAATTTTTTTTAAATATTTCGATAAAAAAATACCAAGAGCCCAATTTTGCCATAATTCTTTGTGCACCTGCCAATTTTTAACCTGATTGATTGTTTAGTGCTCGTAGGATTACTGATGGAAATTTCGAAGCGTAAGTCGCCTGTAACACTGCCTCTTAATTCCTGTCCTCTCACCACTGTCTCATCCGATCCTAATGATCCTCCTCTCTTATCTCCTGTCTTATCTTCTGGCCATTACCTGATTGGCAATAGTTTAACGAGCTTACCAGAACCAAGTTTTGCGGACATAAGTCCAATCGACTATCATTGTGGCAGCATATCCAGAAAATGAAACAGGATTTCTGGGAATATATCTTACACTTGTTATACAGAGACACAATTCTGACAGTGCCATAGTCCAAGCACGTATTGCGCTACAGAGAACCCACTAAATCATCTCTAACGCCTTTTAAACCAGGCTTTTTTTTTATTAAGCCTGTCCACACGATGCCAAACTCTTAAAATTCGATATCTCATAATTCACGCTTTTTATTACGCCTGTTCACACGATGCTAAAACTCGTAAAATGCGATATTTCATAAACGGTCAGATATTCTTTTGCCAAGAAGACACGCGCGCCCACCCACATATAGGCAGGCTAATGAGGGCCAAAGGCCACGCATGCTACTAAGGAAGCACACGTGTAGTCGAAACGAGAGCACTATACCTCATATGGCATACATTAAGCCAAAACACCCAGTACAGAGGAAGCAATATATAGCTGATCTTCACATAAATTTCCGGAAATGAGACTTTTATTGTCGCCTCCGATTAAAATCGGACTATTACGACCATAATTAACGACCCTAACTTCCGATCTCGATTCTTAGAAAATCCCAAAATCTCCACCGAAAAGATTCGCCATTTGAATGATACAGGAAAAATTTATATAAAAATGCCAGCCTTCGCCAGCCAAGTCAGTTGCAATTATATTCTGAACGAGTCAACTAATCATCTCCGATAGCTGAAAGCACTGCTAGTCGCCAGGCTAAGCTAGTCAGCAACGTCGCGCTACCGCTAAGTACCTTAAGAATCTATGAAGGATTCACGATTGTTCAGTATACTTTAACTCTAAGTATCAAAAATTGTAACTCATCGAGACAGTACTTGTATATTGTAGCAGCAACCTCAAAGCCAGCTTATTGTGTTGCTGAAATAAAAATCTATGCAACAAACTCATATCACTCTTCTTATTCTTCACCGAATCTCCAAGTACCGAAAGAGTGAGCCGAAAATATCCTCATATATTCTCTCGTACGAGTCGAGACAGTACTTGTACATTGTAGCAGCAACCTCAAAATCAGCTTATTGCGTTGCTGAAATAAAATCTATGCAGCGCACTCGTATCACTCTTCTTATTCTTCACCGAATCTCCATGTACCTAAAGAGTGAGCCGAATACATCCTCATATATGCTCTCGTACGAGTCGAACCTGACCATCGGACGACCATCGAAACCGATTGTGCCGTCCTAGCATAGAACCCCTCCAAATTATGCTTGTATTCATATTAAGACAAGGCTTTCCGTCCCTGAGTAAAGGACTTAATTGCCCTAACTCGAAAAGAGAAATCGACCGTGTTTGCGAGACCTCGTATTCCGACGAGTACTAGCAGATCGTAACAATAGTAAGGAGCGTCGCACTGAGATTAATGAACTCGGATGAGCAGAGACGATCGATATAACTTACACGACCACAGTGCATAGGTACCGCGGGGTGTAAGACCGCGATACAGCAAATGACGACGCGAACACGTGCTCGATTGAAAGCCGGTCGAGTCGGTCACGACGTTGAGTGGATAATTTAATGATTCATTGACACTCCCGCAAGAGTTCGATAATTATTTAGACGATGATGATTGCTTCCACGCAGGGTTGAGCAAAATGGACTTATAAATATTAAGCGGACAAGCGAGTGACAGTGAGATCGCATGTCGATCAACGAGCAGATTCACAAAGACTCCCGCAACAACGAGCAACGAGCGGAAACCGATGCTAGGAAAGCAGGTCCGGAGTATGCCGACCAGATCCGAGGGTCTGGCAGCGATTGGATTGGCCGCTGAGTATGCTTCGGTTGCTCATGCGCGAAGAGCGCGTCGTTGAAGAACATACGCGAGAGTTTCAACCGTGCTTGCGCGAACAGTGAACGGATGCTTTTCTGACCTACGATTCTTGCGTTCATGTAATCTGAAAAGTATATTATAATATGTCATATAATAATTGACTGGCCCTTGGAATATTTGGTTGAAGTGGAGAACAGAAGCAGCCACTCTATGCGGGGGTCCGAATATTTTCGTGGCCGATTGTGGGTTCCCACGAGTATGATCATGAGTGTCGGCAAAACTATTGATTTGTAAACCAAATAAGAATAAAACGGAATGTATACAATAGTGCACCTTCCAATTCAGACCGATACAAATTCTAAACGTAAACATAACACGCGCTAGTATCGTCCAGGTCACCTGCTCATCATACGCGAGCCGCATTCTAACGACTCAGCATACTATAACACCATCCGGCGCCGTCTCGACAACTATCTGTAGAATGTGTGAAACATGAGAGTAACGAGTAATACAAGTATAATATAATCAATTCGTACCCTGACATAGTAGGAGACCAGAGTCTCCTCCTTCTTTCGGTTCCAGCGGAATCAACGACGACTACATACATCACATACATAAAGGTTAGTCACGTTCCCCCGCTTTAAACAGAACAGTGATTCATTCATTGCGACCTCACAACTTGAGCAACTAATAATATCTATGCAGGAACTTAACAAACTAGTAATAGGAAGGAGATCTACTGTTATCTACAATAAAATGGTTAAGTGCAATAAGTCCATACTTAACACAATATAAAACAAACACGAATGATTGCACATATGGCAAAATCTCTTCGATAAATATTGCATGTTTCCCATAAATCATACGACAAGAACCCTTTATTAATGAATCATTCATGTGCAAGGCAAAAACCACAAGTCCAACAATTAAGCTGAACTGTCCCATCTCAGTGATAGTTTAACAATAAGCTGTAAATAATCGGAAGCGACATTGACAGCATTTTTTCGAATCGGTCTGCACATGTAGATGATTCCTCTAATAATAATCAAGACGGCACCGCAAAGTAAATATCGCTTTTGAAATCGTCCAATTTTGGTAGACCACTTCTGGTTAGATCGTCTATAGCACTTCACGTTTTAGGTCAAATGCGGAATACCTATTGTATTGCAGTTAGAGGTCGTAACGATTTACTTCACTTTTACGACATCGCTTGCAAACTGTACCTATTTCACAGTAAATAGGGTTGGTCCATCCTATGCACATAATTCTGTTTATGCGCAATGCAGAAATGATTTAATGGATTTTTACATTAATATTCAAAGAAAACTTACCATATACTATGACTGTGGCAAAAATCTAATGCAGAAATTATTTGTCGAAAGAATCTTCTTGCTTCCTTGGGCGTGAGTCGTGCTTTCTTCACCAGGTAATCGAAGAGTTCACCACCAGAGACATGTTCCAGTACAAGGTAGCTGAAAATACGATACGATAAGTAATTATTGATTAATAATGAATAACGAATATTAATTAATTAACGATACCATAAAATATTCTCATAACATTTCATCGATTTGTTAACACTATAATGCAAGATTTTGAATGTATGGATGGCACGCACGGCAGCCACAGCTGAGTGCCTGTTATTTTACACTGATTGGCGAGGCAATGCCATATTATATATACAACTAGTTCTTAATTCGATTTTTCCTAGTTTAAGTCTATCAATATGTTCCCAAATGACTCATTTAAGTATTCGCTTAGGTCATCGAAGAACCTAGATATGATTAGTCGTCACCACAAATTGAATTGTGCCAATTGCGTATTTCTCCATTATATCTCCTTGGGGAATAACGATTCTCCATGAACACAAAACATCGAATGCAGAAATTTTAATGTTCAAATTCTTTTCTTTCACATTTAGTTATCATATAGTAATAACGTTGCACAAAAACAATCGATTACATTTTACGTTTGCTTTAAATAAAATGTTTCGTGATTATTTCATAACAATTTTAAGACGTTTCGATGAACGGAGTTATAAGCCTGGAAAGTGTAAAGCGCGCTCAAATAAACTGAATAAACTGATTTTATCAAAAATTTCACGGTTGTTTTCGAGTAAAAAAATAACGTTATGGAAAGATTTGTATACTTTCTTTGTAGATTTTTAGCTATTTATTAACCCATTTGCATCCGAGCGCTATAAAAATGCATCGCTATCCGCGGATTCTTCCGCGCTTGGTTTAAAATGGATTAACGAAAGCATGCCGATTTCTCTTCAAAAATTTAAGTTTTCATTCTTAGTGGCGGCGGTTTTGTTCTAAATTAATATTAAAAAAAAACGAAAGATTAATTACTGGGTGTTTCAATATTTTGGCGAAATAATTATGAGATTTTTCCATTCAGATGGGCCCCAATCCAGAGAACCGTGGCAATGCTAAAGATGTTTACATGGAGATGGTACGGGAGAGCCGTCATTACCTTAATCACAAATATCCTTTAATGTAAAAGGAAAAGGAAACCGATGTTCTTAAATTGTGTATTAAATAATGCTCTTATATTTCCTCAAAAGCGCCCAATAGTTTATGTAAAAATATAAAACGCAAGAACAACAATTTTGTCGATTTCCTGAGGTCATTGGGACCCCCAAGAGTAAGACCTGAAGTTTTCGTAAAGATCCTACATGTTTTTTAGCCACTAACATTATTTTTAAAAAAATTGTTTTTTGGAATGGGTTTTATAACGGGTTTTATGTCTTCTACAAAATAAATCCTCTGGAAAAATCAGGTGACATTGTCAACTCAGCGGTAAATTGCAATTGAACAACGATTTTTTTGTTTTGTTTTTTATCATTTGCTATCGGTATTTAATCAACATATTGTACCTGGTACTTGGTTGGTACTTCCAGTACAGTACTTAAAGTATGCAAGTACTTGTCAGTACTTCAAGTACTTTACTCGTTACTTCAAGTAACAAGTACAAATACTTCTTATATAAATGCTCGATTAGGGGTACTAGATAAGCAGGATGATATCCGGTTTTATTATAATATGATTATCTGACAAAAGTTTTCAATGAATATAATTTTAACGAGAATCTCACAATCTACGTTGCAGAACATTATTGCGATATGGAGGTAGTTGTATGTATACAGTGATCATCATCTCACATGCGATGTTTAATATACTGAGCTTTCGAAAAGTAACACCCACCCCACCCCCTATCGCAGAATCTATGTATCATAGGGCAAAATGACTCTAACAAAAGTTTTATAGTCTATAAAAATCTGTTTTTTACCTCAAATTGGACCTTGATCTTGACCTTGAAGGTATTTTTTGAAGGTTAATTTGTGTTTTTTAAATGGGAATTGCTATTTTTGACCCCGGATTTGGAAAGAGCGCGAAATTTGACGTTCCGATATATAATCTTGTAATAGTCAAACTTTTTGTAATAGTTCAACTTTTATCCTACTTTTAACGCTATCCAGGAACAACGGCGTGGACGTTGTCGAATTCTGTTATAGTAGTAGATTTGGAAACATTGACCGCGTACCAGTAAGCTATGCAATAGTAGGAAACAGCTAATACGATCATTGACTGTATCGACGAGCCCTGTGAAATATTTGAGACGTTTCCATCTCGATGAACGCAAGTAGTATCTTGAGTAAAAAAGAAAACAAAAGGATATTGTGATGTCGCGAGTTATTTATTAATTTATTTGTTGTAATTGGGGCTGCCGACTCTGCTACAGAACGCGGTGATTGAGAAGAAAAACGTGGTAGACACTTAATCGAGAACACAAGACTTTATTTTCGGTGTTACAACGAACAGCGTAACGTTGTCGCTTGGATGATCGGAAAACTACTAATTAGCTAGCCTAAGGAGAGGCTGGTTCTTATAACATTAACTCATGGGAAAGTCGCGGTTTGGTGGGGGGAGAATTTGGGAGTTAGAACATTCTGGAAACGGAGATGTCTTGGGAGATTCTAGGAATGGCAGATGTTTCGGGCTTGAGGGAGGTCAGGCCATAAAGATAGATGCTTTATGGCTGGATCGTGGAAAATGGAGAAGATGTGGTTTTGGGCCTTATCAGAAAACAGGGATTATTTGTATTTCGAAGGCGAAATGCCGCTGCGATAGCGAGGGTGTAGCTGCAGGAAGTCACGTAGGCAAAAAAGGAATGCGAGAGGCGCGTGGGAAAGAGGAAAAAATGGTCGATGAAGGTTGACCATCGTCACAATATCAACGAAAAGAGTAATTCCACCACACTCGGAAACCGCACCTCCTACAAAGCGTCGACGACGAAACCCTAGTGCGACAGCTTTCAAGAGCAGGTTTACGCGATTTGTCATCGAAACGATTTCTCCTTTTTCGATTGTGGATCACTCAAGTTTTATAGATCTTTTTTCCGATTTTGACGTTGCAGTTCCAAACGGTGCATTTGATGAACATTCTGCAGGAAAATTCGCGTTAACAGACTCCTCGCACCAAAGTGTTTGCCAAATACTGGCAGCTTTGGTATAAAGCAGCTTTACCTAAATCCGCTGAGATTATAAACGCAACTGTCGGTCATACGTTCAGCTATCCGGTTGTTACCCGATGAAACTCATTATACGATTCGTTAGAACAAATTATTAAAGACAAAAATAAGCTGCACATATTATTTAAGCGTCTAGACTTGAAAGAATCTATTCCTGACAGAGAAATCGCGTACATTGAAGAATATTGTCTCCTTATACAACCGCTGACGTTCGCATTGAACATACTCCAAGGGGGCCAAAATGAGTATTACGAAATGTTATTACCGACTCTGATCACACTAAAAGGTAAACTCGAAAAAGGAAGGCAAGCGCCCTTGATTAATCTTTTGATCATACCCGTTCTCTCTCCTTCGACTTGATATTCACCATCATCACCAAGTACGACAGTGCCAAGAATTGAGATTTCCGAGATTTTCGAAACGTTCTCTTCGATACGAAATCTATCTCTAGCAATCGCCGCACTTATTTGTCAGATGGAATCGCGCACTTGTTTTGTCCTCCCGCCCGATCACGGGACTCGTTTGCGGAATTGGCGTGCTTTTTCTTGGCTTCCGTCCGCCCATGTGGCTCGTCACTCGAGATCATAAACGCACAATCACACGTTCCGTTATCATCGTCCTTATTTTCATTTTTCTTTTTCGATCGGCCCTCGCGCGCAAAATATCTTCTCGTTATGCACCTGTAGCACTCTATATTTTTCTTAGCGCTCGGATTTTCCAATGTATTTGGACCGTGCGATTTATTTTTCCAAACACTGTTTTTCGCCGCGCTATTTTTCACAGCAGCTAGTGCTTCCGTGGTGTTACTTCCGCTACCGAACCTGGCTTCTTCGCGGATAAGCCTTTCTGTTAAAGTTTCAATAGTCTGTCTATTTTCCTCTATATTGTACTAGATCATTTGAAAAGCAGCATACTTCATCGTTAAACTTGGGGGAATGTTAGCCATCACTGTCGTATCCAACATGGCTTCACCGACGTCGCGTAATTGCTGTACCATATTTTTAATCTTCGATATATGCTGCACGAATGAGGCCTCTCCCACCATTGTATAGGCATGGAATTTTTGCAGCAAGAACAGTTTGTTTGCCGGCGAAGTCTGTTCATACAGACGCACCAGAGTGTCCTACACTTGTTTTGCAGTTGTACTCGTTATTAATGACACAGGCTGCTCTCTCTCTATCGTGGGAGACATTAGGACCAAACGCCTTTGCATTGTCGCCGTGCCACGTGGTTGTATCCGCCGCTACCGCGGCTCTTGCTGCTGCATCCGCCGCTCGCACGGACCCCGGGAGCTCGCTCTGTCTCTCCATTCACTACATCGTGCATAGTCACCGCTTTGAACAATGCAAGCATGGAAAATTTCCATGTTTGAAAGTTTGTTCAGTCTAAGTTTCCACGTGCCTTGCCGAAACTTGATCTGCCATTTTTCACACATGGATTAAATTTTCAGCCCGCGCTCAAGGACTTTCTCGAACTGCTGCTTAAGGGGGAAGTCCATGTAAACGCTTCAAAATCAGTCATATTTGAACAATGTTTTTGAATGTGATAAAATAATGTTATTGTTTAAAATTTTTTAACTTTATTTAACCTTTCTAAAGTATTTAACCTTTCTAAAGTATATAAATCGTTTTTCCTTCCAAAATGGCGGCTCAGGATAATTTTTCGTCTGTCGTCTCTGACGCGAGGTCCAAAACTGCTCCATTTATCACACAGCCAATGGTTAACCATTGCTCCGAAACAGAAACAATTAAATTGTTTTATTTTTATAACATATTAACGGAAGGATAAACCTATAACACTAAAAAAGGCATACAATTCAATGTAAAATAAGCCTTTGTAAAATGAGTTTTGAAAAATGGATAAGGTTTGAAAAATAAGTCAGAAATTTGGGCTATTTTGTCAACATTTTTAACCCCAACAAGTATTTTATTAACGCGAAATATCTGATATTTTAGGTTTATCCCTCCCAGTTTTTAAAAAGACAATTTCGAGATAATCGCGTTTAAAGTTTTAGTACAGTATAACGACCAGTTTTACTTACTTACGGATTAATGTGCAATCCAAGGTGAATACAATAGTCCTTCTGACTTTTCAAAAAGCTGATTTTCTTCAATTTGTAGCTGTTTGCGGGCTATACGGGCAACGTTTGTTTCGGTAAGGCTCTTACGGTCCTGTCGGGTTATTCGCGCATCGTCTGTGTTTTCGGCAAAAACTTTGGCATAGGTGCCAATAGTCAAACTTAGAAGGTTCGTTATTCTTCATACTGAACTGTAACCTTCATTAATGAAGATGTGTATATAAGTGAGATTTGAACAACTTTCAGTCCAGAATGCAAATGTTTTGGTGATAAACGCCAAACTGCCGCGTTAAAACTCTCACTCGCATTCTGAATATGACTACCCAGGCATCGTTCAAGCAAATCATCTTTGGACAAATCTTCGTAAATTGGTAAACGATGCTCTTTTATTTCTTCACCAAGTAATAGAGCTAAATCTTCGTTTCGAGGATCTTGATTTAGAGCAATAGCTTTCTGCCACTTGCGCCAGCTATCAACTCCGATGGGCAGTTTTCATGCCGCGGATTTTCTTCAGTAGAAAAAACATGATAATAAGTAGCCATAATGGATTTTTTCATCTCGTTACATTGTCAATATTCCTCTGAATACTTAAACCATAGCATTTTGTTAGATTTTTCACAACTTTATCGGTTAATTTTCCTCTTCCTGAAAGTTTCTTTTCTTTTCCGATATTTCTAAGTTTAGAACCCATTATTTTTTCTACATGGTCAATACATTCACTTTGCACAACTGGTAACTCATCACCGTAAGGTTCTAAATCTAGAATAGCCTTGAATGTTTTTAAATCCCCGTCACCTATGTAGTTACCATATCTTATTCCGAATTTCTTTTGAGAAGACCAGAACATTTCTATCACGGCAGCGACTTCCATCTTTCCTGACGAACCCTCGTGATTCCTCTGACAATCATCTTCGTGATACTCAAACCACTTACGAAATTTTTCTGTGTGAGTCTTGTTTTTCCAGTAAGAGCAACCTTGACATTAACTACTTTCTGTTTTCAAATCAACGACTTTTCCAGAATAATAACCTATAAGCGTTGCAACACCGTACTTTGATTTGAATCCGCATTTTTTCCAGGTGCCATCACTAGACGCTTTTAAAATGTTTTCTTCAATTGCTTGCTCGACATTTTTTTCTATTTCTTCTTCTACTGCCTTCTGCGATAGAAATTCAAATGATGATTTAGTCGTATTATAAATATGTACTGCGATATTAGTGTACTATGTTTACTCAAACCAGTGCATAAGTCCATTACGTTACAAAAGATATTTAGTCTTTCCCTTGCAACGCCCAAAACTCTCATAACAAACACTAATCTTCCATTAATTTTAAACGCGTTATTGATAAAAGGTCCTGAATTTATCATTTTATCATTACACGGGCACGTGACAACAATTTAAAAACCGAGATCTCTAGAGTCACACACGGAAATTTATTTTCTGATCATATACTGAGCACTTCATAATTTCAGACAAAGTGGTAAACACTATAACAAATTTAATTATTTTGTACCCATATACAGGAATAGTTTGTATTCCTTCACTATCCACGCATCTTGAGTTTTTTTTCCATTAGTACTCTCATTATAACTTGTACTGGCTTCGATTTGCTCACCTTCTGTATCAGTGAATTGATTACCCTGATAATATCCTCTTTGTTCCGTCACATTGGACATGTTACACATTCTGGTTCTAAAATGATAATTTAACTAAGATTATTTCTAACAAAATAATTTTCGTCCGGTACGATGACCACTCGAGGCGCGGAGTAATAATGAAGGCAATTTGCCGATTTTTAAGCGCATCACGATTCGAGGCGTCCGTATCCATCTGGATAAATACAACCATCGTCACATTTGGCGAACAGATGCGATAATTTCTAGTTCTTTTAAACACACACCATTCAGTTTTTATTCCTGTAAAGAATTTCAGATATTGTGAAATGAATATTATATATTATGAAATAAAGAGTACGCCAGAGCAGCGCGGACCATCCCCGAGGACCATTGTACACCCTGTCAAAGTATGAGTTCTCGCATTTCGAGACTCAGTAGTTGGTAGAATTGTGTCTGTCGAGAACAGCCGAAACCACTTCGAGTGTTCTCGGGAGCGCGGTGTACCGGCACATTGTGCGCGCGAAAATATTCCTTCTAGCTCTTCTTCCTCGAGACTTCAACGTGAGCGGTCGACTCAGCAAAATTATTACTATAACACGGAGCGCACCAAACCTTGTGGTAAATAAAATATAAGAGATTGTTCAATTCACAGTGTGTTCTCTTTATATTCTTTTACAAACCTGACCCCAACTCCCACAATTCAAACAAAAAAAAACTGAAAGTTCAACACACCCTAATAAAATTGGTTTAATTTTTGCGCATTCGGCACTCGAGTGAAGCGCGGAAACCTTTATTATAGGGATTGACGCGTCACGGGAATTTCCCGGCGGTCAACTTTGGGTCCTACAGCGATGCCCGCGTTGCACCCTTCCCTCCCAACAACTTTCCTTTTCTGATTGGTGTAGACAAAGACAATCCTCCTCCTCTTAATTCTGCACCAATGGTGTTCCTAAAAAATTAGAGTTTCACACCCCTCCTTTTTTGAGGACTACTCATCACTAACTCAGAAGAGACAGTCTAAATTTTCAACTCGACCGAGACGCATCGTCAACGACTGGACAACAGTTGAGGTCGTCTCGCGTATACATAAGCTAAGAGTTCACACTGTGCCTGGAAACGACTCTCCGGTAAAATCACTTCAATAATACTAACAACATTCAGTTTCGCGCAACACGTTACATTTCAATAAATTAAATATTTCAGTTCTTTCGTCTTTGAGTACTACCGCGCCCTTTAAAACAAAATAAAACTAATCAAGTCGTTGGTGATTAAGTTCCCTGACGATGATACCTAGAGACTGCGTCCCCGCCAGCGTGTACATCGGGCCTTACAACCTCGATAGGTCGAATTTTTACCGCGCGTTTCCGAACAATCGCACAGTCTTTTAGGATTATTCGGTGCGATATTGCCTCGCGTGCCTTTTATATAATTTGACATTGGTGTGCTTAAAAATCGACTAGATCCGACAAACCCTTCGGCTGAACTAATTCTATTTCTCGACTAATGTTTTTTGTGTATAACGGTATTCCATGGGTTCAGGGACGTAAATGTACATAGATAAATGTATATACTTACTATAATATATACGGGTATGGGACAAACGAATTATACAAAGTTATTACAAAGGAACATCAGTACGCGATCAATACAACGTCGGTACACGATCAACCTACTATATTTTCAGATTATGGAAAAAAAATCCATTTGTTGCAATTTTTACATGGACATGCGATCGAAAAACTTCGCAGAAATATTTACACGCACTCTATGACTGTTATTGTTAATTTATGTCTAACCAGAATGCCTGTGTCCATAACCTGATCGAACTGCATGTGTCTGGTTATCAATGTTGCGGCCCTGGCACTAAGTTGGAAAAGAGCCTTGAACGAGGTGATTCGGGATTAAACGCGCTCGACACTGCTTGTAAAGAGGACGATTTCGCGTATTCCGAAAATCGAGAAAACATCGACGCTCGACACACTGCGGATAGAGTACTCGATGACGAAGCGTGGAAACGTGTTTATGCAAAGGACGCAGATTTTACATGGTAAAATAAAAGCTACATCTTGGGGTGTTGCGCACCTGGTGAAGATTAAAACTAAGCTCGGTATGGGTGTTGATGAGAAGATAAAGAAAGAGAAGGAGCCGCGAGCGAAAAAAGGCTCGATAAAGAGTGTTCCGGCCATGCCGTACTGTCGTTAAATATTCCGCTGCGCGAAGGTTCTCGAACCTTCGTATTGTAGAGGAGGTAGCATCGTGCCAGGATCACGTGACGCCTCTCTCTCCGGCTCACTTATCGGCTTCTGCCTCGTGGCACGCCGGAAACCTGTTCCGACTTTTACTTCATCGCGGGTCACTATCCAGAGAATACGCGCGTTTACCTATCGTCAACTTGTGGCATATTATAATTGTTAACGTCTATTCTCAACGGACTTACCAATCGAAAATCGCTCTTACTGGACCAAGCCTCCGCTAAGTGACTTTTCTCGGCAACCGACCTGGCATTAAGTCGGCTCACGATCGTGGTCAGGAGAAAGGCGAGGTGTGACTAGTGTAATAAAAGCAGTGCCCGATACTATAAAGTTTTAATAAAGTTATCGGTTGGTAATATTGTGTGTACTCGACGTCCCAAGACCCAGATCCTCGCTCAAACAAAGAGTATTATCCGAGCAGCGAAAATGTCGGTGGTACCCGGCGCGACCGCAGTGAAATCAGCTCTCACGGGAGCACGCGCAACTATAAAAAATGTCGGTCATAAGAGAAACACTCAATCACCGCGCATTTTGCCGGTGGTAAAGAGCATAGCATTATGAAAGCGATTTTATCTTAAACTTTACAAAAGCGGTATGAGTATTCATGTAAAAAATGACTAATTGTAAGACTAACACATCGGGCGCTCATCGACGTTGATTTATCAAAGCTTGCCAGAGTCGTGCAAATTCCACATTTTCGTGGTCTTTACATGAGAAATGTATTACCAAAGGATGGACTTCGAAAATACGAATCAGATATGGTCAATTTTGACGATAAAGAAGGTCCAGGCACGCATTGGGTCGGATACGCAAAAAAGAACGAGAAAGTTATGTACTTCGACAGTTTCGGTGATCTTTAACCACCCCCTAGGTTTTAATCAAATACCTCGGTGTTGATAGCATTGTGAATTACGGTTATCAAAAATATCAAGACTATGATACAGTAGAGTGTGGACATTTGTGTCTCCAGTTTCTCAACGGAAAATTATAAAATGGTACATTATACGAATCTATACGAAAGCTATACGCGATAGATGAATCTTTTACAATGACACTGTCAGGCACATCTTCCATACTCGCAGCTCTATATTTTTCCCCGATCGAATTGTCACCGCACAAAAATTATACTCTGGGTCTCCTTGAACTGCTAACCTTCAATTTAATTCCTAATATAGACGAAATAAATAACAAATTTTACGTGGGCACGGAAATTATCACCATTACGACTGGGAGCTGCGAAATTGAGGGTATTAGGATCTATCTGCAAAAAGTACTCTCTGATTGTAATATGGGCATCGTTCTCAAGCTCGATAATAATACTCTATGCAATGAAATTAAAATCAATCGTGAGATAAATTTCGAACAAAGCGATTCTATTGGCCGGCTGCTGGATTTTACACCGCGCAGCCTTCCGGCTAATATTACTCATAAATCCGATTTACTCGTTACTATTTTCAAGATAAATTCTCTACGAGACGAGTATAATACAGGGTGTCCCATTTTAGACAATCCACGCAAATATTTTCGAAATTTGCTAACTCACAAAAAAGTGTTTCAGACAAGATTTGTCAGATTTGAAGGGGGACATCTGATGGTCACTCCGGAATTGACCTTGGGATTGACCTTGAAGGTTTTATCAAGGTCAAATCCACTTTTTGAACGGAAACGCCTATTTTTGACTTCGCCATTCGATAGAGCAGGAAATTTTACATAGAAATATGTACTAAGTTTATTTTTTTTCATAGAGGTCATCGGGGTCAAAATGACTAAAAATCCATTTAAGCACACAGACAGTTATTTGGACTGTAAAATCATAATAACGAAGGGACTCTGCCGACAAGTGAACGGGGCAACATTTGGGCATCTAGTGAATTAAAAGTTTACAAGAAATCAGCCCTTTTCAGGGCTACACGATACTCAAAATCCGACCGAGCAACCTCCTCGTGGTGAGTATCGGGTAATACTAATGCCGGCGGTGAAATGTTAGATGTGTTTCGATATGAGAACAATGTTTTGGTACACAACAACTTCAATCTTGAATCGACTTTCAAATTGACATTTAATTTTCTAAAAACGTGGAAAACTGTCAATTTGTCCCTTCGTTATTATAATTTTACAGTCCAAATTACTGTATGTGTGCTTAAATGGATTTTTAGTCATTTTGACCCCGATGACCTCTATGAAAAAAAAATAAACTTAGTACATATTTCCATGTAAAATTTCCTGCTCTATCGAATGGCGGAGTCAAAAATAGGCGTTTCCGTTCAAAAAGTGGATTTGACCTTGATAAAACCTTTAAGGTCAATCCCAAGGTCAGTTCCGGAGTGACCATCAGATGTCCCCCTTCAAATCTGACAAATCTTGTCTGAAACACTTTATTGTGAGCTGGCAAATTTCGAAGATATTTGCGTGGATTGTCTAAAAGGGGACACCCTGTATAAGCTCGCAAGCATACATCAGCGGACAACGAGTGGAGCGTCGACTGAGACGCTATAGGCAATATTTGATTATCACTGAGTTAATTTTCTTTAATTTTCAAGAGACTTGTAAAACTTATACATTCAACGTCGTACCGTAGACAATCATGTATTTTCAAAAAGAAAACCTTTTCGCAGTTAATCCTTTCAGGTCCAAAAAAAAGGGAAAAGGACAGTACGCGACCAGCGTCTGGTCACCAAATGTTTTATTGTTGAAAAATCTCTACGAATCAGTATATGGATACTAAATACTGTTAATGCGAAAAAACCCATGAATCAGGCTCTGGTCGACAAATGTTTTATGACAGGTTGACCGTTTGGGGTTCTATGTACCCCGCACTAACTGCGAGTTCAAGACGTTTCCCACTTTTGAAAACGTTCAATCCACGAACCAATGAAAAGGTATGATTGTTTGCAAAACGCTTCTCCCTCCATTTGGGAAATGGAAAAAAACAAAAATTCAAGGGTCTCTTAAACTTCTCTAAACATTGAGTCTCAATTGAGAAGTCGTCCAGTCAAGACACAGTGAATCCAGAATTAGTCGCCGAGACAATTCGGAAATTCAATTTAGTTTTTCACATATCTATCACCGTCTTTTCTTCAGTGTAAATTTGTAAATAAAGTTTGTCACAGTTCATCAATATGTCAGATCCAGTCGTTTTATTTAACACGAAATCAGTTGTAGCCGATTAATTTTTGTCTGCAACCACACCGCACGAACCCGTCGCAGCATAGCGTACGAGAACTTACAACTTAGAAATTCTAAATAAAACGAATCGCGAGATCGTCGATGCGAAACAACGAGTTCATACGATTTACGAATTGTTTCACTCTGTGCTGCCGGGGTATAAGTTTATCGAAATACCCTCACACATCGCTTATCTCCCAGTTACCGTTAAATTGCTACGCAATGTACAGTTAAAAATTGTCGATCACGCCGGTGAGTTAGTGAATATTTGCAGCGAGTTAACAATGATTCGAGTACACATAGAATCTTAAAACATGGGAATTGTTTTTCAGTCAAAGAGCGGTCGAGGGTATACATTTCAATGTCCATGCCTGAAACGAAACATTCATCGAGCACCTCGCAAGGAGCTAACATCTCAGAATATTCGAAATCTCAAGAGTCTGGATCTGAAACTAAAAAAAAATTGTTTAATAAATTCTTATTGTATTATAAATACTTGCTTCATTCCATGGTGGAAATCTTAAAAATACAAAAACCCGCGATGTTTGATGATGCCATTGCGCATTACGAGATACGCGGTCATTAGCCATTCGCCTCGGCAACCTTCAATAACGGCGATGAAATTCACATCGCCGTCCAGCATCAAGATTTGTGCCTGTTGGCGAGCAGGAGCTCGCTGAACGTTAGCGATAGATTAATGAGCGCCAATGGACAAGCTCCCAAGTCCCACCACGAGCACAAAGTTGGTCACTAATGTTATCTGTCGCTTATGCGAGGAGATACGCTACGAGCTGAATGCTGTTGAGGTTGACAGATGTAAAAATGTTGGTCTCACGAGCGTGATGAAAAACTACGTGTCCTAGAATCCTAATCAGACGCTGCGCTGGTTGGGTGCCCAGTGCTCGAGAGTCGCAAATACGGACGCTTCTGGATACTTCAATACTTCGATACCACTGATTGTGAGTATGTTATTGGGCTTTGCAGAGGACCATCACAAAATTATCATCAATGCCAAGCACGAGCCAATATTGACAAGAGCAACCACCAACACGAATGCCGTCATACAAACTCGATCATAAGGGGATGCTGCGCCGAAAGAATTCAAAGTTATTAAAACTGTTAACAACGCGTAACCACATTTCCCTTATTATTTAATAAATTACATTATCATAGGAGATAATCGTCTACTTATTACATGCCGCAGTCTGGACTCAATAGTAACCTACAGGAAAAGTAGTAGGAGACATGTCCAGAAGGATCGGAAAAAGTAGGAGACCAAGAAAACGTGAATCTCATAGTCGCTGAAGAAGGACAGCCGTTCACCAAAAGCTACATGGCCACCAAAGACCACAGCCTAAACCCAAGGCCGCTGGAACCGTTGTCATTTAACGGAAGTATTTCAGAGAATTGCAAAAAGTGGCATAAAAAGTTTCAAATATTTCTGCAAGCTACAGAAACGAAAGACAAAGCCGCAGAAGCCAAAATCGCCTTACTTCACGCCGTCGGAGAAGAGGCGCAGGAAAAATTCGACGCGTTTGAACTCAGCGAAGCGGACGCTAAAGATTTCAATATCGTAGAGAAAGCTTTCGAAGATCACCATGTGCCAAAGTAAACGAGAGTGTGTGCCAACGTGTGTTTTTTCCAACGGAATCCGACGGCCCTGAAGAAGTTAAGTCTGGTTTGTTCGTTTGGTGCCCAGGGAGATAGCTTGATAAAAGATCGCATCATCAGTGGCATAAAAACACCTACAGCTAAAAGTGTGAAGAAGACCTAAGTTCAGCACGTTTCTGTTCTCTCGATATGTGGAAAAGAAGCCTCGACAACTCTCGAGGTAGTATAGTGGCGATACACGGCAGTCGGAAACAATGCAACTAAAAAATATCGGGTAACTCATACCTCATACCCCCCGCCGTCCCTTCTGGGTGACGACTTGGCATAGCTGGAATATGCCAAGTCGTCCCCGCCCCCCACCACGTGTGCACTAACACGCGTTGATCCAGAACTCGCATAGTTCACTTACTAACTCTATAACATAGATCGATAAATCTTACGTGTATTTGTTGAGGATAATTTTTCCTCGGTCACATATGAGTTTTGGAATGGTATATTGATAAATGGCCGATATCAGATGCCAAAAGGAAAACAAAACACTCATTGTTCTACTGCTACTTACTGCTAAACTATCAATTTCACAAGATTTTTGCATAAAACTTATTTTGTAGAAGATATTATGCACAACTTTTGTACGCAGCATTTTATAATAAAACCTGTTCCAAAAAATAACTAAAAGAAAAGCAATATTTTTAACACATTTTTTAGTAGCTAAGAAACATATCTGAATTTCACAAACACTATAGGGGATATTCCTGAAGATTGAAATAATCTACAAAAATATTGGCGCTGCTTTTGTGTCTTTGAATAGAAGTCGGTGATATTTGTATACATTCCGGCTGGACTAATTGTAAGACCGATTTACGAAAGTTAGAGCAATCTCTCATTTTTCGTATAATAAAGTTTTTTTACGTAATGCTATTATATAAAACTATTACACGTTCCCACACTTTGTACCCAAAACGAACATTTAAGCAAACATAAAAGTAATCTATCGCCCTTATCATTATCATTTAAGGCGTCTTCTCACTTTGGAAATTTAAAAAAATCGATTTTTTTTTTTTTTTAATTTTGAAAGTACATATCTTCAAAAATGTCATCTCGAAATTTCATAAAGATCGGACGAGTCTAACTACATTTTTTGGCGACCGTTAGGTGACTACCTGAGAGTACCCGGCGATCCCTATTGTTCAGACTCATGGTGCAAGTACAAGAAAGCAGTGAAAAACAATCAGATAGAAACTTTTAAACATCCTCCTGCTCTAGCTGATGATGTTCAAGAGGTTTTGAAACCGATCTATGAAGAACTGACGAAGGAACTGATTAACCCGAGGTAAGGTTTTTTCATGATTTTTCTGCAACCAAAACTTTAAACGCAGTTATCTCAAAACAAGGTTTTTCGGTGCTTTGTTGATGAAATTTCGGAAACTATCCGGCCGATTGTCATGAAATTTGAATGACATATGCTTCATAGTTATGGCTATAGCGCATATCATCAGATTTTTGAAATTTTGATTTTAAGAATTTTTTTTTTACAAAAAACTGCAAAAAAATCGTGGTTTTTTTTTACTTTTTCGAAAAACGTGCGCCATTTTGTTATTTTCGCGAATATCAAAAATCTGATGATATGCGCTATAGCCACTGACATACTGAATCTAAAACAGTTTTATTTTTTTGTTTCAGACGACCCGTCTCGGAGATACCATCAACAAGCCACGACCATAACATTTTTACACGGGTTTTTCGATGCTACTGATGTATTATAATAATTGTTTAAAAAAATTAAAAAAAAATTTTTTCATGTACTTGAAAGATGTGTTTATTACATAGGATCCGTTTTATCCCATAATTTTAAGCAAAAATCCTCGAAAAAAAATCGCAAAAACAGCCTATTTTTGAGGCGCTTAAAGTGAGAAGATGCCTTAACAAATAGCCTAATGATTTATTACTAAGCCGACTCTTGGTTCTTACCAATATCAATGAAGAAAGACAGATCCCTCGTCACCAAACATAGACCGTTGGTTCTTATCACTATCAGCGGAAATACCACCTTTCATTCCTAGACCTACCCTTAGAATTCTCCCACCATCGACTACCATGTAATGTTATTTAAGCCGGTGCATCCGCACCAAAACCAGTCACTCTAGTACCGACCTTCGGCCGGTTAACTCTGGTTATTCCGTATACAAACTTGTTGTCTAGGGACTGCATCTTTGTATCACGTTTATTTTAAATAAAAATCACTGAAATAGTTTTGCTAGCGCAAACACATTTTCTATTCTATTTCTTGTATACGAGCCCCCCTGAGACCATAACAATGTATCATTTTATAAAGTTTGTATTCTTTAATCGATTGTAGCTATGCTTAATATTGATTTTTCTTTGGCCTGTTCATATATAAAACCAATACGTTTATTTGTTCATTTAGTTGCGAATTTACGAAGATTGGAATCGCTAGTGACCTGTTTTAATGAATCAAGAATCTCTTACATTTTTAAGCCCTCGAGCAACTTTACAGAAAATTTCAGAACTTAAATAATTCATATTTGTACATACCTACATTTTTGAACTACTGCCATCTGTTCAAATATTTTGTATTTAACCGAAAAACATCATATTTTATCTAAATGTAAGTCAGCGAAGTATTAGTCAATAGACGCAATATCCATATTTAAGTACTACATAAATTTTGATAGAATAATTGAATGGTCATACATAAAGATAATTATTTCTCACAACATTGATTGAAAGTAATCTTTATAATTAATTTCAATGAAAATGCTAAAGATTCTCATAAAATATTAATCGTGAAATTTTTAAACTGAACTTACAGATATTTCTTGTTTTCGTAGACGTCCGATAGCCCAAGTACGTGAGGATGGTCGATGAGTTTCATGATTGCAATCTCACGTTCGACTTTCATCAACACAGACTCCGACAGTTTTTCACGGTTGATGATCTTGATGGCTACCTTTTTACCCGATACACAATGCACTCCGAGTTTAACCAGACCTGGGAACATAAATTAATATGAAAAGTGAAATCAATGTAGAGAAGAGGTAAGAAAAGATAAATAAACAATGAAAAAATATATAAAATGTTAATTTCAGAGTAGAATTAAGTGAAAACAGGGGCACCAGAAAAAGGGAAGTAGCCAGCAGTTATAGACACGCGGGTTTTATGAAATAATATTTTCGATCCATCAGTTGCGAGCGGATCTAAGAATGTTTGCTAGTACAGTATTATAAGAACATGAAGAAAAGCTAAAATAATTATTAGTTTCAACTGATCAAAATAGATGGCATTTCAACTTTACTCAGACGAAAGTTTTTCTGCTGAACCGCTCTTGCTGCTGTTTCTCCTCCTTTTCAATAGTATGAACTTGATCGAGGGTTTTACAGCTTTCGTCACCTGCTTTATTCGCGATAATTGTTTGCACGCACGTAGAACAAGCATTGCTTTGGTGATGTTCCGACCCGCTAGGCTCTTCGGAGTGGGAGGATGCGTAAACACGATCGACTTCTTTTTTCGAGTTAGGGCAATTAAGTCCTTTACTCAGGGACGGAAGCCTCGCCTAAATATCAGTACAAGAGTACTTCGGAGGGGTTTTATGCTAGGACGGCACCATCGTTTTCGACTTCGTCCAAGGCACAGGTTCGGCTCTTACGATACGCTGACTCTAATCTAAGATCAATACGCTGACTCTAAGATCACTACTACAAGATACAAGTTTTGTCTCGATGAGTTACAACTTTTGTACTTAGACTTAGCGTACGCTAAGATTCTTATGGCACTATTGGTAGAGCGATTTTGCTGACTAACAATAAGTCAACCTGGCGATTAGGGGCGAAGTTGACCTTCGGTGGTGAACTGTTAGTTGTTCAGAGTGTAATTGTAATTGATGTTTGTTAGAGAAGCTGGCCCTTTTATATCAAAATCTCTGCATTTTTAATAGCAGAACAAAGAAATAGAGCGAACAGGAGAGGGGGCTCGAGCCCTCCTAGGACGCATAGCAGTGGGTTAGGCGTGTGCCGTCTTCGAGGGTGATGATTCAGTA
Organism: Netelia melanura; assembly: GCA_964007305.1. Taxonomy (NCBI): domain Eukaryota; kingdom Metazoa; phylum Arthropoda; class Insecta; order Hymenoptera; family Ichneumonidae; genus Netelia; species Netelia melanura. The sequence goes on from OZ023260.1 coordinate 2,676,161, forward strand.
CCCCGAACGTTAAGTTTTGATGACACGTGTGCATCTTGGCTTGGTAACAAGTGTTAAGAGATCTAGGCGTTGGGAGTCATGCATCTCTATAGTGGGGGCACCGTGGGAACGTAAAACCATGGAGAAGTGTCGCGTGCCTCTTCGTGATGTTAGGACTAAGAAAAGAGGTTCTATATTGTGACTACGCATGCGTCTTAGAAGGAAGAAGGGAGATCTATGTTTTAATTAGTCGGTTTCGTGGCCTTCTTCTTAGATAAGGTTGCTGAGTCTTCTTTATATCTCTACTGCGCACGCGTCTTAGAAGAAAGAAGGGAAATCGATGTTTTAATTGGGTTACTATGTGCCCTTCGAAATTTTAAGGAGTCTGATTGATGGCTGGAGTTGAACCTACGAGTTAAGTAAGCGCGGACAAGGTATTAAAAGGGGTAGCGTGGAAATGTTAGGTCTAGTTGTGGTGCAGTGTTTCGTGAAGTGAAAAATGCTCAGATTGTAATAGTGAAAATAAATGTTTGTTTTTTGCAGTTTAAAGTACTTGAGGCAGTATTATCTGAGAATTGTTGATGTAGAGATCATTTTTTGGGTATAACAAGAATTTTTTTTTCTAAGAAACGGTATTCATAAAAGGTAACCACTGTATCTTCCAAATAGCATAGTTAGTTCATCGTACATCTACAGGATGGATCACATAAAGTGTCGCACAGCCAATTGTGAGATAGATGAGGCCATTACAAACAAAAGTTGCAAATACACATTCGGGATATTGCCAATAGTTTACGAGATATAAATATTTAAAGTTGGTCCAATCAGAGCGCGCCGAGAAGCGTTGAAGCTGCCCATCTCCACCCTAGCCGTACATATAGCATAGATTAGGGCGTTACATTTGGATTTGCAAAATTCAGAGCAATCAATTTTATTGATTGTATTAGTACGCAGTCATTTTTTGTTCGCGGTCATTGGTTGCTCTGAATTTTGCCCAGCGTGCTAATAAGTGTTGAAGCTGCCCACCTCGACCCCCACCCTAGCCGTAGATATAGCATAGATTAGGGCGTTACATTTGAGTTTGCAAAATTCAAAGCAGTCAATTAGATTGCTTGTATTTTTCCGCAGTCATTTTCTTTTCTCGGGCATTGGCTGCTCTGAATTTAGGCGGGGAGTGGGTGACTTCAACGCTTGTCGGCACGTTGGGCAAAATTCAGAGCAGCCAATGCCCGAGAAAAAGAAATGACTGCGTACTAATACAATCAATAAAATTGACTGCTCTGAATTTTGCAAACCCAAATTTAACGCCCTAATCTATGCTATATGTACGGCTAGGGTGGGGGTGGGCGGCTTCAACGCTTCTCAGCACGCTCTGATTGGACCGATTTAAAAAATTTATATCTCGTCAATTATTAACAATATCCCTAGTGTTTATTTGCAACTTTTGTTTGTAATGGCCTCATATACCTCAGAATTCGCTGTGCGACACTTTATGTGATTCTGCCTGTAGACCATAATTTCGATAAGCAGTCAATGATTAACCCTTTGAGCTCTAAGGACGCATATATGCGTCAGCCTATGCGTCTGCGGACCACATAAGCTTGAAAGTACTCAGGTCTCAAAGGGTTAAATAAAATACACAGTTTCTTTGGAATAAATGAGATCTTCAAACAATAATCGCGGTAGTGACTTAAGATATATACATGTTGAAACGGTTGAAGTTTCAGTATGTGCGATATGATAATAAAATAACAAAACGTTATTTTCTTCGATACAGACGACTCAGATCACTTAAATTTCTGAATTATTATCTGTACATTTCTTTCATCCAATGTACTAATTAAGAAATGTCCTTCTAAATCGCAACCTTCTTTCTCGATGTCCCCTTCTTCTGGCTCTCGTCAACTATGGACGCTGTTTGACAGTCGTAAGGTGATGGACCCGGGTGATTCCTAATGCCCCGTCCTACCTATCACGTCGACGATTATATCAACACGACGGCCACATTCGCGCCATTCGGTTTACGTTTGGCCAGTCTGTCCTTGTCCGTAGTGATGTTTCTAATAATCTTCGATCCCTAATCCCTGATCGATAATTCTCCTTCTTATCTGCTATATCCAGAACTGTAGTTTCTAGAACTGACATCTCGCTGGTCCAGCTCACTTTTGCAGATCGTGATGTACGCTCCGCGCCAATCTCGAGTGAATTGTTTGCTACTTGGTCTTGGTATAGTTAGACAACTAACGCTTTATCGCATCGTGAGCAAAAGGTAGGTATCGTTTCTTTTCTTTCGCCGCCTTTTACATACTGTTTTCTTGGGTTTTCTATTTGCTGACTGGTTTATGTTGTTGCCATGTCTTACCAATCAGCAATATTTAGGGCAATGCCGTTCACACAATGCTTTTTTTCTTTTCATCTTCTCCGGGAAGAGCGTCGTAGACCTTGTCGTGGGACCAGCACTTGAGCGCCATCTTTCAAAAAAGAACAGCCTCGGACTTGAGGTGTGGCCGGCCCACCGCCATTGCGTGAAGCACTTTCGACCAGTACGGACGCTTTGTTCCTTTACCGAGAGTGCCTAACCATTTGCTTTGTCTGGGAAAGGAACGTCGATAGGAACCAAAGCATGGTGTCAGAAGTGGCAGATTAAAAGATTACGCTTTCAATTACTGAGAAATATTGGTTTCATCGGTAGCAGTTAATTAAGTCAAACTACGGGTCGAATCTACCAAGCAAGATGCCGGATGATGTCCCCGTCGTCGAAGTTAATGCCCGCGCGGCTATCTTCCTACAACTGCGTACCAACTTCGACTTCATAAAACCAGAAATGTGACTCACCTAGATAAAACGTTGCATGCTATATCTGAACGTAGCGAACTTATCTGCGAGATCAGCGGCGGAGAACATCGATCTCTTGCTGTATATAATAGAAGAGAAAAGCGAAGAGATTTGTACGCAAGCGACGCCAGAAGCTGATGGTAAGAGTTTTAAAGATGTGAGGCGAGCTCTCACGGGCTATTTCCAGCCACAGAAAACTATTGTTTTCGAGAGGTCTCGTTTCAACTCTCGATCTCAGCTTGTCGGAGAAACGGTCGACCAGTACGTCACAGCGTTGTACCTATGTCTTGGCAGAAAAGTGTAACTACGGTCACCTGAAGGACTGAATAATTAGAGGCCACATCGTCATGGGGTTAACAGGCCCTCGAACAAAAGGATCGCCTACAGCTGAAGTCCGGCCTAACTTTAGATTCGGCCGTGACTATACCTCGCCAAATTGAAGACCAACCTGGGCAAGTAAAAGCTGTAAAGATAACGCTCGAAGTCATCGATATTGATAGAGTGAAAAATAACCCCACGGGGGGCCCGTCTGCAACGAATGCACGAATTACTGATTGCACAAGATACGGCCTGAAATTCCACAGAAACAACAAATGTCCGGTACTAACTGTAAAATCTCGCTCCTGTGAGAAGATAGGCCATTGGGATAAAGTTTACCGATCAAACTCTATATACCTCTCACAAGCCGCTACATGCGAGAAAAACAAAAAGAGTCTAAAGTTTATTCCCTGGGAAGTGTTTCTCAAAATAAGAATAACGGCGACTTCGATGTGATCGCGTTCATCGAAGATTTTCAGCAGAGTAGGAGTTTCCACATAGATACCGACGAAGCAGTTGTAACCTGTTTGAAATACTGCGATGTCCCAATAAGCGAATTAGGTGAGATAATTCCGAAAAAACGAATGTTCAGTTTCTCGCTGGGAGACTCTTATTATTAGACATAGCAGGGATACTTCCCGTAACGATTAAAATCAATGGTCTTCCTAAACAGGTGCAATGTTGCATGATAAAAAATCTCTGAAAAAATCTCTTACAATTAGGAAAAGACGTGATTAAAATTTTCCATCATGTGCAAATAATAGGCCCTTTGTAAGAGTTAGATAATTTTTCGGTGCACATCGAGCGTGAATTGCCGAAAATTTTCAAGGGTCTCGGAAATTTTAAGCAGAATTTTAAATTCACTTAAAAAACTATAGTATTTCTTACAGGCAGTCGGTTCCCCGATCGGTCTCAATACCGTTACTTCCAAAGCTAAAAAACAAATTATCCAAGCTAAAGAAAGATAACGTAATAGAACGCGTAAAACAACCCAACAAAATTGTGTAACCCTATCGTATGTGTACCGAAAGGCGAAACACTTCGAGTTTGCGGCGATTATATACAGGTCAAGAAGCAACTATTAGGACCTGTCTTCCCAGTTTTAAATATCGACATTTCTCTGGAACTCACGAGAAATGCAAAAATGTTCATCAAATTTGATGCGAAATCGAGGTTTTATCAGCTCAAACTAGACAAAGACAGCCAATGACTTACGACTTTCATAAGTCCGTTAGGGAGATAAGCGTTTAAGGGGACCGATGCAGTCAGAATTTTGAAAAACTCAATTTTGTTTTAGTGAATTTTCTTAAAGTATGATGTTTCGAAAATATTCCCTGAAAATTTTCGAAACATAAGTATTCGTAAGTCAAACGAAGTGGAGCATCGATTGAGACGCTATGTATAGTTTAAAGAAATGACAAAGATATTCTACGGCTACACACATTCAAAATTTATCCACACATAAAATCACTGGCAATCACAAAAACCGGCAAACCGTATTTCCAAAGGTTCTTTACAATTCGTTATTATACCATAAAACCCCCTGTTTTGGCGTGCAGAAGGTTTATTAATAGTAAGGTCCAATGAGTCAGTCTGGCGACCAAATGTTTTATTGCCTATCGGTCGTACGATTTTTCCCGCGTCTCTGCGCGCCAACACGTATTGTGCGAGCTCGTGGGGAAAACCAACCCTTGACCAATCAAAAGGGTTGGTAGATCTTAAACAGGTAAAGAGCCAATGGAAATACGCGATTAATATTCGACACTGTCATCCCTTCCATCGCAAGAAGCAATGAGAGTTTCAAGTAGTTTTCTAAGTTTTAGTCTTAAGCGACTTGTTGCCGAATCAACATCTCTCTCCACATTCTTAAACACTCTTTGTAAAACCTGTGGATCATGAAAAATATAGTCTCGTTCTACTTTACCACTGGATCCTTACATTCATTCCTTTCACGCGAAACTAGCTAGCCCTCGATTAATTTTGACTGCAAGCAATCATACCGTTCCTCTTCGTCGCTTCATCGTACATGAGAATTTACAACTCTCGTGGATTCTTGCAAAATCGCGAAGTCAACAGTACACGAAGAATAAGTATTCATCGGATTGACTTGAAATATTTGGGGCATATTTTCGAAACATTATACTTTAAGAAAATGCACAAAAATAAAATTGAGTTTTTAGAGAATTATCGACCCTGGCTGTTTTGACTGGCAGCAGCAAGGTAGTGCAGCATCAAGGACTTTTCACACTATCCGACACGGGTCGTCACGTGGCGTGTCAGCGCGTACCGGCACCGACGTGTGGGAAGTTAGCATCTCAAGGATCAGCATCTCACAAATAAACTGCGTACAAAGTGGCATCCCACATAGTTCTACAGTTCTTGACAAGTTTTAACAATAGTCCCATCGATTTTATTATCGAAACCGCATTTTGAAAACATGAGATGCTAACTTCGGAAACCGGATCTTAGCATCTCATCGGATTTCATAAATTTGAGGGCACTAGAGGTTAAATTAAAAGAATTCTACGTCCTAAACTTATTTCGCACATAGTTCTACCGTTTTAAAGTAATCAGAATCGCTGATAATTGTAATGCACAAATTACCCATAAAGAAGCGAGATTCTGCAGTATACCCGCTGATTATCAGTTATTTAAAGGTATTTGATGATAACTAAAGGTATATTACGTAAGTTCCCTAATTCTCACTTACGTATGGATAACTATTATTAACAATGAATGGTAATTTTTTCGGGAGGTTTGAAGAATAGAACTCTTTCGGAACTTATGTAATAGACCTTTAGTTCTCATCAAATACCTTAAAAGAACTGATAATCAGCAATTTGTTTATTACGATTATTAGCGATCCTGATTATTTTTAAATGGTCGAACTATGTGCGAAATAAATTTAGCACGTAGAACTTTTTTAATTTAACCTCTAGTGCCCTCAAATTTATGAAATCCGACGAGATGCTAAGAAGGTTTGCGAAGTTAGCATCTCATTATTTCAAAATGCGATTTCGATAGTAAAATCGATGGAACTATTGTTAAAACTTATCAAGGACTGTAGAACTATGTGGGGTGCCACTTTGTACGCAGTTTATTTGTGAGATGCTGGCACTTGAGATGCTAACTTCACACCCGTCCGACACCGACCGATAATCTTTTCCGCGTATGCTCACATTGCATCCGTGATTCAGCACCAGCATCACAATTTTAGACATATGTTCAGATCGCGCCGGCAAGCATCCTTCAGTTATCATAACACTTGGCATGCGGGCAACATATTTTTACATTTTTTGCAGTCTGTTACTGGAGCGCGGATCACGTAAAAATGCGTATGTAGTAGATTTATGGTGGATACTCGTTATCCACCACAAATCTATTAAATACATATAATTATATATATGCGTGACATTATATGCGGATTGTTTGCGTTGCTAGGCAACGCTTTGCATTTTTTCTTCCCACAAGTTATGATTGTTGAGTTACCCGGTCTTTTGCTGAGTTATTTCGTCTTCAATCGAATTCCTAGCTCCAAAACATACAAGTCGTGTATTGTCAATTTGAAGCTTGGTTTTCTATTATTGATTAGAAAATTGATAAAATGAGCCGTCGTGACAAAGATAGTGATGAAGAAATATGCGCTGACAGATTATCGGACTTTTCGTATGATAGTGATTCTGAAAGTCAAGATGCCGAAGAAAGCGGCCGATGATGACATTATTCCACGTTCTCGAGTGTTCATTCGAAGAAGAATTACTAGTAGTTCTGAAACAACTTCTGATGAAGAAGCAGATGAATGATCATCGATTGACAATCCTCCAGACCTTGAAGAGTTTTTGTGACATCCTGGGATAACTAATATGGCTAATTTCCTTGAATCCACAGCTGATGCAGTAAAGTTATTTATAGGCGACAACTTTTTTGCATATTTAGTCGCGGAATCAAATCGATTTTATTATCAGAATATTAATCAGTTCAAAATATCTCACAAAAGCATGAAATGGACGGATATTACGATTCCGGAGATGAAGACATTTTTGGGGCTTATTATTTTCATGGGACAAGTTCGTAAAGACGCCCGAGACGATTATTGATCAACTGATGTGTGCACAAGTACACCGTTTTTTTTCCAAAATCTATGTCAAAGTATAGATTTCACCAAATATGGAAGGCTTGGCATTTCAATAACAATGAAGACATCACAGACGATTCTGATCGATTATTCAAAGTCAGGCTTATTGTTAGAATAAAGGCGCCCTTGTCTTACGGCCCTCTTTGTTTCCCCCACCCCTAATACCCGTTCTCGTACCAATGACTCGGAGGACGGGGCACTCCTTAGATCGAACGCGGAGAGTTCGGACAACGGGTGCAGAGAGAGGTTTTTTCATATAACATAACGAGAGTTTTATATACCAAATATGTTATACTATAACGTGTGCTAAAGTTAAGACGAATAAATTATTTTGTCAAACTGGGAGTTGTTTTCCTTTGGTCGCAACACAAACTTCTAAAACTTATACTAAATTATTTTATTGGAAAATTTAATAACCCTTACAAACCGCAACAAGTATCGTTAGATGAGGGCATAATACCTTGGGAAGGACGATTGTTTTTTACAGTTTACAATGCTGGAGAAATTAAAAAATACGGCATGCTGATACGAATATTGCCTGAAAGTGACACAGGTTCTATTTGCAATTTTCAAGTTTATGCAGCACAAGGATCCTGGTTGATCGAAACGATGCGCATAGTAGTTTCGCCATATGCAGATGCCTGGCACCATTTGCATACGGATAATTGCTATAACAGCATCGATAACACGGAAGCCCTTTTACAAACAAAAAAAAATACGAATTTGCGGAGCAATTAGGAAAAAACTAATTTGAAAAAAGGAGAAACTATCTTTCGCAGAAAAAAAGATGTATTGGTACAAGTTTGGCAATCCAAGAAAGAAGTCAGTCTCATCTCTTCAATCCATTCCGCGGAAATGAAAGAAAGTAGTAATGTTGATCGTATCAAGAGACAAAAAATGATAAAGCCACATCCTTTGATCGACTACAATCAGTACATGAAAGGAGTAGATCGAGCCGATCAGTATTTGTCCTACTATAGTATTTTGGGTAAGACAGTGAAGTGGACAAAGTGCTTAGCTATATGTACAAGATGAATTGTGCATTTTTCCAATGCGTATGTAGTATACAATTCGACAAAGACGCAAAAAATAAAATACAATAATTTTTTGCACGACATCGCACTGCGTTGGGTTACTGATGAACTACCTGAAACCAGCACTGAAGAACCAGAGCAAATGATATCAAAACGCGAACCTCCTGAAAGATTATCCACGGATATACGCAAACACATAAAATAAAATAAAAAATATTTTTGCATTGTGCACAATTTGTAAAAATATTTTTTATTTTCAATGCTATTATGATAATCATCATTCTGGTGCTTGTATGCGATATAAAAAAAATACAAATACCGACGACATTGTAAACATTTTTATATAAATAAAACCCTACCCGAAATTTTGTTATAGTGGTAATGAAAGTTTTTATTTACCTCCATGCATTTGAAATTATTCAACTTTTTAAAAATAAAATATTATCTTCAATTGACGTTTGTATTACTTACTTGTAACAATCATTTCATAAATAGGTGAACATTATTTAGGATTTTATTGATAATATTTTTAGGTCATTAACTTTATTTAAAAGTGGTTATAATTGTTAAAACAATAAAAAAAAAGTTTCCAAAGGTAGTATCGAACTGGAATGGCCCGCGTGGTAAACGAGTTCGCTACTAATTCGGCTACGTGGCTGTTGTTGCGTTGCACAGAAATTGGCCAGTATATGAACTGCGCGTAAAAACTTTAAAGCGCTTTTTAGCTCGGAATTTTGTAGCTAGTGCGCTTTACTACTTTACTACTTTACTGCGTGAGCACCCTTAAGGTATACTACTAACTTGCGAAGGCGCATCTCGAAATCAATTTACCAAACCGTAAGGTCCCCTGTAAGTCGCCTCAGCCTATATCATAATCGGAAGCATTATCGGAGCACCAAGTCTTCACATCCATCGGAAAGCTATTTTCCATAGTAGCCCAAATCTTCACATCTGTCTGGAAGCTACTCCGAATCGGCAACTCTCTCTATCTCTCTCTCTCCACGCCCGAGTGATTATTGCCAATACCAATGTTAGCATATTAAACACACTACATGTTATAATCATACATTTCAATTTAAATATTAGCGAATAGAAATGTTCTTCGATAATCAGCCGTTACAGTTTCCAATCGAGTGTAAAAGTTTTCCGTTATTATTTTTGTATTATTTACGTTATTGTACTACAGTAACGTTAATCGCGATAACGTGCAAATCAACAATGTCAGCACATAGCCAAATCATTCACTTAAAGTGAATTTTGTGTCTCATCATATTAACGTCCCAATAGCGAGTAATTAGCTAAGATTCATCAAAATACAGACGTAAAACTAACGAGTTAGCCAATGGCTGACCCAAGTACAAACACATCTAGTAATGCAAAATCGCACCACTATGCATTTGAATGGTTCAATAAAGTCATGAGTGCAGAGAAAGGGGAAGAAACCAACAATAGTAATGAACGCAATCTAAACTAGGAAGCCGAGGTCTCGGAAAATATACCACAACATAGAAAACCAGTGATGGATAGAGAACGCACTGCAAGCCAATTGTACTGTAGACTTCGCGATTTTAGAATCAATCCGCGGGAGTTGTAAATTCCCGTGCACGATGAAGTGACGACGATCGACGGTACAGTGGCTTGCAGTCAAAATTAATCGACTACGAGTTGGTTTCGCGTAAAAGAAATGAATGGAAGGATCCAGTGGTAGAACAGAACAATACTATATTTTTTCCGATCAACAATATGTACAGAGAGTGTGAACAAATTTAGATAAAGATGTTGACTCGACAACAAGTCGCTGAAGACTGACAAAATTGGAAAATGCTCGAAAATCTCTCGCTTCTTGTGCAGTGGAAGGAGAAGTCTTCGAACATTTGCATCGCGTATTTTCATTGGCTACCCTTTTTTACCGAGCATAATTATTTGCTGATTGGTGCAAAGGGTAACTCCCGCCGCAGGTACAGAGTGTCGCGACGCGGATAATCGTGGAAAAACCCTAACGGTCCACTAGTAATAAAACATTTGGCCACCAGAGACTAACTCATTGGCCTTTCCCGCAATAAAACATCTGCGTGCCAAACGTTAAGACCTTTTTCCAGAAATAGAAGAGCGATCCTTTGGAGAACCCTTTGAAAATACGCGAGCGTTAGTATTTTTATGATAGATTGAATTGTTTATATTGAATGAGTGCGTATGTGTGTCTGTATGAGTGCATGCTTATTCTAAAATAATTCTTCATTTTTATTTTTAAGTATATATCGTCGTCGCCGACGATCCACCAATCTAGCCAACACTCGTCATCAACAATAATTGGCACAACAACTTAAACGCATCCTCGAGTGAGGACTCTCCTTTTATAAATGAGCAAAGAAATAGTGCCAGCCACACAACACATGACCACAGCATTGTAACCACACCACCGACTAACACGCTAGTTACCGAAACTATCAAAGGCTGAACAAGCTAGACCACACGAAAATAATAACAATAATCGTAAACCAACGTCGGAGATTATAATGAGAACAGTAACTACAAACCAACACCGATTGTCATCAAATCGACCTTATTATAGCAGAGCGAGAATTTACAGACTCAAATGTATCATGTGACAGGAGATTTTGTCTCTCGACGTCACAAGAAAATATATATGCAGACATAGATGCATACGGGTCAGAAGACGACACTCTGTGTCTGCCGGCCCTAGGGAAAGGTCCCGAAGTAAATCGATTAGCGAAATAAATTACGGTAATTTGTGAGAGAGATTCACATTAAAAAATTTGGACTGATATTGTTTCCTTTATTTTGTGTGTCTCGACTGTGTGTTTGAATCGTGTGTGTATCGACTGGGTAAAGGCGAGAATATCAGTCCGAGAAGAGAGATATCGGGTGGCCAGGATTCCACAAATCTACCGATCGACAAGGTAAGTCTTTCTCGAATTTCCTCGCCGATGGAGTGGTCTGTTCTATCTATCTCTCTCTCTCTCTCTCTCTCTCTCTCTGTCTGAAGAAAGGAGCGTTCAGCGTCCCCGACCTTGAGCGGGCTTAGCCGGTAAATGTGGTATTAATTCAAGAGGTAAAATAATTAGTTTGCTAGTTTTAGATTAAGTACCTGGCGCCCAACCGTTTAGTTAATTTCCTCTGTTAAATTCGTTTACTGTAATTTTATGGGCCCGGACAGCCCTGACCCAGCCGCGTCCGGTGTTGATTTTCTCGCGCGAAGAGAAAACTCGTTCTCAATCATGTATCCGTCAACATAAAGTGTAACTAAAACACGACGACGGAGCTAACTGGAGAATCTGATGTAAGAATACTCAATCCAAAAGTAAACTCCGGGACTTTCTGAGAATAGAAAAACAGAACATCACACGTTTAACCCTTTCGCTCCGACGGGCGTATATATACGCCCTCAAAAAGTGTACATTCGCATACGAAGAGCGTATATAGGCGCTCTGGAAAAGTGTGCCCTCAAGTACGAAGAGCGTATATATACGTTCATACCATATATACTTCAACTTCATACTTGACATGAGATATTCTGTTAATGAAGTATCTGGCAACGCTGCAATCGATTATCATGAAATAAAATACTATCGACAAGGCGATTGTGTTTTATTTCATGATACACAGTTTCAGTCTTCTTTAGAACATTGCGAGCGACGTATATATATCAGCAATTTATAATATTAGTGCTTAAAAGGGTTGCCGAATTTATAATTCTACAATAATTTTTATAGCTTAATTTTAATAATTTACAGGTAAATATTCAATTTCTACCTTTGTGATAATATGCTGAGTTTTAAAGAATTTATTTTTTTAGACCTATTATCAAAGCATGGGAAGAAGAAAATTTAAAGAAATATTTTTTGCGAGTGATGGTGGATACGATCTTACGTCCTTTGAATCATGCTCAAGCGAATTGAAGAATGTAGAAGGTAAAAGAAAGAATATATGTAGGCGCCGAATCAGCAATATCAGTGAAATTGATGTTTATCCTGCAAGAAAATGGAAAATGCAAACAACATTTTTTGTGAGTGATAGCGACGATGATACCATGCCATCTGTATCGAACTTAGCAAAACATCAGGAAGATCAGGAAGATGGGACAAAGAAAATATGTACTCGCCGAATTAGTAGTTCAGAATCCGAAACTGAAAGACTTTACCACGCAAGACAACCAGTAACGTGCCCAAAATCACAAAATTCTGAATATATTTGGACTAAGGAAAACTTAGAACCGGAAATACATAATTTCAATGATGAAATTTCCGGATGTAAAATTTTTATTAATTCTAATAGAAAAATCTTAGATTATTTCCAAATATTGCTTACCGAAGATTTAATGGCACACATTGTAAAATGTACAAATGACTATTACAAGAGTATTACGGCATCCAATCTCAGAGCAAAAAGAAAATATGAAAAATCTTGGGTTGACGTCACCACGAGTGAAATGTATCATTTTTTGCAACTGCGTTGCTAATGGCACATGTCCAGAAAATTAAATATACTGACTACTGGTCCACTGGTTGCCTCATAGCTACCGAAATTTTTCGAAAAATAATGCCGTGTGGCTGACACAGAGACATTCTAAACTTTCTATATTTTTACAATTCAAGTCCAGTCAACACACGTGATCCTCTATATAAAATACGCCGAATTATTGATGAACTTCGGAGATCTTTTAGTAGATGTTTTTATTCATTTCGCAATCTTTGCATAGATGAAAGCTTGATGTTATTTAAAGGTCGGTTATCATTTAAGCAATTCATTCCTACTAAACGAAACAGATTCGGCATAAAGCCTTTTGTATTAAGCGACTGCTTGACAGGCTACATTTTAAATTTTATTGTATATACGGGAAAAACTACAGATTTCAATGGACATTCCAATGGGCAGTCCAATGACAATTTAGGCAAATCAGGAAGTGTCGTTATGACACTCTTAGAACCATATCTTGAACAAGGCCATACCGTATTTGTCGATAATGGTATTCAAGCCCTGCCTTATTTACAAAATTACAACATCATAAAACAATTGCTTGTGGAACAGTAAAAAAGAACCGTAAAAATATAACCATAATTTAAGATCATCTAAAAAGAGGCGAGATATTATTCCGTTCGTGCAATAATTTATTAGCATTAAAATGGCATGACAAACGAGATGTTTGGATGATAACAACTTGCCATTCGGCAGACATCGTTGATACAACTAAGATAGATTATCTTACCGGATCACCAATACAAAAACCGACCCGCGTCATTAATTATAATACCAATATGGGAGCCGTTGACAAAATTGATATCGTTTTAAAATCGGTTGAATGTATTCGTAAATTTGAAATGGTACAAAAAATACTTTTTCCACATGGTAGACATGATTGTGTGCAATGCATATTGTTTATTCCAAACAGCAACTGCGACAAAATTACCGTTTACCAAATTTCATTTAAATCTTATAAGACAATTATTGCAAACATACGGGAAACAAAAATCAGATATGAGATGTTTAGTTTCACTAAATAGTAATAATCCTGAAAGAGTTACCGAAATGCATTTTCCGTCTATATATTCAAATGAAGCTCCAAAAAAAATCCAATTCGAAAATGTGTCGTCTGCAGTAAACGAGGAAAAAGACGTGAGTCGAGGTATTATTGTTCACAATGTGATGTTGGGTTATATGTGGTTCCATGCTTTCAAATTTATCATACAAAAGTTGATTACTAATATTATGTTCGGCTTTAACTACTTTAGTAATTTCGTTGTATTATACAATATTACATGAACATTATAATAAAATATTTAAGAAATAAATTTTGATTATATATTTTTATATTTTAGAAAGTAAATGATATTACAGAATATATTAAATGTCATTGTAAGATTTAGAGAACTCGGGACGCCTTCTAATTACTTCATAGCATTTCGTACTTCAGTGACAACTACTCAATCATAGCGCTCCGTTCACAGTGATTACGTTTTGTCACAAGCGCTCCGTAGCGAAAAGGTTTAATGCCTTCGCCGAAAAAATCAAACGAGTTATGATCAAAGGTATCAAAGCATAGCTCTATACGTCGGGAGAGCTGGATCTCATTATTAAAGAAAAGTGGGGAACTAAATCTCTCCGAGTTATCCCTTCTTAAATAACAACACATTCATGGTACCCATCTTTTCGCCGGAAACAAAACTCCTAGAATTATGCAAGACGATAAGACTTGATGTATGTATCATTAAATGCGCAAAATATCATGCAAAAGAGAGCCGAGCGTCGCAGTGCATGAAATGCCTTAAATGTCGCCACATTGCGAAAAACTGCGAACATAACGAAGTTCCTCCCAAAATAACCATCGACCAAGTCGAACAATGAACCATATGCAAGAGCACGGAACACGACGTTACCAGCAAGCTATGCCCAGTTAGAAAAGCTAACATGGAAGAAGCAATAGAAAAATAGAAAAAACCATCCCTGCCACAAAGACATCCCAATGCGTGATAGCAGCACCAATAATAGCTAATTACGACAACTTCCCAGCGATCTAAACGAGAACCCGTAGCAGAGCCAATAAACAAATTAATATTAATGAACAAACTAACACGACCAATCAAATGCAACAAAACATCCAAAGTCGACAAAGCATAATAACACGACAGATCCAACAGAATGAATCGAGTGTTTTCGGAACAATAAACTTACGTACCTCAACTATATACCCAAACCAAGTAAAAAAAGAATACTTATAAAGATACTCATCAGTAACACAACAAGTGAAATCTGTCACGATTCCGTCGACGCGAGTTATCTTCTCACAATATATAATATAACTGACGACGTAAACGACGAATCCGAGATAAAGTACACAGTCGGAGTTGAGAGGGATGCAACTATCCATCTACTCTATCGCTTGTGGAACAAAATCGAAAATTCATCGTGATACTTCAATGCAACGTACTAGGCATTCGCAAGAGAATCAACGAAATTATAAATCTTGTCGCGAAATACAACCCACATATAATAATACTCAATGAAGTAAAAATCAAGCCTAGCGAGATTTACAAATATAATATCCAAGAATACCTACCAATATCAGATAATAAGACAAATCAAGAAGTTCGTGGGTGTGGAGTCCGGCCAACTCTTATGTACATCAGAAACGATCTTCACTAGTGTAAACGAACACCAGATGACAACCTTGAATGTTGCTCAATACTGCTTAGTACTAAGAACGGCCAACGGATAACCATGAACAGCATCTACGCGCCACCACGTCAACAACGACATACAAAATATAATAAACACACAAAACTTAATCACAGTAGGGGACTGGAATGCTGAACGTCAAATATTCGGACGTGGAATAAATGACCAACGAGGGACTATGATACATCAACACATAAATGCAGAATTTGTCGATATCGCAATGGATCCACGATGATTCAGGCCCACCACCTGATATAATAACAGACTGTACTTTGCAGTGACCAACATTGCTCATAACATATCAACATATGAAAATATTGAAGATATTGGCAGTGACCACATGCCGATTCTCGTCAAAATGAAAATAACACCAAAAACCACTAGAAAGGAAGAACTAGACTCAGAACAAACGAAGAATCGGTCCTGCAAGCGATGACTCGCGAACTCAACAAAGCCAGCGAACTATGTATTACCGGATGATATGCAGCAAACGATCCGGGGAAGAAACCGAGTACGATACGCCATGCGACGCAACTGGCGCATATACGATCTCGCGTAGATTATTCGATTACGAGAGCTCAAAACTCACGTAATTGAATAAATACGCAAGCATAAACAAAACCATTGGCTGTGTGTCATCGAGGAAGAAACATACAACCATAAAACAATGTAGAGGATCAAAAAACCCCTAAAGAGACCAGGAAATAGAAGCCCCTTTTTCGAAGGTGAGACTACTCGAAACGAAGTATCCTCAATTCTGGCCGAGGCAGCAATTGTACGTGAAAGCCCGGTAAATGAAGACCTAAAAGCAGCCGTTACAAATGCACCTTCTAAATCTCTTCGATCTATCAACATCTGAGAAATAAAAAGGAACCTGAACAAATTTAAAAAAAAATAAAACACCCGGACCAGACGGTCTCGGAACAAAACGTCTGAAAAACATACATGCAAACTGATTCACAAGAATTGAGGAAATCTTTAACTTCTGCCTTACCTATAATTATTATCCAAACACGTGAAAACTTGACACATGCATATTTCTACATAAACCAAGAAAACCTGCTAACGAACCTTCATCATACAGATCAATAATAACCTGACTCAACATAATGGGGAAATGGCTAGAGCGCATAATTCAAAATAGAATGAAAACATGCTTCAAAATGCTACCGGACTCTCAACATGATATTCGACAAAGCCTTATTGGAACAAGCAGCCAACTAATAAGAACAATACACTACATTCAAAAAACAATAAAAGAAGGAAAAACATGTCACGCTGTCCCACTGGATCTTTCAAAAGCATTTGACTGCATTAGTCACAAGGCATTGCTACACAAATGAATAGGAAAAGGCATAGATCTAGGCATCATTATAATGGTAGAATCATACCTACTGATCGAATACTACAAGGAAAATTTCTAAATGAAACCTCCGGCCCAAAACATCAGCAATACGGAGTTCCACAAAGATCAGTGTTGGGACCTGCAATATTCAATCTCTACATCTCCAATATCCCACACACGGCAGATCTTTGCTCTCAGTACGCGGATGACATCATGATATTAAACAATGGCCACACCCCACATCGAGCACAGTACCTAGCGGAAAGAAACACACAAGAATTACTCGATTATTATCACAAATGGGGACTCAAATGTAATGTGAAGAAAAAATACAAGCCATAACCTTTGATAGGCAATACCGAAAATCAAAATGTCGCAACATCAGTATCACAAACCCACAGACAAGAAATATCGAGCCAATTGAACCATCAAGAAAACTGAAGTATCTCAGAGTTACTATCACAAGAACCCTAAAAATAACGCCACATTTCGACAAGAGGCTCAGAATTGCAAAATTCGTAATCAACTGCCTACAAGGAATCATTGGACGTTTCAGCGAGGTAGACGCATACATGGAGAGTAATGAGAGCACACATTCTGCCATCATTGGATTATGGTGCTAGCTGCTTGTTGCCGCTTTACAATAAAACATCACTACGTAAAATGGAGATTCGCTATAAGAAAACATTGAAACAAGCTGCCGAACTCCATTACCGTTTCCAACAGGTGAACTATGGCAGATGACCGGTGAAAACCGTTAATCGGCAGACTAGCCAAATACATCGGAACGGCATCGATAAACTCCAAAACCATGCATATCCCTACCTACGGGGGCTCACTATAGAAGACCATAGGCCTTACGACAAAGCATTGGCAAAAACCAATATACTTTGCAAAATTGAACCAACTTCCTATGAATTCATTCATAAATAATCTTCTGCATAACCCACCACATTATTAGTAATAAGCAATAAAAAGATGTGAAAAACAAAAAATATATACCCACAGAAACGCAAAGACAATGTGGTAATAAACATGTAAAAAGAGCATCCTATGTATATCTCGAAGATAGTACACCGTTAATACACAGTTAATAGTGAGATAATAAATTTTGTCATTTGCGCTTTTTCTTTTGTTATTATTACACTCTCGGAATTACCCTACCCCGTTCCAACGGACATATTTCAAAAACTTTTTTTTTCATTTTCTAAATTTTCTGATATTTTTTAGTGCCCATCGAAAAACTTTTCGTAGTAAATTTTGAGATTTTTCTTACTACCCGTTCAAAAGATATTGAATTTTCAAAAAATCGCTCTTTTTCGGCTTTTTTGCTCATAACTTCTTTAATGGTAAGCTAAATTACATCTTTTTTTTGCCAATTTTCATTTTTGAATATACTTTTCAAAAAAAAATATAGAAAAATTATTTAACGGGGGAGGTCTAGTTGTAATTTTCAAAAAATCGATTTTTTTCAG
The DNA here is from genome assembly GCA_964007305.1 of Netelia melanura. NCBI lineage: Eukaryota > Metazoa > Arthropoda > Insecta > Hymenoptera > Ichneumonidae > Netelia > Netelia melanura. The sequence goes on from OZ023260.1 coordinate 2,694,476, forward strand.
TTTCTAAAAGTACAATATCTTACGAGTATTTTCCGACTAATTGCATTTAAATCGGACCATTATTCGCTGAAATACATAACTTTGAAGGAAGCCATGTTAGAGCCATACAAAGTAAATAGGTAAAACTTTAAACTCGTTTTTCTCGAAAGCATGTTTTCGAAGTCGGTGATCACTGTAACTCGAGAACGGCTTTACCGATCGGGTTGAAATTTATATCACTTCTTCTATATATAGTTGCCGTCCGGATGAACGAAGGATCTTTTTTTTGAACAATTATTTTTATTTATAGTAAAAAATGTCAGTGAAATTTTGATTAAAACAACATTTTTGACTTTCAACGTCCGCCATGTTATGAAAAATGGAAATTTTTCAAAACCCTTCGTTCCACCGGAGCATTATATCATTAACTAAAGACCCCCCCCCCCCCCCCCGTTTTGTTGGTTTCAGATAATCCGTTGCAGCGCGAGAGTGATCACGGCAAAATCTGTTTTTTTTGCAGCGTCTTCGGCCGTTGATATGTAACGGCTTATTTTTAAATATATTTCTTTCAAAAAGTTATAATGTTTACACTAAATATGTATCTTTTATACGGAAGAACTTTTGTTATCAATTATTTTATCGTTTGGCCAAAAAAAATCGGAAAAAAGGCCTTTTTTTACCTTTCCAACTAGACCTCACTCCTTAAGGTGTTCTTAAGGTAAAGTAAGCGGATATTTTGATTTTTTTTTAAATTTGTTATTTTAAACTTCTACCAATTTAACAACGTTTAAGTTTGGATAGATCGTGGGCTGCCCATAATTACCATTTTATTTTTAACTTTTGAAAATTTGACAACTTTTCAATGATTATGAATACATTTTTAAACTTTTTTGTTGTTAACAGGCGTCTAAAATTAATAATAGGTCATTATAAGTATGCTAATCAATAAAAGTAAGGAAAGCTTTTATTTAGTTGGGTATTCTTTTAAAAATGTTACATATACAATCATTTTATTTGAACTAGAATACCCTTTAGCTCGCTAACTTTTTTAACAATTGGTTTATCGAGATGTTATTTTTTCAAAATTTTCATTTGTAAACGCGTTTTTCACAAACAAATACAAACAAAAATATCCAAGTGATACTATGAAATTTTATATTTTTTAGAGGCAAATTTCAATTTGTCAAAACTCAATTTTTGATTTTTGATTTTCAATATTGTTTTAAACCTTGATTTATTCTGATTGTGAGTTTAATGCCGCAAGATTCATCGTGGGCAGAATCTTTTTTATTGTTTTTTTTGTTTAAAGAAAAAATTGGTTCAGTTTTCTGATAAAAATACTTATTTTTTAATCGCAAAAAGAAGTACACAAAAGAATTTGTTCACTATGAATCTTGCGGTATTAAACTCAGAATAAATCAAAGTTTAAAGGAAAAATATTCTACAAAATCAAACATAAAAAATAGGGTTCTTCGGAAAATCGATATTTTTTTCACAAGGGGGGGATCACCAGAACTATTAATCATCGATTTTTATAGGCTTCAGGTATATTATACAGCCTGTTTCTCGTCTCCATTGGCGTTGTTACTCTCATGCTGAGCTCGTTCACATCGATGGGGAAAGCTATTGCGTGGTGATCACCATCATACGGGAGCGTGGTGAGCTTGTTGTGGTTTATTTCCTTTAGCTCGATACGAGAGTGAGCCAAGCAGTTGTCCAAGCAGATTCCAGCCTTGCATCAAATAGTCCAGTCGGAATAGACATTCGATTTATTCTAAGAGCCCAGCGCTTAGCCAATTTTTTCCTACGTAGTATGGACCCCCCACGAACATGCCTTCAATTTGTCCCCGACAGAACCCGTGTTTTGCAGCCAGGAAAATTATTTAAACAAATAAAAATCGGGTTTTTCGAGTTCTCTTGGTTGGAACCGGTTTTTTTTTAAATTTTACAATAAAAGTTGTGCGTTACCGTGCCCTCTACAAAATCAGTTCTATGGAAAAATTACGTAAGATTGTTAGTTTAACAGTAAATTGCAATTCTTTCGGTTTCACGTTTGCAACAATTCACCATATTATAATAAACATTTCGATTTTTAAAGTAGTTTATCATGTGGATAACGCCACTCCCAAGAGAGTCACGTAAAGTTTATCGACGTGCGTCGCAAACTTTAGCAACAATTCTCGACCTACGAAAAAAAGGGTTTGCCTTTCCCGTCTTTCCCTGAAGGCGCACGGCGGCGAAAAAAATTCAGGTGGTTCGATTCACCAAGTATTTTGAGGAATCGATCGACTAGAAAAAAATCGTTAATAAAAATGTTCGTTTTCGGACGATTAAAATTTTTTACTTATAAACAAATAGGAATAACTCCTTAATCCGTTGAAGTAAGTAGACAATTTTTCAGGGATCGTATGCATATTTGCGAGACGCGCAATTTAAAAAAAAAGTCTCAATATGTCAATTAAAAACAAAGATATGGATATTTTTACGTTTAGTCAATTTAACATTATTCTAAACAGCATTTTTGCAAAATTCAAGTCTTACAGCTTTCTACGCGCTTGTCTACACAATATCCAATTGGATGCAAACTCTCCCGAGCATTAATTTTGTTGCAGTGGCCGAGTCATTATAATCGGCCGCGCGCGGATCTGCACCCGCCGTCGTCGACGCGGTCGGGTGGCGTGGTGGGGGTCGCGCTTCTGGCCCCGTGCCTCGTCTCGAGCGCTTACTCAACAATTTATATAACTTCCTTAAAAATTGACGTAGAATAATTTTTTTTTTAAACCAATGTATTTTTTTCCCCTCAACTCGAATATGCTATTGAAAATGAAAGATCTTCAGTATTGTTGCAAGTCTCGATTAAAAGTGGCTGATAATAATTTTTGCATCGTAATTTTCATTGCAATATTTCACGCATCGTAATATTCAACATTTTGCATTGTTTTATTATCGTGCCAAATAAAATAGTAGATGTAATGGGGCCAAACATATGACGAAAGTATTTTTTGCGAAATCTCATTTATTACAGTGTATTACAGTTTATTTACAAAACTATTAACTGAAATTTGATTACAAAACTATATTATATTTTATAATTAAACCAATTTCGCCATTTTTCCTTCCGGTTCATAATCGGAATTACACATCG